>OX388313.1:12522933-13122933 GCA_947579605.1 Athripsodes cinereus | reverse complement strand
CATTTTATCTTTTTGTGGAAACTACCACCTAATTCATACAGGCATACGGTTAATTATAAGGTACCAAACCTATCGCGCAGAGCTTCTCTAAGCGACCTGTATGAATCTTTGTCAAACCTCTCTTGGACAATCAGCTTGTCGGGCTTGAAAAATTTGAATTAGAAACTAAGATACATTTGAGTTAGACCTGATTATATTAGGGTGGGACGATTAGTCATACCTCTATATCAGTCTAACTCCGGAGATGCACAGGGAAGATGGCGAATCATCCACTGACTCCGTAACATTCATACTAGGCAAATGGAAATTACTGTAAGGATACGCATACCGTACAGCAATATTGCCGCAAAATGGCCAGCAGGTTCACACCATGTGAGACACCTTGCCATATAATTTTATACAAAACCATGCACACCAAAAGTAAAAGAACAACAAACTTATTTCAATTTGACTGATGCGACCTTGACCTTCAATTTAAGATTTTACATTAATGATTTGATATACTAAGTGAATTAGTGGTAGCCTCTCACGCACTTTCATACTTCATCATTTATCTGCAGTTTTTTACTTGTATACTTCATTCTTCCGTACCTTGCATTCATCGTCTGCCATAAGCCATTCATCAGTTACCACATAGCTCGGTGATTCATGAGTTCAAGCAAAAATAAGGAAAACAACAAAAGAATTCGTATACCTGCGTATACTGGAGGGTCAAAATTACATCAGTTATACATTACAAAATTCTTTAAGACTAACATGTTGTATGTCTTTTGTCTGCGACAGTGGATGGGTTCAGATCATTGCGAACACGTTGCTACTGAAAACGGCTAGCATAGGAGATGATAAAGGCAACTTCATGCATCCACGGACGCAAACAAAAAAAGGTGATCAAAACATACAAAAAAAAATTTTTCATGCGCCACAAGATTCGTGAATTTCAAAATTCTCACAGAGGCAGAACCTTGAAGAACCTCTATGAGTTTTCTTAAACTAGAAGTTTACAATAACATGGGCTACAACAGTTACACGTACTTGAAGAGTTGAAATATCAAATTTTTTGATTATATTACGTATACGTATTTTATCTATCATTAAAAAAAAATCCTTTGACATTATTATGGCTGTAAATACAATTCCTTTTGAGAGTCTAAAATTTTATACACAAAATTCACTAATAACATTGACCTGTGCGGTATATATATAATGGGAGTATGGAAAATCACTAGCACAATCACTTGATATTAATTGATTTATTATTATTAAACATAATTTGGTTTCATTGTAAACTAAAGAAACGACAAATTATGTTAATTATATCTATCTTTTCTTACATTCTGTCAAAATTCCTCTCTTCATATCAAATCTCAATTTTAAACAAAACAATCAAAATGGAACAAATTCAAAATATTCTTACTACTAAGGGAAGTGCCTAGGTACTTTCTTACATCTCCCCATCCCAGGGTGAAAATTCTTACAATTTTCAGTCATCATATCCATTAATTGATACTGGAAGTAATTTTGTTACGTGGTATAGTTCATTTTCTTGTTTTCGTTTTCCTGTTTTTATTTTATATAGCGAATCTGATATGTTTTCTATTATTTCATAAGGTCCAATTCTCAATTCATCTAATTTTTTTCTGTTTAACTTGTTGCCATTTTCTATATAAACTAGATCTCCTGTGTTTAATCTGTAGTTTATTCTATTCCTGTCAAATATTTTCTTGTTATATTCGTGTGATTTTCTTGTTCTTTCAAGAGCTATTTCTTTGTTTTTTATCCAATCTTCTTTATTGTTTCTTATTTTCATATTTTCTAACTTCATGCAGTAGTTCGGTTGGATTTTCACATTTTTCTCTGTCGATTTTACTTCTAATAAATTCAGACAATTCTGCAGCTATTAGCATCACAAGTGTTTTTGAACTAATATTTTTATCCATGTCAATTAGTAGCCTCTGCTTTCGCATAACATACTCCATCAATGATCCTTCCTTATACCTGAATGATATAGCATAGATTCCGCCATCCCACCCTTTGTCTGCAAACGATTCTAAGAAGTTTTGTTTCCAATCTGACCATCCAGCCTCCACGGTTAATGTCATCAATGTTGCTGAGTACCACTCCGAACACGGTCTATTGTTGGTCATGTTATGAAAATTAACTGTTTTTAAAATTGAATTTCGTTGAGCGGTCAAAATAGTTGCATATCGTTTCGCTGTGTAGGAAATATGAAGTGTTGTTTTATCAGACGTTGTGTGTGTATGTGTGTGTGTCGGGGTGACGCGTACATCGCTGGGTGGCGTGATTTTCGTTTATTTACGGATTTATTCCTTCACACATACCTATATATAAGCATAGCTACACACTGTTTATCGTTATATCTACGTATCACAGCACTATTATTGTTTTATTGTTCGTTTGGATGCTATTATTATTTTATTATGTACACTTAAAACACTTTAAAAAAATCCCATTATGGCCTCACGTTGGAAGGCGCCATTCTGTAGCCTTTCTTCCCTTTCTAGGTGGCTCTAGCTAGCAGATATTTAGTAGAACATAGAAACTCTCTCAGGATGTATAAATGGGTAAAAATGAGATTTTTTTAAGTAAAAACAATGATTTTATGAACAACGATAAGTTTATTGGTGTAATAGTTTTTTATTGCAAACCCACAAATTAATACACATCACAAACGGAATGTTACACAAGACGACACTCACAGTTTTATTAAGAGAGGAAAAAAAATGATTTTTGAGCGCCCGCGTTCCCTATTTGAAGGAAGAACGCGGGGCGACTGGCTAACAAATTGAATGAGTGGAATGAAGCGAGATTGAAGCGGGAACTACTTTTTCTCTGGAGAGGCCGGCCAGTGCTTCCACCGGATCTCTAGAGATGGCGACACTAGTTCCAAAATCATAATTATATGACAATATCATGGTCAACTGTATCAAAAGCAGCACTCATGTCCAGAAATGAAACTAGTACCAGGCTGCCAGATTCAATGCTTGAGATAAGATCAGAGGTCGTTTTCAATAGAGTCGATTCTGTGGAATGAAACTTCCTGTAGGCAGACTGATTTTTTGCAAGAACTTCTGGCGAGCTCAGAAAATTTATCATCTGAGAGGATACTATTTTTTCTAGGAGTTTGGAACAAAAGGAAAGGTTAGAGATGGGACGGTAATATATTATCAGGACAATCAGGACCAAGGTTGGGGTTTTGCAAAGCAGGAGTTACAATTGATTTATTGAAATCATTTGGAACTATGCAATTACTCAATGATAAGTTAATTATTTTTGCAATCAATGGAGTCAATTCATTTACACACGTTTTTAGGAGCCAGGTAGGAATAGGATCCAGGTCACACTGCTTGTTTGGCTGTCATAGAATAAGTTTTTCAATATCTTTCTCTTCTACCTCTGTGAACTTGCGCAACATTAGAGGTTTTTTCAAAGTGTAAGAAAATTTACAATTTGATACTGTAGGTGAAGCTGATGGTGGTGCGTTTCTAATGTTAACAATCTTAGTCTTCAGATGGTTGGAGATTTCAGTTGCTGTTATGTTAGAGTTACAGGCGTTACTATTTGTGGAGTTTCCACAGATGTTTCTAAGATCGTTCCAAAGTTTTTTAGGTTCATTCCTATTGGATTCCAGTTTGTCTCTCCAATAGTCTCCTTTTTTCTTATTAATTATTTCTCTATAATTCTTTTGAGAGATTAACCATTGCATGCGGTCAGCTTGTGACTTTGATTGACAATAGAGTCTTTCCTTTCTTCGCATAGCCTTCTTGCATTCCTTACACTTTTCATCAAACCAGTGTGTTGCCTCCTTATTTCTAATTCTGGATATAGTAGTTCTGTTTGGAGCATGCTTGTCAAGCAGCTCTGAAAACAGTTGTAAAGTTTAACCAAAGCATCTAGATCTGAATTATTAATAGTGGCAGCATCGCAGAGTTTCGAGCAGGCGAGTTCTCGTTCAAAGTCTAATTTGTTGAATTTGGTCCAACAACGTGCAGTTCGCTTATTGTATATAGGAGTTGGAGGTGCAAAACTGAATTTTGAAATTATCAGCCTGTGATCAGATAGCCCCACGTCTTCCGCTATACATAATGATGGTTTGTATTCTGATCCACTTATTACTATATATAGGATTCCTCCAGCATCATGAGTACTATTTGTAACTGATTGGATTTTATTGAAGTCTTCTAGGATTCTAACAAGCTTTGCACAGTTGGGGTCATTCACCTTATCCAGCCTTATATTTATATCACCTGTTAACACTACCGGGCATGAGTAGGTTGATAATGATTCTAATAAGAGTCTGAATTCTTGGAAGAATTTGGAGTTTGGTGCTTCCGATCTAGGTCGACAGATTACTACAAGAATTAGCTCCGAACTATTTGATCTGATTTTGCAATCTACATGTTCGAATTTGGAATATTTTGTCTGCCGGATATTATTTAATTTATATGAGTCTTGTGCAATTATGGCCACTCCTCCGTGGTTGATAAAGTTGACTTTGTTACTATGATGATTTGGGTTGATGTCCCGTGCTTGGTCGACAATGTTGTACCCCACATTCCTAAGTTGTTGTAGGCATAAGGATTGACGATTTTCGTGCCATGTCTCCGACAGTGCAATTATATTAAGTTTGTAGTTGACAAACAGCTCCTTAATATCCTCAATTTTATTGTTAATCGATATTTTTCGATACTCTGAGAAGACCATGTTGCTGAAGTTTTTCATAAGTCTGTTTATTCAGAGGTAGGACTTTTTTCCTAAGTAATAGAAATTGTTTAGTGTATTGAATTTTGGTAAAGCTATCATCGCTATCCATTCCATATTATATACCTAAGACTTTAGTTAGATCCAATGGGGAACTTTCACAAAAAAAAATTTTCAACCCAAAAAATAGTACAGAAAATTAGAAAAATTATGGTACTTTTTATATTTTTAAATGTGCATTTTTAAGGTTTTTATCACCATTTAAAAAAGCAATTTTCACACTTCGCCGCAAAAAGGTCCACTCGTGGCGGAGCAGTGTTTGACAATATCAGGCGCTACAAACAGTACTAAGAGTGAAATGTGTGGCAATACAAAATAGCGCCTAGCGACGTCACACCGGAGTAATTCAATAACAGAAAATATGGATTTTTAAAATGAAAATAATGAATGAAAAGTTTTATTTTATGGTTTCTTATTAGGATATTCGTGATCAGCGTATATTTATTAATATGAATTGATAACATTTATTCATATTCCTGACTCATGCATGTTCCCTATTCACACACATGTTGAACTTATTGATGAATTAAGAATAATTATTTGGTACGCATACACAGATGAGATAAACAACACACACACATACACATGTTGAGCTTATTGACGAAGGAAGACATATGGTATCTATACACAGATGAGACAAACAATCAGGAAATATTCTAAATCAATGATTGCGTCACTGTCACACTTTTGCATCACAATAAAGCAAATTAAAAGGGAAAAAAAGGTCGCCTGTTTGTTTTGACACTGTATCACTTGAACGGTTCACACATATAAAGTTATTGATTCCAGGAATAACAAAATTTCAAAAGATTAATCCAACGATATTGTACTGAAATTTACACAAAAACTGAATTTAGTACATTTTGAGAGCAATTGAACACATAAGGATAATACTATTCTATGTACAAGTATTTAATAAGTAAGTATACAAAAAACAGAGCAATAGGAGAAGTATTACTAGTAAAAACACTTCAATATATAGGAGGGATGTTAAAAATGTAACCGGCTGCTACGGAGCGCCAAGTTATAGTTCTTATTAACCCCTTTCTGCATGATTTTTTTGTTTTTGGTAAAAAAAAAATGTAAGATAGAAAAAATGTAAAAAATGTAAAAATGTATATTTTTTTATTTTCCAAAAAATAATTTTTTATAGTGAAAAATTTAAAAAAATAATAGTGTTCATATATGGACAATCATGCAGTAACAGATATTTTTTTCCTTTAAAATTTAGTATTATTGTTCACTTTTGTTGAAATGATAAGGAACAATTTCTATGTATATTGTCAAATGATAAGGCTTCTCTGGTCTTTGAGTCATAGAATAAAGCCTGGAGAGTTCAATCATGTCATTTTAAATGTCATCGGTTAAAATATATTTGTCATATTGTATAGGTGTTTCGATATCTAAACATTCTGGAGGAAGGTCAGAGTTACCCAAGAAAACTGTCTCACTTGGTGTCTTCAACATTTCATCTTTCTTCCATATATTCCTTCTATTGGGAATTGCTGTCTCTTCATATTCTGAACTTGAGCCATTTGAATCATCCATTTCTGGAATCTCAACATTTTCTGGATCTGGAATTTGTGAAGAGTTCTCGTTGTCGGATAAATTATGTTCACTATCATATCTTGACCTTGGTATGTGTGTTGAATGATTTATTTGGCGTCGTCTAATAGAGCATCCATCTCAAGAGCGTGGGAAACTATGTTGGTAGAGCAATGTCTTCAACTTGCCCCTAAATGTTGTTATTGGTTAGTTTTTACGAAGGTTCTCGAGGAGTCTATTCCAGATGACGGGTTCTGCGATACCAAAAGCCCAGTGTTAGAAGCAGGACTTGTTTGCTCTACGATCTCCTCCAGCATACCTATTGGTGGATGTCTGCTGAGCAAAGGCGTCTACTTGCAGGTATTTTGAGAACACGGAGCTCAGAAAGTGACCGAGGTGCCATATTATCCAAAGCCTTGTAGACCGTAAGGCACAGTTTGTATTGGACCCTTTCACCAACTCTTAGAGTTCAGCATATTTTTGTACGGGGTTGAAACATGGACGTTGCAAGCGCGCAAAGACTGGTGCATTTGAGATGTGATGCTGGAGGCGTTTGAGATGTGATGCTGGAGCCATTTGAGATGTTGACCAGGAAATAACTGGTGCTCTGTAAGGGAGGCGTGGAAGGAGCCGAGCACCAGCAAAATGGAGCGACTAAATTAAAGAGACTACACAGATCTCACTGCATGGGGACCTTCTCATGGCGGAGGATTGCTCAAGGTGGAGACAGATGGTCTTTGGAACAAGGCATGATGGTCACGATCCTCAGAATTAAGAGACCGACGGAGATGATGATGATGATGATCAAATCTATCATTTGATGCTGTTCTAGTAAAATTTATGTTCCATAAAAAATCTTACACCCATTTCTGAAATTACTAATTTAAAATAATCAAAAATTTATACTGAAACATATAAAATAATATAAAAAAACAATCATTTTATAATGTACTAAGTGTTCCGCTGTTTAGAGAAAAAAGTATACCTAGATGCATATGAGGCCATATCATCATCATCATCATCATCGCCCTCAACGCTCCTCTCGGGAGCACAGGGCAGAAACCAGCCTCCTCCATTCAGAGCGTCTCTGTGCCAATTGCGTCACCTCTTCCCACGACATTCCTTGCGCTCTGATATCGTTGTCATAGGAACGGTGTATTGTGAAAGAGGGACGCCCGGGCCTACGGAACCCCTGCGGACGGAAGAACAGTGCTCTTTTTGGCCAACTATCATTGGGCATTCTCAAAACATGTCCCAGCCAGGACCATCGTCTCTCTTGTATTACGGAGATTACAGGTCTCTGCTGGGTGCGCCGGCGCACAGCATCATTTGTAACATGTTCATACCATCTGACATCCAAAATCCTTCTAAGACACTTGTTTTCAAAGCTTAGTATCTTCCGCTCTTGAGCCTTGGTTAAGTGCCAAGACTCGCAGCCATATAGAAGGATTGGGATGATGCAAGCATTGAACAAGCGACATTTTGTCCTGATGCTGAGTCCAGATGCCTTCCAAACTTTGTTCATGTTGTGAAAGCCCCGCTAGCTGCTCCTATGCGGATTGGTAATGAGGCCATATATGGACATAATTATATTTTGTAAAAAAATATGTTATAATATTGCAAAATCGAAATTATTGTATCTTATACTTGTCAAAGGAAGATTATTCTTTGCTTTAGACTTTTTTTACTTATATATTTGCATAAAATTATGAAACAACAATAATTTGAAAATGCTCTTACAGCACTTGTACGGAAAATGGCCGACCACAAACTTTAAATATTTAAAAGTATAGAAACAAACGATATTTTCTGATAAATTATGGCACTATTATAATCTATAATGTTTCAACGTTAAAATAAAATTAAAAAAAAAAAACAATATGCATTTACAAATGTGTTTTATAGGACATAAATTAATTATGTTCATATATGAACACGTGAACACATATGCAGAAAGGGGTTAAGTTACAATCTTTATTACTTGCAGTCAGTCTGTTGGCCACCCCATTTATTTATAGCTATTTATTTATTCCTTCAAAACACACAACAGTCAACAACTTTATATATAATGTGCAAAGGAGAAAAAAATAAAACATTTCACTCAGTCGCCATGACATAGTATATGTCTCTTGGATTAAAATTGGCCCCCTTGATTGTATTTACATTATTTTGTAAGTGTTTTGTAATGCTGGGTAATACAAAATAGAATTTAGACAGTGCCCATTTCATGCAATGTAAAAGCTAGTATGACCAAGATCTGAAAATTTGCTAATAAACCATAGACATGACATCATGAACCAAATTTACAAAGCGTGGTTCAGATGTTCATTTTTATTTTATTGATTAACCTTTACTGTCCGATGATGTGTACTCAATACACATTGCTTCTATTAATTTTTATTTCAATAAATAGGAGGTTAAGATTTTAGGTATTCCTCCGCGATACTTTTACGCATTGATTTATAAAATTATAATAATAATCGAAATTTCCTGGGTATATCCAGGACATTTTGTGGAAATCGGATATAAATTGACAAACACAATCAAAATATCTTACTAATACAATCAAATACACAATGTATCAATGAGTGACGAGATCAGATTTATAAATGTGGCTACTGTCACTAGACACAATTTACATCTCAAGTACTGTGGTATGGAAGGAGCAGATGATATAGCATTATCGCATCTCAATTGTATTTTATCATTCAAAATATACTTGCCCCGATGACAAAGTGACCAGAGTCAGTAGACCAGCTGCCTCTGTGCCAACAAAAAATTAAGATGGGTTGCGAACCTCATTGCTGAATTTAAGATGTAAAATGACTTATTTTTTGGAACATCTGCCTTTTAGAAACACTCTAAAACTTCAAGAAAAGAATGGGAGACCAATTCTTTACCGGCTGCTCTACGGATAATTAATAATATATTTTCCACGAGGGAACTACATTATTGCTTTATTTGCAATTTATTTAGAAATATCATTTGCGACTATGTTTATTTCAAATGTAACAAGAAAAGAATGGGAGACCAATTCTTTACCGGCTGCTCTACGGATAATTAATAATATATTTTCCATGAGGGAACTACATTATTGCTTTATTTGCAATTTATTTAGGAATATCATTTGCGACTATGTTTATTTCAAATGTAACAAGAAAAGAATGGGAGACCAATTCTTTACCGGCTGCTCTACGGATAATTAATAATATATTTTCCATGAGGGAACTACATTATTGCTTTATTTGCAATTTATTTAGGAATAGGTATCATTTGCGACTATGTTTATTTCAAATGTAACAAGAAAAGAATGGGAGACCAATTCTTTACCGGCTGCTCTACGGATAATTAATAATATATTTTCCACGAGGGAACTACATTATTGCTTTATTTGCAATTTATTTAGGAATATCATTTGCGACTATGTTTATTTCAAATGTAACAAGAAAAGAATGGGAGACCAATTCTTTACCGGCTGCTCTACGGATAATTAATAATATATTTTCCATGAGGGAACTACATTATTGCTTTATTTGCAATTTATTTAGGAATATCATTTGCGACTATGTTTATTTCAAATGTAACAAGAAAAGAATGGGAGACCAATTCTTTACCGGCTGCTCTACGGATAATTAATAATATATTTTCCATGAGGGAACTACATTATTGCTTTATTTGCAATTTATTTAGGAATATCATTTGCGACTATGTTTATTTCAAATGTAACAAGAAAAGAATGGGAGACCAATTCTTTACCGGCTGCTCTACGGATAATTAATAATATATTTTCCATGAGGGAACTACATTATTGCTTTATTTGCAATTTATTTAGGAATATCATTTGCGACTATGTTTATTTCAAATGTAACAAGAAAAGAATGGGAGACCAATTCTTTACCGGCTGCTCTACGGATAATTAATAATATATTTTCCATGAGGGAACTACATTATTGCTTTATTTGCAATTTATTTAGGAATATCATTTGCGACTATGTTTATTTCAAATGTAACAAGAAAAGAATGGGAGACCAATTCTTTACCGGCTGCTCTACGGATAATTAATAATATATTTTCCATGAGGGAACTACATTATTGCTTTATTTGCAATTTATTTAGGAATATCATTTGCGACTATGTTTATTTCAAATGTAACAAGAAAAGAATAGGAGACCAATTCTTTACCGGCTGCTCTACGGATAATTAATAATATATTTTCCATGAGGGAACTACATTATTGCTTTATTTGCAATTTATTTAGAAATATCATTTGCGACTATGTTTATTTCAAATGTAACATTTTTGACATTATTGTTCTGATACGCTTATTGTATTTTCTATGATAATCTAATTTTAGGGAGAAATGACTGCAGGACATTTAACAGCAATTAGTTATGATCCATGTTTCTTATAAATAGACTTCAATAAAAATGGGTTTAAGCATATAATAAATAAAACACAGCTATTAAAAGTGACAGATAACTGACAGTTACAAAGACATTATATCTCCTTGAAAAACATATATCACGTGACAGGGAAAGTGTTAGGTCGCCATTTTTTTCCAAAATATAGTAATGATTACATAGTATTAGAAAGAGATACCACCCCTCACGTAGTAAGCTTCATATTTTTGAAGGTATAGACCTTACAACCTTTAACAAAAAGTATATTCTTGCTTGACATTGGTCCATGGATATTTGAATAACGATATATGGTCAAGTTGGTTAAGTTTTTATTTTATTCGGCTATGCTGGTGGACCACGTCCTCCAAATAATTATCTGTGACATTGCGCTTTAACCTGTACTGTAGTGATATTTTGATTGTGTGTATGGTCCTAATGGAGTTCAGATAAATGGAAGTCCCCAGATTTCTGCGCTATCCGGGTGGTCGATGGGACTCCTTCAATAGTCCTAATGGAGTGAATTTTTTTCACCATTAGAGATAGAGTTTAGAGTTTTTTCATCACATTATATAAATTTAATACTGATTATTCCATAAAAATTATATAAAAAATCTATTTTAGTAGTTAATGCAGTTTTCCTATGAAAATTCATATATGGGTTACACGTATCATCAACCTTTGGTCGCAGAAAAAAAACAAATACTTCTTTCGATCAAAGGGAACAGGCAGCATAGTGTGTGACAATAACAGTGTATGTGAAACATGGCTTCATCCTAATATTTATACGTCTGAGTTAGGTTTATCATCTTATAACATTTATCGTATTGATAGATCTGGAGTAACTAGCAACAAGTTGAGGGGCGGTGGTGTCCTGGTTGCAGTGAAAAGGAGATGGTATCCAGTCAACTAGAATCAAAATACAAGGATGTGCTGTATTTTACTGATAATTTCTGTAAGGGTTGTCGCTGATAATTTCAATTTTTTAAACCTGTACCAACTTAATAATGTTACAAATAGCAATGATAAGACATAAGATAAGACAAGTCAATGATAAGACAAGACCTAGTGTTTTCTAGTGACCCAAATGTTGTAGTGAGCGAATCGTGTGAGTGTGTCCTTCCTATAGATGTTCACCATCCTCCACTAAACATAATTTTAGGAGACTCACATTTACCATGTATAAATCATACTAAAACTTTTTTGAATTATCATAAGGCTGAAAATTTGCCATTGTCTGAGGGGTTGGATGGGTTTTATAAAGTGGTGCATAATCTCATTACAGAGTGCATTCCTTCTGTTACATATAGTCCTTCTCAGTATCCTGAATGGTTTAATAGAGAATTAAAGAGGAAAATATCAGAAAAGAAGGATGCTCATAGAGTGTACAAGCTTACAGGTGAATATAGTGACTATAGACTTTTTTCAGAATTGCGAAAGGAATGTAAAAAAATAGCTAATGAATGTTATACAAGATATATGAATGGTATTGAGAACTCAATTAGTATAAATACAAAAAACTTATTCAAATGCTCCAATTCTTTGCGATCGGCGGATTCTAGTATTCCGGGGACTGTGCGATATGCTAGTAGAACTGGTGACACCCCTGATGGAGTGGCGGACCTGTTTGCTGATTTTTTTAAAAGTGTATATGTTTAGTTTTTATAATATGCTTATTAATATTTGTATTATATGTATCAGGCTTAAATCACAGGTATAAACACGATATTTTAGGATGCGCCCTTGAAGTGAATATATTCCACAAAACGGCGCACTATAAATTGTCTTGTTATTATTATTATTATATAATGACTCTTTAACTTCTAATCAGAATGGAGCACACGAGTCTCAAATTGATCTTCAGCTATTTTCTGTCAATATTGAAATTAGAGATATAGTTAAATGTATAAGGGAATTAAAGCCTAAAACTAGTTCTGGACCTGATGGGGTGCCTCCTATATTTCTCATAAAATGTATTCATAGTTTATCTTACCCATTATTTGTATTGTTTAATAAATCAATTGTATCTGGTGTGTATCCAGATTGTTGGAAGCACAGCTACCTTATTCCAATTTTTAAGTCAGGCAATAAACAAGAGGTTACTGACTATAGACCAATTTGCATGCAGTCTGCAATACCAAAATTGTTTGAAAAAATTGTCTTGAGCAAGATATCACCATGCATTGGCAATATCATATCTGATTGTCAGCATGGATTTATGTCTTCAAGGTCTACTCTGTCTAACCTGCTGGAGTATGAAAATTTTATATCTAATGTGCTGGCTAGTCGAGGTCAGGTTGATTCCATGTATACGGACTTTAACAAGGCTTTCGATAGGGTGGACCACAATTTGCTTGCAAATAAATTGCGGTCGATTGGTTTTGGTGGACCCCTTTTTTCGTGGTTTGTAGACTATTTGAGGAATCGTAGGTTGTCAGTGAAAATAAATAATACTCTCTCTCGCACATTTGAAGTTTTAAGTGGCGTTCTGCAAGGCTCCCACCTCGGCCCGATGTTATTCATTCTCTTTATTAATGATGCTGTGAACATATTCACTAATGTGAGAGTTCTAATGTATGCTGATGACATGAAAATTTTCAAGGCTATAAATTGTATGGAGGACTGTGAGACGCT
The DNA here is from genome assembly GCA_947579605.1 of Athripsodes cinereus. Classification (NCBI taxonomy): domain Eukaryota; kingdom Metazoa; phylum Arthropoda; class Insecta; order Trichoptera; family Leptoceridae; genus Athripsodes; species Athripsodes cinereus. Next base: position 13,109,578 of record OX388313.1, on the reverse strand, counting down.
GCAGGGAAATTTGGATGATTTTTGCAACTGGTGCTACAGGAATAAACTAACATTGAATACAAAAAAATGCCAAGTTATGCGTTTCTACAGAATTAAACATCCCCTTTTTTATAAATATAAAATAAATGGTTCTGTGCTGGGATCGGTCAATGAAATACGTGATCTTGGTATAATTTTTGACCAGCGACTAAGTTTTGTTAATCATGTGGACAGTATTTGCAAAAGATCATTAAGAATGTTGGGTTTTGTGCTGAGAATCAGTAAGCTTTTTCAAGTTTGTATACACTTAAAATTTTATATACTTCTTTGGTTCGTAGTATCTTGGAATTTGACTCCCCTGTGTGGAACCCATGCTTCGAGGTTCATGTAAATAATTTAGACAAGATTGAGCGTAGGTTTCTGCGGTACATTAACTACAGAATGGGTTTACCAAGGGAAAATATTGATTATAGTTATTTGTTAAACTCTCTAAATTTCTTAGGACTATCTGATAGAAGAAAGTTGTCTGATTTGATGCTTCTGTATAAGATTATACATGGTCAGATAAACTGTCCAGATATCTTAAGTCAAATAAACTTTCATGCTCCATTAAGGGCAACACGGCAGGCAGCACCATTTTATGTAAATGAATCCCTGACAACATATAATCAGAACTCATCGCTGAATCGTATTCAAAGAGTTAGTAATGAATACTCTTAGGCAGCTGATATATACAACACGACTTTATGTCAGTTTAAATCATGTTTGAAGAGTGTCATGCTGCAGTACTAACTGATTGCTTTGGGTATGATTTTGTGTTATTATGGTGGAGCTTGTGTGTCTATCATTTGTAGCTTCTGTTTTTAAATTTTGTTTTCACTTGTATATTTGTTGTGTCATGATATATATCATTTTAATGCTCTTAAAATTTCTGATATTCTCATTGCATAATAGTTGTATGTTTTTAATATGTTTAATATGTGCTTTTGTAATTGGCTTCAAAGCCGTTTGAATTGATAAATAAATAAATACTTTTATAGAGTTATAATAAATACTCAAAATCCCATTTATTTTTTTTGTTTTTATTCTGGTATAAAGGCTTATGTTCCTTTTTTTTAATATCACTCAAATTTGTCTATAGTATCCATAATAACTATGGCTCAAAATTTTCACTACCAATTTGTAATAACGTAAGAATTGACTCACAATTGACTTTATAAAATGTTGGAATATCACTCTTGAACTATTTGTTTAAAAAAGTGATCATCAAATAAAAACAAAGTAAAAAATTAACAAAATTCACGACAAAATGCTCTAACATACGAAATAATATGACGCACACAAACTACTGGTTTGCAATCCCGCAAAACGACAAATAAAAGAAGATGGTGGCGCTGTGTCCTCACTCAAATATTTACATACCTATAAAATATCCCAAACTCGAGAATTTTACACCACAAGTACAAAATATTGTCAAGAATATTGTATAGATGGCAGTGCCGTGTTAGATTTTAATATTTTTTTATGTGTTATACTCATATTTGCACTGACTTTGCTCGCCGTACAGGTATGGCCATACCACTTTAGGGGTTAATGATCTATACTATCAGCTCAGTGTATAATACGCAAGCATTTGGGCAATGATTCACACAGATCACATCCACATATTATTGATAATAGAAATTAATTCAAATAAAAAAAGATGCTAGTCAAAAAGTTTTTGTCAATGTAGGACAAAATACAATGAGCTAGTTTTTTCTAATTCCTATTGAAAATGATCAAAACTTGGAGCGACGCACAAGTGTATCCATAATACTGTTGATACCTCAATACATTTTTAATAGCACTATTTATTTTTTTATTTTATATTTTGTGGGTATGGTATGCACTGCGAGCTATAAGATCTATTGTACTCCCCCTACTTAGCCTTCCTGGTGCCAGTCAAAGCGAACCCTCGAGTCCTAGACATCTTATGAAGTCTAGGATTTTGAGGGGATCCAAGGTGTGGAGAGATTCCACTTCTGCTCAGTGTCTGCCTAGGGCTTTGATTCTTGCGATTCCCACAGCATTGCAGTCCACCAAGAGATGCCAAAGAGTCTCGGCATCTTCTTCAAGTCCCAGTTTGTGTAAGTGTTCCTTAAGTCTGCAGTGACCTGTTGGGAATCCTGTTGCTGCTTTGAGACTTGTTTTACTTAGGTTAGTGCAAGCCTTGTGTCTTCCGAAGTTATATCCTCCTAGTAGTTCTTTGGCTTGCCTAAGCCTAGGGAGATTTTTCCATATTTCGTTTCTTTTTTGTCTCCCTTGTTTTTTTAATCTCCTCTTGGAAAAACTATGTTCCAAACCACAGAATGGTTCTGGCCCATAGAGTTGCGTTGCCACACCCTTTCTTGCCAGCTCGTTCATTGTCCTCAACTCTAATGTGTAAAAGAGGGTGACTATATTTTTCTTGCCTAGCTCGATATGTTTGAGGAGGTATGTCCAAACCATCTTGGAGTTGACGATGTTTGAACCCAATGCTTTAATAGCTGCTTGACTATCAGATAGTATAGCTATATGTTGCTTACTGTATCCTCTGTCGAGGTTGAACTGGAAACATATTTCCAAAGCGTATTCTTCTGCTCGGAAGACACTTGGGAGTTTTCTCAATGCTTCAGAGTATCCCTATGATTTGCGAACTCTGGAGAGTGTGGAGGTGTTCAAGGTGAGGTTAAAGACCCTCAGGAGGTGTTATGATTCTTAAATGGGCCCTTGTGGTGGTTTTTCCACAAAACGGCGTATCTTAAATAAGTTGTCTAGTTATTATTATTCAATGCGCGGCCCGTAGACTCCTACTCCAGTTCCCTCTTCTGTTTAATATCCATCAGTATACCTTACGATGCTTCAATTCTTGAGAGAGTGTGTAATTTTCTCGTCCCATTCTTTCTTTGTGCTCCCATTCTTTCCTTGTGTTTGATAGCAAAGTTCTTCTCATAACTGAACTTCTTGATCATTATATTATGTAGTTGGCAGATTAATGAGGTATGCACAGTCATTTAGAATTTCTTCTACTTTGATGCGGTTTACCCTCGTTGATTCTGTCTTCTTAAGTCTGAGATATGTCTCCTTTGTAGCTTCCTCCACTACCATATGGAGCGCTGAGAGATCAAGGATCACCTCCAAAGCTGCTGTTGAACATGTTCTCATTGCTCCTGTTATGCATAAGCATGCTAATCTTTGTACCTTTTTGAGTGATTTCCTTGTGGTAACAAGTTTGGTTCTGCTCGACCATGCATGCCTACGTGATGATTGGTTTTATCATCGCTGTATACATCCATTGCAGGATGTTTGGGTTACAGCCCCCATTTTTACCTGCTATTTCACAGCAGCTTTTTGTCTAGTGTTACACTTAGATATTTTGCTATATCACTCTATTCTACAACAGCTCCATCTAAAAAGATTTCCTTGGTGTTTTGGAGTTTCTTTTTGTTTGTGAATGGTACTAGTGTGGTTTTTCCTGAACTCAATTTCAGTCCCACAAACAAGCACCATCTTCTTGTAAGTTCTAGTGCACTCTGCATTAAATCACATTATAATAATAATAATAACGGAGAGTATTTAAAGCGCCATCTTTGTGCCATAGCACCTCGAGGACGCTGTACATGATAATGTTCTATCTTCAACAAAGTTGTCTGTGTCAAGAATTCAAATTTAAATACAAAAACCTTATAACACATAATCTCAGATACATAATAATATGTATCCGCGTCAGAAATAAAAATAAAATAATGTAATATACACAACAGTCACAGTTCATAAAAAAGTTTGAAAAAGTAGGTATATACATAGTACATCTTAAAACTTACCTCTAATTGTCATTGGCATATCCATTTACATGGTATCTGTGTTTGTTGAGTTTCCCGAGTATTTCGACTCCAGATGAGAGGTGATAGGATAGGAGTAAGGATACGAAATGTGACATTTGATGCAATATTTTGTTTCGCACATGTTAGTTCGCTTGACATCTGCACTAAAATATTCTAACGAACAGTAGCGCTGCATGTTCTAAAGCAACATTGTATTACGATGACTGTTTTGTTCATATGGTAACTGGAATAATAATATTATATTGTTTTTGGGAAAATTTATATTTATGGTTTTTATTATTATTTCTAATTGTTAAAATGGGGGTGCGTTTGCTCTGCTGCACAATATAAGAAAGCCACCTCTGCTTTCAGATATTTTTAAGAGTATCTACCCAAATGAAAAAACTAAAGTAGTCAGCATAATTAAGTGCATAGTATCAGAATAGCATCATATCATATATATTTTGGTTATATGGAAGAAATTGTCTCCAGGCATATTAAGCTGCTGATTTCTCTATTGTAAAGTATCATAGAAAAGTATTACCAATGCTGTTACTTATCATGTTACTATGGAATATAAATAAATGGCAATTGCTTCCGTTTTGTTAATTTTAACCAACCATTATTTCCATCTCTAATTCATAGTAACAATATGTTGCAGTGATTTGCCGTGACTGCGAGAAGGTATTTGACAGACAACATTGTTCTATATTTTTTTCAGGTGGTGGAGCAACTCTAGGCATAGTATTTTCTGTTCTCTTCTTCAAGAGAAAAAGTTGGCCCGTTATAATGGGGTCTGGTATTGGTTTGGGAGTAGCGTACAACAGATGTGAAGCCAGTATAAATGAAGTATTCAAGCCCTCTATATTGAGTGGAAAAGCATCTAAAATTAGTGATCCCGTGACTGGTGAGATAATTAAAGATAAATAATCATCTTGGATCAGAGGAAATATAACACATCTGCCCATCTCATATATAATTATTTTTGAGCCCTAAGAATTTGAAATCGTTATTTATTTTTGATTTTATATTTGTTTATAATGCATTAGTGTAAGAGAACAAAGGTTTTTACCTCTTCAATATTGTAAGTTCAATTGTTTTCCTTTTGCTTATTATTATGTGAATCATTGATTCATGATTGTGATGTATAGAATTAGTATGTAGATATTTTTGTTTGATATTCTTATATCTGGAGTAAACAAATTGTTTCAATAAAATTATTTCAATTGCAACACCTTTCAAAGAATAATGTTTGTTTTTTGTCCCATCGTCCTATTTTATTTGGTTAGTATATTTTTTTTTCAAAAAGCTTTTTTAGAAAATATTTAGTCTTTTGAAAATAATTGGCCTGTTAAAACCAAAATGGAGAATAAAGACGTCCCCGGAGAATAAAGACGTCCCTTAGTGGAATGATCGTCTTTCCACAATAAGGATTAAAATAAAAAAGCTTATAAATAAGATTAAGACTCATGGCACTTACTGTAGATGAATACAATATGACTGTGGCCGAATACCATAACGTAATGTATCCAGAATTTTGTAATTTTCTTTGCTTTCAAAATTGTTCACCCCCCTGACCAGTTTTTGAAAATGGTATAGGAATTTGAAATATTTTACAATTTTCTCGGTTAATGATATTTTAGAAAAGTGGTACATTTGAAAATTAAATTCGTATATTTAAGAAATAAGCGTTTTGTGGACTGCACGAATAAAGAATGAGGGCCACATGTGGCATGCAGTTTTATGACTGCTGCTCCATACCATTAATTTGATTCATGGATAGATTTTTGTGGTCTAAAAAGCTGGAATGTTTTGGACATCTGATGGAGGTCACTACACCCAAAAATATTCAAATTATCTAGGGTGCACTGCTGGCTAATCAGAAATGTGATATGTTTAAATGGATGTTTTAAAAAATTAATATCAACAAGCAATGAACTGATTACTGTTAGTGTGGCAAAAAATTTAAGCTGGAGGCTAATATCAAGTGACAAATATTCATAACTGAGCCACAGTTATACAAACTAGGTGAGAGAGATTACCAGCCAATTAAAAATGGTAACAGGCTTAGTGATGTGGTTGGTAATTAAATAAGCTTTGTAAATTGATAAATCATTTTATTTATTAGCTAATATAAGTGAAACAAATGATATACAGCCTAAGATATTTTTGGTACGGTACAATGACTAGTGTGGTGTTTACTTGTTTGTATTAGATGTCACATCACTGAATGGACTACACCATCAAATCAATTTATTGTACCTTCTTACTTAGGAATATTATATACATAGTAATGACTAGACACCATCTTCATGGTGTGAAAGATGAGTGGTTGTTGAACATTATTTTTAAATAGCATAGAGCATATTCTGTGACTTTATCAACTTAATATAGAGGAAAGATACAAATATGGAATATGTCATTAATATGGAACACTCCAGTATTTATACATTACAACCATTGCCATATGTTAATTTTACATTAAATCAATTATAAATGGTATAAACATCCTATTTTAAAAATAAATTCAAAAGATTTGACAGTAAGTCAAAAAAATATTGTGTTGAAATATTGCTTGTTTTTTTTCGACTTTTTGTGTCAATTTCAGGTGAGTAAAAACTTTTTTTTTATTGTAATATTGATCATTTACATTAAAAGATATGATGTGTTATATAGTTTCCTTTATATTCACAGTGTGATATGTTTTCTCTTATCGAATAAAAATGCATTTATATAACCTCAAAGTAACAATAGCATAGGTCATTAATATGGAATACTCTTAGTGGTACAAATATGGAACGTTCCGTAGTGTATTCCATAATAGTGACCTCATTTTAATTATATGTCTTCCAAATAAAAGTTCATTTTATTCATATATTTATAGATAATGTATACAAGATTCTAGAAAGACGTGGGACCCAGTTAAAATGTCGGAAGCTGTTGCGGCTATAAAGGAAAAGAAAATGGGATACCAAAGGGTTTCTAAGATATTTAAGGTTCCTTAGACAACACTTTTTTTGATGAAGTCCCCAGAACAAGTAAAGAAGGGTTGAAAATGCTAAGAGAAGAATGGGTAAAATTTGCAAGGAAAAAAAAACAAAATAGTGATGAGCGAGATAATTGATAAATTAAATTTTTGTATATTACATATTAGTGACCCTATTCCATATTAATGACCCGTTTTAAAAAATCGCAATTTTGTCATATTTTGTATAACATTGTTTATCTCATATTTTAGTGCATATTTCTTCCTTTTAATGTTATAAACATGTAAATATATGTTACTGGCTTTAATTAAATATATTAAAATGTTAGTTATCCTTAATAAATAAAAAATAAACAGTAAAACGTAAATGGTATTCCATATTTGTATCCCTTCCTCTACCACAAGATACTATACTATACCCTCGTGCCGCATCCCATCTGAGGTAGGCAGAAAGAACGGAACGCCATTCATACAATCTCTAATACACATGCATCTATTTTTCTTACTCAACACACGGTTGTGCTTTTCACACCCTCTTTTACACATAAATATACCTTGTTTTGTCATCCTTTCGTTCCACATGTCCAAACCATTGTAACTTGGTAACGGTACAACATAACGTGTTAATATAGCTCAGTAATAAAATTGGTACAATAACCTACTTTTTACAAACTGGATCTTTTTTAACCCATTTTCATAATATATTTATACATTACATGGCTGGTTTGCCTTTAATATAAAAATCAGATTATATTAAATTTAAATGTGCTATATTAGAAAACCCTGGTGATGAAAAAATTAATGCTACAATATAAAAATCATAATATTATGTGGCTACACTATGCATCATTTAATTGAAGGGCAAAGTCAAAAGATTCCACATCATTTAAATTTAGTTTGTTTTCCTGTCATTGTGGCACTGACGGTTGTTTTCAATACTGGTGTCTATCACTTACATGATTTTATAGTAAATATGCTAAGATAAAAGTGAAGAAGTTGATATTGTTTAGACCTGTTGTGAAAATAAATTATGAAAAAATATATTTGAATAAATAAGAAACGTCAAACCAATGACAGATGTTTCCTATTACAGCAACATATATATGGCTACATCCATGTAATATTGTAATGTCTCACCTTTAATATAATATTTATTATGTAATAAACAAGCAATGATTATAGAATGACTAAATATTGGTTAATTGTTGCCTAATTATTATCATAGAATAAAAAGGGAGATTTTAAGATAGGTTTGTTTATTCAAAGTACAAATCAGTCTATATCATTAATTAAACATACACATTTATTCAATTGAGTAATAAAAATGCTAATTAAGAATATAAATTATATCTTCAGATTACTAAGCAACTCACGCGGGAGTAAAGGAAAGGGATCAACATATAGTTTGGTGAAACCTACAATACAATACACAACAAACAATAAGAATTATTCTAACTAATCTAATAGGAAATAAACAATCATACAGTACAAATATGTGGAGACTACCTTATAAATTGGACTTCCCTAAGGAATGGATTTATTCTACTTCTTTAAAAACGATTGGGGAACCAATCTTCACCAATTTCCAAATGTCAGGTATAAAAACCTTAAGTTCAGCACCAAACATATCGAGGGTATACAACCAAAATGCACTAAGTCATTTCAGTTTTGAGATGACATGGTGGCAATTAAATGAAAAAAAAAGTGTTTAGATCAGTACAAATTCGTCATGTATTATTTGAACTTTAATGATATTGGTAAGTGACTTTTAGGCTTTGCAAACAAATTTAAACATAGGAAATATGTTAATTACTTGAATAGTTTTTGAAAACTTTTGTAGCGCTAGACTGACTTAGTGCATTTTGGTTGTATACCCTCGATATAAAAAGTACTTACATATCGGGTACATAGGACCTTAACACACTGAAAAAAACATGGGTATATAAAGCCTTAATTTGGAAACAAAAAAAATAGGTAGGTGCACATTGGCTATGCACGTCGTGCCAGGCTCTTCGAGCTGCTGTACAAATTATTCTACATTTTTCAAATCACTGTTAGTATAAATACTTTCAAAATAATAAGCTAAGTTGTAACTTTAGAGCAGGGATGCACAGACTTATAGGGAACAGGGGCCACTCAGGAGATTAATAGCCAAAGACGGGCCGCTTAATATTTCTACCCCCGTCACCGGATTTCCAGAATGGTAAAGTAATTTGAAATATTTCAAAAACTCCTGTTTTCTTAAAGAATATTTACTCGAATTATCCGGTATCTACTTTTACCGAATATCCGACTATCACTGGTATTGTAATTTTTTTTACATTATATAATTCGCTGGTGGGCCGCAGATATACCGACCAAGGGCCGCGGTTTGTGCATCGCTGGTTTATAGCGATTTAAAAAGTGACAATCGCAAAACTTGGTAAAAAAACTTTCCTGTCTTTTTTTCCCGTATGCAAAAAATCCAAAAATTAAAAAAAAATAAGAACAAAACTATTAGAAGTCACATTTATAAACATTCCTTTACAATACAATAAAAAACCAAATAATAAGATATATATGACCACTAATGTACGTAGTTCACTTTGGTATACCTTTATATTGTTTATGTGGTACACATACAAAACACATTAGTTTTATTCACATTCAGTAGTAATATAGTTGTAGACTTTCATGATTTTTATTATTCACAGTTATTCAAGTTCTTTTGAGTGTGCCGCGTAGTTGTCTTCATGTTTCTTGACATATTATGATGCCATTTTGGTGTGATAACATGTCAAGATGACAACAACATGACACATCCAAAGAGCTTCAATGGCTGTAGAATACATAACTTTAAATTTCCTGCCTACAACAAAAGCAAAGCTGTGCGAGCTCCCCACAAAGATGGTTTCTATACTCTTTTTTTTTTAAGTATATCTGGATTTTTGTTATAAACCCTAATACAATCTTATACACCTTTCATGGTAAGCTTAAAGCTTGTCTTGTGAAAGGGGAGTTTGCCGGCACCTGGGATCGAACCGCGGACCCCTTGTTCACGAGGCCGAAACTCTACCTCCAGGCTACCGACGAACTCTAAAGTCATTTATAAAGAGTACTGCAAAAAATATAAATAAATCCATTCAACCTGCATCTAAAACCATCACGGAGCCATTTTTGATAATTCTCTAAATGTCACGTATGTAGTCTCAAGTCTAGTACCAAAATACCTATACTTGGAGGTATTTGGAAACTAAATGAATGAAAAAATAATGTGAATATAGACCTTACATTAGTTACTAATTGGAACCTTAACTCTGCACCAAAGATCAAATAAGTAGGTAGATACGCTAAGGCTATTGGATTCTTTTGTTCTATAGTGAGGCAAATTTCTGTCCCCTTATCCCCTTAACAGATCAATGAGAAGTTAGCTACAATACGTCATTTGCTAAATATTGTCTGACAAATTAGGACGGCGTGTTATCTTTCGGTTATATCGACTTTTTTCGTATTTATTTTAAAGTGAAAGTGTTATTTTATTATAACAGTTTTTGTGTACACAATTTCAAGAATGAAAACCTGTTCATTTCCGTTCTGCAAAAGAGTTTATTTGTAGAATAAATCGTAAGTATCCTTCCACTTGTAAGTATGAAACATTTTTGTGTTTATCCGTCTTATTTATTATATTTTAGTAATAGAATCAATCATAAATAATAAATATACAATAGCTTTAACGTTATGTGTATATTTTATAACAATATCACTCAATTTTAGGAGTAAAAGCTCATTTTCAATATATATTTTGACGTTACAAACTTTTGTCATAATGTCATAGGCATGGAAAGTTAGCGTCGATGTTTAACATCGATACGTATATTTGTTGAGAATATTTTTGTATAGATATAACTTAGTTATTTAGAAATTGAATTCTATTTTAATTTTTTTTTGTTTCAGATCCTGAATCTTCTCAATTTTAAATTTACACACCTTGCATTTGATTGATACTCAAATATGATATCGATTCCTCAAACCGCTGACTGCTCATTTAATTAAATCTTATGTATGTTTGGCGAATAAGATCAATGTTGTAGAAATTTGTAATACATATTTTAATATCAGAATAATATTTAACGTATTAATTTATCAAACTTGTTTTATTTATCCCTAACAGCAAAATTCCAAAACAAAATTTTATTTTCTTTTTAATTAATATGGACAGATTATCATTATTTTAATATCTAGTAGCAGATCTATTGTAACACATATCAAAAAAGCTTTCACGTGAAACTTGTAAACAATTAATTTCCTAATGATTTTACTAAATTGACGTTGGTTTTGCATGAAGTATTATATTTTTTTCTTTCTATACAAAGTTTTAATGAAGCAAATGTCAAACAGATCAAATATATGAACAACTTAAGCAGGGAGTACTGAATGCCTATACAATATATCCCAACTCTCATTTTATTGCATTATTTCGTGTATGTGGAGGTCTGATAAGTTAGTATTTCCATCCACTATGCCTACCCTGCCAGACATATGGTGCAAGTATTAAAAATAAAGTAGGTTAATAGGTAAGAAAAGATTATTATATGATGAAATATTGTTATATAAAAACAATGCAAGTAGGATAGGGTCTTCGATTATGTTAAAAACATTGATGATTATAAATTGTATTGACATCACTATGTAGCTAACTTCAATTCTTGGAATTCTCAATAAGAATGGAATGGGATTTTGGGCTCATGTCATCTCTTTATTATTACTCACTCGATGCTCTGCACTATTTCCTTAAAAAATTATATGGTCCTTTTTAATATGGCTGATAAAAATACTTTTTGTTTTTTTCTCAATCACAAAATTGACATTATTCATTTATTTCATTATAACCAACAATGAGTGACATTCATTTTGCTATAATTATGGCTCTATCAAATATATGATGTATGCACATATCTTACCATATTTTAACCATTTTTTTTTAATTTATTGTTTTTAGGAAATGTTAAAAACATTTCATTTTAAATTTTATTGTGATTAAATGACAATTTATGGAACAAAATATTCCCCTACAAATTTTTATGAAATTAAAATTGTCAAGTACTTGCATACGTTTTCACATATAACATATACTACTTGCATACGTTTTCACATATAACATATACTACTTGCATACGTTTTCACATATAACATATACTACTTGCATACGTTTTCACATATAACAATGTGTACATTAAGACTTTGAATAAAATTAGATTCAAATATTTGTCTCTAACCATTATCCTAGATGTTATTGACTTATAAAGGGGAGTATTAAGGTTTCTTCACGCATATCTGTAATGGCACTGTTGTACCATAGATTTAGTGTCATTAAAAAAATATATGAAATTTTTATTATGAAATATCAGTTGCTGCACTACATACATATCACCGTGTGAACATAGTTACTGGCAAGAACCAAAGTGTATCTATACTATTACTGAAGGACAGATAAAACTATAATAATGATATCAATGTCATTATATGTGGTGAAAGGAATGCCACATACAAGACAATACAATGATAAATTTCTAAAATATACAACAAACCAATGGCAATAATACTAGACTAGAAACTCAAATAAAAAAATGAGTTAAACAATATTGGCTCTAATTCCCCCAATTCAGTTTCACTTATTCAGGCATATTTAGAAAAGTATGTTACCATTGATACGGAATATGTCAATAGTTAATACATTACAATAATACCGAGATAAATGATCCAGTTTAAGGACTTTCACTGTTTTAAATGTAAATATAATGTTTTTTATTGCACTAATACATGTGTCTTGGTGATTATGGGTTGGTATATACAATGAACAATATATGCGAGTGAAACAGGAAACACAGAATGGTACATACATACATACATACATACATCACACAAAATTAGGAAAAGTACAATACAATATGTAATTACTAAATAATATAAGTATACTTAATAATAAACAAATACCATTTAATGTGAATATAACAAATACACATCATGTTGATAAAAAAGTGCAATGAAAATCAGGAATCATAAAACTTATTCTATATCGGAATCATATTATGTAAAAATGAAGCGCATTATGAATACAACAAGGTGCAGGTGCAATGAATGCTTACGTAAAATGGTTAAATATTATGTATTAATCTACCTCATCCTGACTTATACTTTCCATATACAGACAATATTAATATTCAATAACAAGGTACACATATGTAATTCTAATTTTAAAGTGAAAATAACTTTTGTGCGCAAAACTTAACAAGATCACAATTTATTGAAAGTTGTCAACTAAACATAAAAAATTGCCACATAATAATATTAATAAAACACAAAAAGTATAAGTGTGGTGATACGGGTAAAATTATTTTGTTGTAAAATCAGGCCAATAGTTGATATAATAGCGGTGAGTTGTCCCTTCAAAGAGTCTATCAAGCCAGTTGTCTAAGGCATCTAATAGGGAGCCTTGTAAGATGGGGAGACTGGACACTGTGGCCTCACTGTCTGAGGATTCATCTGAACTGTGGAATCCCATGAATGCTCCAACTTCCGGATCTACTTTATCCTTATTACCAAGACGTCGAGTCATTTGAGCCATTCGCTGAAAACCATACAAACATAATCTTTTCACCTCAAATTTTCACATCCTATAAAATAAAAAATAAATAATGATAATTAGGTATATATGCAATAAAACATAAAATATTCACTATATATCTTCCTTCCATATTTAAAGAGGCACAGGTGGATTTTTCGTGGAAAATGAGTTAAATACACCACTCAAATCAGTTTTTTTTTCTCTATCGACAACAATAATAATAATATACATATGAAAACAACCAGATAATGGAAATATCATTGTTCAATGTTTGAGTTCGTCAGTAGCCTGGAGGTAGAGTTTCAGCCTCATGAACAAGGGGTCTGTGGTTCGATCCCAGGTGCCGGCAAACTCCCCTTTCACGACACAAGCTTTTAGCTTACTGTATAAGGTTGTATTTGGGTTTATAACAAAGCCCAGACATATCTTTAAAAAAAATATTTTTATTTTTTTATGTTGAGATGGCCAAATAAGTATTATTATTCATACTGTCGGATTTTTTTGGCATCCAGTTTTCTATCATGTCGTGATAATAAAAAAAAATCAATATTAGAATTGTAACAATATTTAGCAAATTAATAATGTCTGCACCAGTAATTAATGATTTCCTCTAAGTCATGCTATCTGCGAACGCTAATTTGTCAATTTGTCATTTACTTCCTGAACAAGGTCAGGTAAAAGTAAACTAATAAGTAAAAATATTTAAAGTAAGTCTTGAATGAAATACTAACCTTAATCCCTTTAGTAGACTCAGGATGCTTTACATGAAACATACAAAAATACTTGCGGTGGCCATTGAGAGCTAAAACTGTTCCCACACAGTTACGTGGATTAATAGTCAGCTCTCGAGGTTCAGGTAAAGATAGTTGCAAGATGTGACGATACCAACTCAAGTGTCTCTCTACATCGAGATAAGCAAACTGTAACGTTTTGTTTCTACAAATAAAATTTTGCGCTTTAGTGCAACAATAATAAGAAAACATTTATTAAGGACTAGAAGTAAGTAGGTAAATAAGACATATTCATACTTCCTATAAGGCCACACTGTCTTGTGGAACAAGGACAACAATTGGACCCGAGACTGAGAGTCAACTAACAACACAATAGTTCTGCATCCTGGTTTTAGCAATCTAAAACAACATGTAAGTTTTGATAATTATATACACGCTCGTAATACAATATAGCTACACCAATGAAATAAATCCCACTACTTGTGCATCTCACCTCACCAGTCCATTGTATTTTTCCGCTCTGAGCTCATGCAATTTGAGTTCCGATTGTTGAGTGACTGCTGCCGGTCTAGTTAAATTTGGAGAACCATTGTTGTTGTTGTGTGATTTCTTGCCATCTGTATTACCATTTGAGAATTTTTCAGCCCTACGCCGTTGTATTGATTCTTCTTCCAAACGACTGATGAATGAAACAAATATTTTTTATGTGAATATGGCTACTTCATTTACAATAATAATTAAATAAAATAATTATTATATATATATATATATATTAGTGATGTAACCAATATTCGTATTCGCACATTTCAAAGTATTCGCATTCGCAAAAAATATGCGAATGTTTTGCGAATATTATTTTGGTAATAAAGTATCGGATATTCGATATAAGTACTGGATACTTACCCGGTACATTGTAAAAAAAAGGTACTGCAAGAAAATATTCTTTAAGAAAACCGAAGAATTTTGAAATATTTTAAATTCCTATAGGTACCATTTTGAAAATTCGGCGACGGGAGGGGGGGGGGGGTAGAAATTTTAATGTTTGAGCAATTGTAGAAAATTAAGCAAGTCAATATTCACTATATTCGCAACAAATATATTCGCATTCATGAATATCCAAAATCGCACATTCGTTACATCACTAATATATATATAATTGATATCTTACACAAGGTGTGCCATTAGATAGCCAGCAGCTAGAATAAGAAGTATTGTAGCTAAAACAGAGAGTACAGGTAGCAATGTCTCTTTCTGCATGCAGTCTCCAATGTAGTCCACCATCATGGCCAGACCTTCTACTATGCGACCCCACAATCCTGCCGTGTGTTCATCCACCAATTCCTAATACAAACATACAATACAATCATATTATCAACAATAAATAGATGGCAAATTCTCCCTATTAATGCTTTCCTAATGTACCTACATGTCTGCAAAGGACTCAAAACTTTATACATTAATTTACAACACAATACTTTGCCTTCACAATATAAGTTTACTGTAGGAGAAATGAAATACATCATTGAATGATAGTGAAAGTGAAAAAAATTTGACAGCAACCAACCTTAACAACTGCTTCATAGGACAGGACTTCAGTTGGCTTTATAAGCCTCCTCAAAGTTTCAGCCAATTGCCTCTGAGTTCTATTTAAGCGAGATCCTTCACCTCCAATAGCTCTGCTTCCATCTTCATTTGATATTTCTTCTTTATCTTGTTCAGAAGGCCATTTATCAGCTAGCCATTCATGGCGTATCTTCTGCTCGTCTCTCCTCCATATTATTACAATACGAAGCTCCGCCCAAGCTGGATCTTTGGACTGGTCACCAACTGCAACAAAATAACAAGTAACACAGCGTAGAAATGTATGTGTATAATAAGAATATTAGCCCACAAATGCATATAATATAATATCCACATAAGTATAGTGATTCAACTCATATAAAATGTATTGAACTTTTCCCCTAATTTAGTTAAAACCTGAAATAACTAGTAAGACAGTGTGCAATGTACAGTAATAAGTCCTATAATATAATTTGGGAGAAATTGAAGTAGTCGCTAACTGGCAAGAAACCTTACTTATGTCCAAAATGTTCTACAATACATAATTAAAAACTTCTTTCATATGAGCTATTCTTATTATTATTATTACCCTGTGCTGAGACCATAACAGATTTTGGACAAGACAAACTCAACAAGAAAAAACAAAGCAAAAACCATTATGGATGAATTAAAATAAAAAATAAAACTTTATTGGTATCCAAATATTATTTAGTATACAAGTACATTTCTACAGAGAATAACAAGAGGCTTATTATGGTTACGGTTAGTATGTACATAAAAGGTGCATAAGTAAATGAATAAGATGGTTATACAAAGTATTTTACCTGAAGAAGCCAATGATTCCACAAACTGTGTTTGAGCATCCATGTACAAGTAGGCAAACTTAATTCTGTCTTTGGGAAGCGGTGCTGTGGTGGCATATGAGCGTAGAGTGTCACGGGCGGCCGCATGCTCCATACCCTGACGAGTCAGTAGTACAGCACACAGGTGCCTACGCCCTCCCTGCCACTCTGCAGGGCACACTGACTCCAGAATACTCTAAATAAACACACCCATACATTCAACTATCTTATAAATACAAATTTAATATGAAATAAAAATTCCCTCTCGATGTCGTTTATTTCACTGACTTTTAAACAAGGGAAAATAATAAAAAGAGAATGGTGCATAAATTTCATTACCAGCATACGATTTTTGATGATTAAGACATTACGACGACGTACAATAAATACTCAAATGTCAAAATATACAAATATATAAACATTCTACAAAATTAATAAACATCACCCACAATTTCCTTTATACACGTACATAGAAACAACAATATTGTCAAATTTATTACATACATTCTCACATTTAATCTATACAGTTCAAAGTGAGTTATTATTCCGTGTGATTTCTTGAATAGTCTTCAGTTGGTTCTTGAACCGAGACATGTCGTACATTTCTCTGATCATCTGTGGAAGCCTGTTCCAGACTACAGGTGCAGATATTTTGCAAAAGCACCCTCCACATATACTAGTTTCGATACAGTACTGGTTACCTCCAATTTAGTTGTGATATTGTGGGTTGTTTATGATACATATTTGCCTCCCTTGGAAGAATATAAAATATTATCTTACTCATATACAATGAGCACAAGAATTATTTTTTTTCAAAAATAACCCATCCTATTAAGATAAATAAAAGTTACTTACTAGATTTCAATGTAAATTAATTGTGTGTGGCATAAATTAAAAGATTAATTTAATCACTTAGACTTGACAAGACCTAAGTGTTGTCTGTCTATGACTTAACGCCTGTCAACAGCAGAGTTCAGTGATTTATTCTGGGCCCATAGTATGAAGTGCTTTAAATACTGTCAAACACACTTTAAATTCAACTCTCTCTGGACATCTGAGCCAGTGAAGAGATTGAAGGGTGGCAGATATGTGTGAAAAGCGATTCAATTGATAGATGACAAAGATTTTTCCTTGAACTGCTTTAAAGTATAGAAACTACTGCTAACACTAGATGATATGTGTTTCTCCATTGTAGGGGCGTTATCAAGATGCACTGCGAGGAATTTAACATGGTTAGATGGGACTGACTATGTCCACATTTTGTACACAAGTAGGGTCAGCGTTTATGAGATATAGTCTTTGCGGAGACGATATCCAGAGAAATTCGGTTTCCCTTTTCTATTCTATACTCTCACGCCGTGTCCCAAGTGAGGGTAGGCGGAGAGAATGGAAGACCATATAGATCTACCCTTACATACTTTTTCATTCATTAAACATTATTATTACATGCAATACAAATTTAGTTACATAAGTAGGCCATTGCCATCTATGGAAAAAGCTTTTAGTTTTTATTATTCTAAATATTTTATGTATACACATTTTACATATTTGTCTTTATTATGCTGTTTTTTTAACATTATTTAAATTGATTTTATATTAATTTACATACTTCATAATATGATGTTTCTCATCTTATTATTATTTTAAATTAATTTCACATTCTTACGCTATTTCAATTGCTAAGTATAATTGTTATTTTATTTAAAAAAAATATGTTTATCAATTTTATTTTTACAGTTAACCATTGTATGAGGTTATATATGTAAATTTAACACATGAAACTACCATATAAGGCTAAGAAAAGACAATGTCACCTTATTCGGTAGTACCTCGGGCGGGACTTCAATTTGTGAACCCACATGCCTACCTTTATGCGAGAAGTACTTTGTGCAATTAAGCTACAGGGCGACTTGCCGAAGGCTCCGATATTCTGTATTATAAACCCCGATGACAACTTCCCTTCTAGTTATTGTTCTAAGATACCTAGTATGGGTACCCCATCTAGGCTCCCATGATACAGAACCAAAAAATGATTATAAAATATAAATAGATGTCTCTGGAATCATACCTAGAGAATAGTTGTATGATAGGTACAATTTTATCTAGCTATTATATAAGTAGTATAGAAGTATCTAACATGGAGTACCCATCCCATACTAGGTATCTCAGAACACTACCTAAACATTGTTGTCTTTTCTAACCCAAGAAACCATTTTTGTCGCTCTCTAGGCGCCGATTTGAAACGGCGATAACATTTGTTTAAAAAACAAGCAACATTTTAAGTTCACGTTACCAAGCAGTTATGAAACGTCGACTAAAAATGGGGATAAATGTCGAAACAACGTTTCAAATCAAAATCGAAACAACGTTTCTAGACGTGTCTACTTTCAAAAATGTCATGGCGTGTGAGGATTAATCTAACCTCAAAATGTTTAACATCATGATTTTAATCATGGATGGATGCGGGAAAACAACAAACGCCATTTTAATAATTTGTCGATTCACTTTGAACATACATGAAGTATAAATACTATATCTGCGGGATATCAACCTAAAATTTCCCTGCAAGGCTTGCTTTGTCGAGTAAAATAGTTAGATAGGTCCAATTATTTAGTGCGCCTTTATAATTATAGAATTTTAACTATAAAATTTATTAATTAATTATAATTGTACACAGAATGTTCCTAACAGCTTCTAATTATACAGGTTTTTCTCATTATTGTCAGTTATGACTTCTCCAACTAAGTTTTATCAAAATATGTGTCATTTAAGGGAGTTTTATACGATATTTAAATACACAGATAATGATATATCGTCATACAATGTATTTTCATCAATATATATGATTATCCAAAATGGAATTGAAACGACGTTTCGAGTCCGTGTCTAAATGGTTTGAAACGTTTGTAAACGTTTCTTTACTGTTTCGGCGTTCTATATTTGTCAAATAGGGGTCTGCGATTCTCAAAGTATTTTTGTTTCTTTTTAAGCCGATATTTTAATTTCAATTAATACACCTACTTACAGAAGTAGTATCAGTTCTCGATTTTTGGCGAGCTCATATATTAGGAGGTATAAATATTATTTTTCGAATGTAGCCTCTGAATTATTAGAATTATCTTTGTACCCTATGTACCTACACATAATAAAACTATAGACATAATTATGTATTATATAATTGTTCTATATAGATCATATATTATTATAATAATCATATAATAAATATAATTAACTTTGCATTTGTTTCCATATTCTACCAGCGCCATCTAGACAATATATGAATAATTAATTGTTGTGTTAATAAAGTTTGTCGTAAAATCCTATAGATGGAATTCGACAAAAACATACATTGTTGATAATATAGATATAAATAAACTTAGAACTATTTAATAGGCGGTCTTTTATTATAATAATAATAATAATAAATATATTTGAATATGTGACCATGACTGATCATATGGAGACCTATCTGGTTGTATAATGCTGAGAAGTGTGGATGGCAATTCTGCCACCGCATAGTAAAAATCATATAAGTCTATGGTGGATAATGAATAATTAAATACCATGGTTTGTTCCATAATATTGCATTGAATGTTTGGGCACATCTTTTTCTATTTATTAAATAATAATTTATTTATGTAACCACTCTGTTGGCATTAAAGCTTTACAACCTTATCACCAGCATTGTGCAAAACAACAATGTTTCAGTAAATACAATTACGGTGCATTTTAATTTTAAGTCTTAAGCAATAAACAGTTTGAATAGAACTGGTATGAATGTATAGTTTTCTAAACCAACACAATTTTTGAACTCTGTTTCATAACATTACAACACATTATGTCTAAAATGATTAATGTAACATTGTTTTGTAACGTTTGGAAGCGAATTCGAAACGTCATTTCTTTATTAATTTTAGTCGCTCTGTGTTGAATCAGTTTCGAGATGGAATTACCAAAGTGCAGATGGTTTGTTTTGTGTAGAAATGTGTCGAAAATGCGATTAAATGTTACTACTTTATGAATGGCCTCGAATCAAAGTTACTAGCATGTGCTACTTGGGAAGTCTTATAATATGGCAGTTCCATGTGTTAATTTTTTAATGTTTGGTGTAAACACTTTTACTTGGATGACTTTTTTATTATTGTTTTATTTTAGATTTCAAACTAAGTTTTCGACTATGTTATAATTTTTTTGTTTGCTGAGTATTTTTATTATTTTATTTACATTTATAGGAAACTTCTTGCATGTATTAATTGTACATGAGTCATTGTAAAAAAAGCTTTACTTCAATGTGTTAATAAATAAATAAACCTGTAAGAACATTGGGAAAATATTTTGGTTAAATGGAAGAAATCACTTCATAGCGATAATTTTGCCACTGCATAATCATACTAGTATTTTAAATTTTGTATTGATAATGATGATGTGCAAATGGAATAAAATAAATAAGAATATAAGAGTTTATTAGAAATACTTTCACATTATCTGTAATGTTTTTGTTGATTTTAATAAAATAATAACGATTATATAATAATCTAGGAATAAACAAGTTTGTATCGATGTTCTCATTATTCTCATTATTGACTATCAAGTAGGTGTATGTGTAGGTTAAAATATTTTTAGCAAACTTATTATACCTGAGATGAAAGTCTGGGAAGTGTCAAAAGTTGATTATCTGCAATGACTTGGTGTAGAGTTGTTGTTGGAATATCAGACATGCTTACTGAAGCAGCTGGTCTCTGCCATTCTTCACGAAATAGCATTACCGTATCTAGACCAGCCTGAACTGAATACCGTGACCTTATTTTCTCACTATTAGCTAAACTGATATCGACAAATCTGTAAAAAAATATTAATTAAATCAATTATTTATCCACTTATATACATCATTAAATACAATTGAGCATGATAAAATATACACATATAAACATAAAGCATACAATATTATACATATAATATAATGAGAAAAAAAATCACAACACTATCAAATAGACAATGCGGGTGCGTATATGCAACCATAGACCTGTAGCAGCCTCACAAGGCAAATGCCTGTATCGAGGTGAGCCTTACAAACAACACAAGGGGATCAAGCAAACCTACCTTCCATAACATAATGTACATCAATAATGTACTATCATACCTTTATACCTCCCATACCCATCTTACAGATATACAACACTTAATTTATATCATAAACTTTTCATGAATATTATTTATTTATTGTTATTCTTTACTGCACACGGTTACATCAGTCATTTTACAAATAATATAAAATAATGTAATATCATACCTTTATACCTCCCATACCCATCTTACAGATATACAACACTTAATTTATATCATACACTTTTCATGAATATTATTTATTTATTGTTATTCTTTACTGCACACGGTTACATCAGTCATTTTACAAATAATATAAAATAATGTACTATCATACCTTTATACCTCCCATACCCATCTTACAGATATACAACACTTAATTTATATCATAAACTTTTCATGAATATTATTTATTTATTGTTATTCTTTACTGCACACGGTAACATCAGTCATTTTACAAATAATATAAAATTTTGACTTTGAGACAATACTGGGGTACTGTGAATGTCAAATTAAAAAAAAATATTCAAATATCAATAAGTACTAAAATGATTTTAATAAATGCTTCATTACCCGAATCTGACTCTATCTCTGAAGTGGTATGCGGCTAACAAATATCTTAATCTAGCAATTGGTTTGTCTTCAAAAATCAATCCACGGACTTTATTGTCTTCCCAGCCATTTAGAAAATCATCTACGTTGTCATCTGTGACAAGTTTAACTAATTTATAAGGCATTTTACTTCTGATGAACTCTAGAAAAAGACCAAATTATAACATGAAGGCACAACGTCCATACACAATGTACATATGGTAGCACCTCACTCTAAGACACTCATCAACAACTTACCAACAACTTTCTGCACAGACAATGTTGATTCTTTGTAGATGTAAGCCTTTCTATTGACTAAGGCAATCAATCCTGGTAAACCTGCCAAGCCTATCTGTCTAGCTAACAATGGTTCATGTCCTGAATGGACAGTGGCCACTGTAACTCCTCGAGGCTGAAGTGTCTCTACTAAACGTCGCCAAGCTGGAGCCACCCTCAAACATTCCATACACCAATCTGAATAAAACAGAACCAGCACAACTTCCCTCACACTTTTTTCCACCAATTTATTTTCGAAATGTCTGTGAAACAAAACAGATAAAAATAATATTAAACAAAATCATTGGAACAAATTTCCTTGTGTGAGAACTTTTTACAGTCAAGGAGTGCCACTCATTTGGGATAATCTTGACTATTATGAGTTGTGAAGGATAATAAATCTCCCCAGTTGATCTCTTAAAACTATGCAACGCATCACTTAAAATAAATTAATAATCTTAAAAATTATATTCTATAGGAACCACTATATTATATAATATTTTAGGGCATGCGTTGCATATTTGCTTGTATGGAAAGCACGCTGCTGCTACATACCTAGATGTTAACATTTCAAAATTGCATAGCAGATGCCAGGCCATCTAGCTTTATTTCCCATTTTTCTTATCTAGTGATAGATATAAGATTATATATTTATTTATTTTATTCTTCTGGCACATCATCATTCCCATAACAAAATCAACAAATCACTTTACATAAGAAAAAATGTGATGACATGTAGTGGCGAGATTATCACTATAGAGTGATTTCTTCCAGCCAGCCAGCCAGCCAGTAGTGACAATTGTAAGATTAGCTTGGTTGCCGTGAAGCCAACATGTGTGCTGTCATATTTTAGACCAAAGACAGATACCACTTACCAGTATACATATATCTATCTAACTTAAGAAGAGAAGATTATAATGGATTTTCCTGCGGTAAAGTACTTGGAGCTCAGTCACACACACAAAAGAATATATTTTTTACCATTTTCATATATGATATGCCTCAGTTACACCAAATCCAATATTATTATATAATAATAAAAATCTTTATTGCACAAAATTTGTATACAAAGAATTAAAAAAAAACATGACAACATTACCACTGAATACATAATTTTGGGCAATGGGCGAGTTTATCGCTGAAGCGCATATCTTCCAACTAACTATATTACCTGGTTGTCACAGAAAGTTTGTAAAACAGTGTATTGTCATGATCCTGATAATGAAATCTCCCTCCAAAAAATTCTTCAAATGTGTCAGTTCTAAAATAATGTACATAAGAGTTAACAATTTATTATTACATATATGATTATAAGAATGAATTGATAATCTTCTATCATAGGCACACATCTATATGTTCACCTGAATCTACCATATTGACTGTAATCATGCCGTTGTTTATACATAGTGTTGTCTTCAGAAGTAATCCCATGAAGATCATATGCCTTCCTTCGTTCTGAATCCGATAATAACTCATAAGCTTGTTTTATTTCTACAAATTTGGCTTCAGCATTAGGGTTTTCGTTCTTATCAGGATGCCTGAAAGTATTCACATTTTTAAATACAGGTAAATACATATGAAACTGGACTGGATTGAGACATGTGGGGGAACTGTTCCGGGTTGCGCAAGATAGAGATGCCTTCGCCAGAGTGATTGCTAACATCGGGAGGACCTGATATGGCACAAAAAGAAATACAATAGCCATAACATATTATTCATTTACATCACTACCATTTACTCCACTGCTATTGTCAAATAATGTAACATCCAGCTTCATAAAATTTCATGCCTAAAAAACACAATTTATGAGACAACTTTTCCACTTCCAATAAAAAAAAATCTAATGGCCAATTTCATGTCAATTTCTCTTACTCAATACGTGCCCATCCTTGAAAATTTCATCCATGTGGTCAAGCCACTCGGATGTCCACGCTTTCTCACACTTCTTTTGGACAAATACACCCTCTTCTTTCATCATTAGTTCTCTCCACATGTCTAAACCATTGCAATTTTTTTTTTTATTTCCAAAATATTACATACTTAAATAACATGAAAACATCATAATGGAATATATTGCCCCACTAGATCGAAATCTGTTCTGGAGCAATACTAAGAAAATACTAAAAAATTAATAATTTATAGTAGAAAGAAACACTTGTTTCAACTTACCTAATTATGGACACTATGTGCGTACCAACACATTAATCCTCATTTGCTTGCAGGGCAGTACATTTTTTCGGAATTTTTGTGTTCCAACATCAATGTCCTTCAAACATTAGCGATGTATTGTCTTACTACCAATGACAGTTTAAAACTGGATGCAAAATTTGATCAGCCACGTGACCGATTTTTTCTTTGAATTACAGATCTTGTCTTTGTTGGACACCAGCATTTTTGCTTGTTTTGACATATTGCTATTGCTGACAATGGTTTAAGTTATCTGTTCACTCTAGTACCAGTCACTTTTTTCAATGTCCCTATTGCATCTTCCATCCACAAAAAACTTCTGGTGTTTACTCAAAAACTTATCTTAGACTATTAGTAGGGAGAAGGTTTAACCAGTACACCCTCTACTATTCAAAAAAGCTCCTACCACATTCTACATCTTACACTCAGTTGTATTATGCATTCTCTCAATTAAAGTTATTCCATACAATTAATCTACTGAACTCAACGAGCCCAATAACTTCCGCATTCAAGCCTAGGACATTTCCCCTAGCGGACAGACAATGGCCTGAAATATTGCCTTCTATTCATAGACATATATAAATATAGACTAGCTTCAAAGCAAAATAGGTTTTTACAAATTCAATAGATAGACAAAAAACACTTAGTAGACAGATATGGGCCCTGAATATAGTCACATATTGTGGGTATTCGAGTCATGGTTGGTCGTAGGCAAGCGTTACTAACTGAATATTCCATAGACATAGTAGAAAATACAAAGCATGCAAGAAAATGCTAAAATAATGTTTCAACTTCACATCGTTAGCTGTCTACTAAATGTTTCATCAATATTTTTTCGAACATTACTTTGAAACTATATTCTATATTTACTTTGACATTTTAAATATGTACCTATAGAAGACAGCAGTAATAGGATGTCTCAAATTTCTTTTCTCCAACAAGTGTTGAAAAGCTCCAGGCACCATGTCAGAGTCCTCAGTCTGTCAGATTTTATGAACTCAATTGACACACAATTATTGTTCTGTACAGCCTTACCACACTTAAAATGTATGTAATGTCGTAAAGATGAACCACGACTAAAGATGGAGAGCTTCTTCACAACAAAATTGATTCTTTGGCAGAAAAATATGAAATATGTTCACACGAAACGGACAATATTTCCAATCACCAGGGATTTATTACTTTTGCAATGTCTGAATCCAATGAAACCTTCGCAATTGAATATTAGTTAATACCTCCCTAGGCTTAGTGAAAATTCTGTCAATGATAAAAAAAAAAAACAAACATGAAACTCTTTGGGAACTTACCATTCTTTTGCTAATTGTTTATATGCCCGCCTGATTTCCTGAAGAGTGGCGCGTCGATTGATCCCCAAAATCTTGTAGGGGTCATCTATATTCTGAAAATATCCTGAAGAACTCAGGCATAATATCAATGTAACATACAAAGCTGCTCGCTGGGTACTCCATCTCAATTTCATGGTATACTTTTATCTATTTACAAACCATGGACAACCGACTGATGACTGAAACTTATTTAAAATATAATGTATTAATTGCTCTAAAAGAAATTTCGGAATAAAATCATGCAAATCACGTCAAAAATGAACACCCCACACAATAGTATAATACTATCCGCGACCCCACACAGATCCTAAAATAAATTGACGCATTAAGCGCCTGCGCACTTTTCCGCCATCCCAATCCCATACTTTTTGACTTATTGATAACTTCAAGTTCAAGATAAAACAAAAGAAAAGCTTCAAGGAGAGGCCCAAAATCATTGCTGATTCTGAGAATCGCGTCTTTGCAATAAACTCAACCTCTATATATTATATATAATGAGTTACAATCCATTGGATTAGTCTGCAACGAGTTTTGAGTTTCTTCTCCATTCCTTCCTATTCTCAGCCAGTCTCTTCGTATGAGCCACAGTTCATGTCCCTCTTCAGTTGGTTCATAAGCGTCTCTCGGTCGGCCTCTGCCATTTGTGCCTTGGGTCCTACCCTCTGCGATTGCGATGAGCAGTCCTGGGTGCCTGATGTTATGGTCTGTATATTTATTGTATTTAATTTGAATTTATACCTTCTATGAAATTGTATGTAATCAATGTACAGTAAAGAATGAATAAATAAATAAATATTTCTGTGTTTAGATCACATGGGAGATGTAAACATAATAACATAAATGTACAAACGCATTTTATTTTATGAGAAACGTTTTTCCTGTGGTCTAAGGGTGGTTTAATCAATAAAATAATACTGGGATTCGGCGTTTATTAATAAATTTATAGTTGAACAGTGTCAGTTGAAGATTGGACTTTGAAGGTTAATTTCATTGGTGGTGCTCTATCAATTCTCGATAGATTGAGTGTTTTTTCTGTCATTTGCACACATTTGTTTCTTTCAATCGATATATTGACGTTGGGGAGGTGGAGCTGGTAAAAGTTTATTAGTATATACATATTCCTCATTATATTAATACTGTTATAGGTTAGGGTACATACGTGTACTTTGTCTGGTGTGTTGTGTAGAATATGGGGGACAAACCCCCAGATAGGCCGTCCCGGCCTCCAGATGGGCCTTCCCGGCCTCCAGATGGATCCGAAGCTGAGACAGATGGATCTATGCTTTCAGTGTCTGACGTAGAGTTGCCTACATCACCTGCGGAATTTATTACCGTGAGGTCTCATAGGCGTAAGCGTAAGAAGGCGGTAAATACGTCTGACGATGACTCGCTAACAACAACAATACCGCCGAGTCATTCCAACCTGAACCCAAGTAATATACAAACCCCAACAAACGCTATCGCGCCTACTAATTCCTCTGTTCCCTATTCCTCCTCTTCCGGTAATGGGCACTCGGCCACTTCTGCCAACCTCGTTCATGTCGAACATACGGAGAGTCCTCAACGCTCCCTGTATTCGGAATTTTCGGCTGCTCCCTACATTGTGCACATTGTAAATAAAAATGAGTCTCCTCTACACCCTCTTTATTTCGGACGATTGCTCATTAATTACCAAATTAATGGCTTGGAAGCTGGTGGAGTAATGAGGGTGGGAAGGAACAAAATCCAACTCACCTTCACCTCAGCTGCGACAGCCAATACCTTTGTCAACGGAAATTTTGCCTCCTCAAATAACCTGGAGGCCTATATACCGACATATAAGACTTCCAAGATGGGTATCGTCAGAGGTATTGCCACTGACGTGTCAGATGAGGAAATCATACAATACTCCCAAATCCCTAGACACTGCGGACGTATAATCAAAGTGAGAAGACTGAACAGGAAAGTGGTGTCTGCAGGTGTTGCTTCCTGGGTTCCATCGCAGACGGTGGTCTTGACCTTTGAGGGTCAGTTCCTCCCCAAGAATATTTACTTATTCCACAACTCCTTACCAATAGATCTGTACACACACCCTACTACACAATGCTTTCGTTGCTGTCGATTTGGACACCAAATAAAAAATTGCCGCTCTACGGCCAGATGTTTTAAATGTGGTGGTGAAGACCACGTGGGGGCTGCATGTAGCAAGGAAAATGTGGAAAAGTGCATAAACTGTTCAGGTGAACATACTGCTGTTAGTGCGTCGTGTCCGATAGTCATCAGAGAAAAGGAGGTTAAGGTAACTATGGCAAAGGAAAACATCTCATATTTCGAGGCTTCCAGTAGAGTACCCCCAGCTACTAAATCTTTCTCCAGTGTGATTAGTGCGGAGCAGACCCCTGCTAAGGTCACCCAGTCCCAACGGTCAACTATATATAGGACGCGGCTAATCCCTGAAAAAAGACCCCATCCTGCTCTCTCAGTAGACAGGGAAAATATAACCCCCCTACTATCATACACCAATGGGCAACCGTTGAATCCAAGTAATGGTTGTGCACTCAACGGGCCTTCTTACCCTGAAGAGTCTTTATCTATGGATCCTAAAAACATCATAACTACCATCACATCTCTACTTATGTCATTGATAGCCTTAATCCCAAATATACCGTCCAACGTTGCCTCCACTATTACCCTGCTCACTCAAGCTCTGAACAATGGCTTGGCTAACCCCAATGCTGCAGTGGAATTGCCGTAGTGTTATTCCAAAAAAAACAGACATCATATACCTCACTAACAAATTCAAGCCCTGCATTGTGGCCCTCTCGGAGACTTGGTTGAGGCCCGAGTTTCGTTTTGAGATTGGGGGTTACAAGTGTCTCCGGGAGGACAGGGCGGATGGTAGGGGCGGGGTGGCCCTTCTGGTCAACTCGTCGTTGCCTTTCATCCCTTTATCGCTGAATTCCTTCGAAGAATTTAATGTAGTTGGAATTAAGATTAATAAATTGTCTATCCTCTCTATTTACATCCCTCCTAGTAGCAGAGTCAATAGTTCAACTCTTCGCTTGTTGTTTTCAAGTTTATCACCTCCCTACTTAGTGCTAGGCGACTTTAACGCTCACCATCAACTTTGGGGCTCCGAACTCGGCGATCGCCGCGGAAGGGATCTCGTCGATTTGATGGAAGAGTTTAATGTATGTGTCCTGAACGATGGATCTCCCACGAGAATTGACACTCCACTCCACAGACATAATGCAGTGGACCTCAGTCTGGCCTCTGCGGAATTAGCCGCCAGGTTTGACTGGCAGGTTCTGGAGTGCCCTTGTGGAAGTGACCACTTCCCTGTTCTAATCAATGGTTCTATAGGTTCCTATTTAGAGGAACCGAGAGCTTTTGGGGACCGACGAAAACGAATTCGCTTCAATACCTCCCAGGCCGACTGGCCGCATTACTCCAAAACCTAGAAACACGAGTTCAGTCGTTACCCTCTCCCTCTCATGATAACCTCTCACTCTGCTACTCCAAATTCTCAGAGGCGTTGATAGAAACTGGAAAGTCCCACGTTCCTCAGATAAAAAAACAGTCAAAAAAAGCAATTCCACAGCCCCCATGGTGGGATAAAGATTGTCAAGAAGTGGTTGACAAGCGTAAAGCCGCCTGCAAAATTTACAAAACTAATATGAGCATGGAAAGTTACATGAATTATCTAAATGTGGCCGCAAGCGCCAAAAGAACTCTTAAAAACAAGAAGCGTGCGGGATGGAGACGCTTTTGCTCATCTCTATCGCCAGAGGTACCTATGTCATCAGTATGGAAAACAATCAAACTGTTCTATAACCCTAAATATTCTCATAACCAGCATAGAGCAGATGGAGAGTGGAGACAAGAGTTCGTTAATAGATTGGCTCCTCCATCTGTGCCTAACAAGAACGAGGTACCGTTTGCGTATGCATTCAGTGAACGCAATTGGATGGATTCTCCATTCAGCATGGACGAACTGGACTGGGTACTGTCAACAGTTCACGACAAATCCCCGGGGGTAGACGATATCCCGTATAGTTTTGTTAAGAGGTGTGATACAGGGACAAAGGAGTACTTACTCTCCTTGATAAATTGCGCTCTTCAGTGTGGTCGAATCCCTTCTGATTGGAAAACCCAAGTGGTTATTCCTATACCCAAGAAAAATTGTGATCCTAGTTCTGCGTCCTCGTATAGACCTATAGCAATTTCCTCAGCATTGGTTAAGGTAGTGGAGCGTCTAATCAAGAGGAGATTAGAATGGTTTTTTGAACACAACAATATCCTCTCGAATTCTCAGTTTGGTTTCCGTAGGATGCGAAGCATTGTGGACGTTCTATCGGTTTTGGTCACTGACATTAATGTGGCTTTCTCAGAGAAACATTCTTTGGTGGCGGTATTCCTGGACATCAAATCTGCTTATGACAGAGTAAAGATCGACATACTGGAGCGAAAATTATTGGAAACAGGGGTTCCCCTGATGTTGAGCAGTTTTATTGTTAATCTACTGGTAGATAGGACTATTCTCGTGGGGTCGGAGTCTCGTCAGGTCCACAGGGGCCTTCCTCAAGGCTCCGTGATCAGCCCTATTCTGTACAGTCTTTATACATACGACTTGGATCACTCAATTGGGGAGCCATGTAAAATTCTTCAGTACGCAGATGACTTTTTTATATACATGCAATGTCAGGATATATCACAGGCAGAATCAATATTAAACGCTAATTTACAGCGACTTTCGGTATGGTTTGACACTAATGAACTGGAAATCTCTGCTGATAAGTGTGAGGTAGTCGTCTTTTCAAAGAGAACTAGTATGCCGAGAATAAATATATTGTGTTGCGATATTCCGTTACCTGTTAAGTCTTCTGTCAGAGTGCTGGGGGTAATCTTGGATTCCAAGTTATCCTGGAACACCTTCATTGATTATATTTGTAGCAAAGCCTTGGGAGGGCTGAATGCGATGAGATCAGTGTCACGAGTCTGGTGGGGCTGCCACCCATTTGTCCAAAGAATCTTTTATAATGCTTACGTTAGGAGTCATCTGGACATGGCTAGTTTTCTTATTGAGCCGACATCCAAAAATAATCTCTTGAAGTTGGATAGAATTCATGCTCAGGGTCTTCGTATTATTCTGGGTACAATGAGATCTTCACCCATTAACGCTATGCAAGTGGAGGCCGGTGAGCCGCCACTCGCATTGCGTAGACAGCTACTTGCCGACAAGTTTTATCTGGGTCGTTGTAGGTTCAGTAACCACCCGTTACATAGAGGGTTACAGGTACTGGATTCGTTGTATGATGCTTCCCAATTCTGGAGGAACAAACCTGCCCCACTGCTTGTCAATAGTCATCGTCATTATCGAACGATTGTCACTAAAGCTCCCAGTGCAAGGGAGTTACCTATTTACCGGGTGGAGTATCGGACTCTCTCGGGTCGACCAAATGTTCTTCTGTCTTTAGGCATCCAAAAAAGTCCTTTTGCAGCGAATGTATTTCATTCCTTGATTGACTCTGAATGGAAAGGGTACCACTTAATCTATACAGATGGTTCAAAAATTCCGGATGTCCCGTTTGTTGGTGCAGCCTTTTTTTCCGAGACCAACAATTTCTTCAAATTGCTTCAATTGCCTGGAGAGGTATCTGTCTTTACAGCTGAATGCATTGCAATCCTGGAGACACTTCGGTATATCCTGGGGTCTTCTGCTGGTATCAAATATCTCATTCTCAGCGATTGTTTGAGCGCACTAGAAAAACTCAAGTCTGATCCATTCCAGTTCCCCGGTGACGGTATCGCTATCGAAATTGTAAAGCTACTGAGCGAATGTAGGGATAGGGATCTGAATGTCACTCTGGCCTGGATTCCCAGCCACTGTGGCATCCAGGGCAATGAACTTGCTGACCAATTCGCAAAAATGGCTCTGGAGGGTGGTAGTAGGGCTCATTCTACAGTCCCTGTCTCCGATTTGGTAACGGTGGCTCAGGACAGGCTTTGGAGAGAGTGGACCCAACATTGGGAAAGCTCTTCGGCCACTAAGGGCAAATTTTTTGCAGCTATCCAGCCCAATATCTTGAGGAAGCCATGGTTCTCAAGCTTGAGACTAAACAAGTTCGAAACTTCATCAATCTGTCGGATGCGTATTGGGCATGTATGTCTCAGAGCCCATCTGTATAAGATCCACGTGGTGGCGAGTCCGTTATGCGATTGCGAAATGGCGGAGGAAGATCTGAACCATATTTTCTTCGAATGTCCAATAAATGACCAATACCCTAGCTTCCTCCGGGATCTTGGAAAGTTGGATATTCAATTTCCTGTCAGCGCCCCATACCTCCTGTCCCTTAATTGTAAACCAGTGTTCAAATTGATGACAAGATTTCTAGCGCAGAATGGAATAAACTTATAAAAATAAGAGATTGATTATATACTTGATGTGTGGTGTTTTTGTTTTAGTGTCCTAACTTTCAGCTTTTCTAACTTCAAGAATAATTGGAAAGTATCTAGTGCGGTTTCTTGGCGGAATCACTCTGATTACCGGGTGAAAAGCCAATCCATCGAGAAGAAGAATAAAATAATACTGAAAATGACGTGAATGTGAACCGCGCTTTGTCAATGTCTTCTTCTTCTTCTTCTTCTTATTTTGTTTGGCTTTTCACCCATTTAGAGTGTTTTCGCCAGGAAACAGTATGAACTCTTCACATAGAGTAACCCAAAACTCCATTTGCTTAGACCTACTTACGCAAATATGTATATATTATCTAGAGAAACCAGTTAATCATAGTTTAATCTCATTCAGCTCCAAAAACCTAGTGAGCAGCTTGAATATAGGTCTGCAATTCAGGGCCAGAAGATATGGGACGCTTACAGGTAGCTGAACCCCCAACCCACGGAGGTCCTTGAGAAAGTCTGGATATCGGTCATTGATTGGACACTGCAAAAAAACATGTTCTAGGTCTTCCTCCGCCCATTCACAGTCGCATAACGGGCTTTCCACCACATTGATTTTAAATAGGTGTGCTCTCAAACAGACATGTCCAATACGCATACGGCAAATAGACGAGGTCTCAAATTTGTTCAGTTTAATACTGGAGAACCAAGGCTTTTTGAATATTTGGGGCTGGATTGCAGCATAAAATCTGCCTTTAGACCTAGAAGAGGTCTCCCACAGCAGCTGCCATTCCTGATACAATCCCTCCTGAGCAAGTGGCAACAAATCGTTAACCGGGATGGTCGAATGGACTTTGCTTCCCGACTCCAAGGCCATCTTTGCAAACCTATCTGCTAATTCGTTTCCAGGTATGCCACAATGGCTCGGAATCCAAGTTTGTCAATGTCTATGGTTCATTAGCAAAGTTTTGGGACCATGCCGTCGTAGATTTATCGTATCGCATCGGCTATTCGTCAGTAACAGGAATTACTGTCACTGTCACTGTCAAATAATGACAGTTTTGACCTTGAAGTATTTTACAGTAAATTATGTAAACAAAACGGCATGGTTTTGACGTCTGTCAATTCAGTGGCTATACGTAAGGAATTTTATGCAAAGATAAACAAAGCCACGCTGTTTTGACGTCTGTCAATATTGGCAGCAGTGTGACCAGATTTGGTAGTTTCCTACTTTTTTGGTAGTTTTTGAGGCATTTGCAAGAATGTTTAGTAGTATTTTGGCAGTTTTTGTATTTAGAGTCCGCGCCACCAAAGAAGTCCCGCGGTGGTAAAAATGCCGAACTAAAAATGACAGAAATCGTTTGTCAGCCATCTTTGGTTTTAAATGTTGTGTCGGGAGTAAAAAGTGTTAAAATATT
This sequence comes from Athripsodes cinereus, assembly GCA_947579605.1. Lineage (NCBI taxonomy): Eukaryota > Metazoa > Arthropoda > Insecta > Trichoptera > Leptoceridae > Athripsodes > Athripsodes cinereus. The sequence goes on along the minus strand of OX388313.1, from coordinate 13,075,735 downwards.
AATTATCGAAGATGCCTAAAGTGTTAAAAAGTAATGCCCGTGAAATGATTCTTAAGGTGAAAGATTTTTGTGAATCAGAAAAGTAAAATAAAGACATTTTAATTCCATTAGAAAGAGTTCGTTCCCGTGTAGCCGCTATGACAGGTAATGTTTAGTGTTGTCAGTAGAAAAAACTTTTTCTCACTTTTAAGGAATATTCATTTTTACTTAAGTATCTAAAATAATACTTTAATTTAAAAAAATATATATATAAAAATAATAATTTAATAATTCAAAAAAAAGTTCGTTCATGATGTGAATGATAACACCACGGCCTTTAGTGCTGGGAGACGGAGGTTTTATCTTATATTTCATGGTTTTAATTTACATTCAATGGTAATAAAACATTAATTTCTTATTACAGGTGTTTCTGAAAAAACTGTGTCCAGGATAGTGAAAGCGAGTGATAGTGATACAGAGTCCGATACAAATTCAGAAGGTAGCAATGATAGTGACTGCAGTATGTCCGGAATCACCCCACTATGTAATTACAATTATAATTCATGATTTTATTTTTGTATTAGGTAGATATATTATTGAAAATAAAAATTAATTAAAAAATGTAATATTTTTATTTACAAAATTATGTAATATTCATGCTATGGAGTGGTTCGGGCAGTTATCAGAATTTATGCAAAAAATTACATGGTTTATGTGGGAAAATTTAATCTATGAATGTGGCAAGACTTCTTTTGGCGATCGCTGCGCTGAGCCCGCGAGACTTATTTCGTGGCGCGTACTCTAGTCCGCAAATTATCGGGTACTTGGGAAAAGTACCCGATACTTACTGATCGAAAATAATTGTCGGTACAAATACGGGATACATTTTAGAAAAAGGTACTGCGAGAAAATATTGTTGAAGAAAACCGAGGAGTTTTTGAAATACTTCAAATTCCTATACCATTTTGAAAATTCGGCGACGGGGGGGTAGAAATCTTCGTGAAAAGAAAAGTATCCGATATTGATCATTGTCGGTACAAATACCCGGTACATTTTAGAAAAAGGTACTGCTTGAAAATATTGTTGAAGAAAACCGAGGAGTTTTTGAAATATGTACTTCAAATTCCTATATACCATTTTGAAAATTCGGCGACGGGGGGGTAGAAATTTTCGTGAAAAGAAAAGTATCCAATATTGATCATCGTCGGTACAAATACCCGATACATTTTAGAAAAAGGTACTGCAAGAAAAAATATTGTTTAAGAAAACCGAGGAGTTCTTGAAATACTTCAAATTCCTATACCATTTTAAGAATTTAGTAGTTTTTGGTAGTTTTTGACTTCGCCATTTAGTAGTTTTTGAAAATAAAATCTGGTCACACTGCTCAGTGCGGACAGGCTCTAAATAGCCTAAATCATAATTAATTATGTAATTAAAAAGGCCGCACGTATTTCCACGGCCACAGATAATAGAAAAAAAATTACATTTTTTCTTTTTTTTTCCATGGTGTTGCAATATAAAAAAATAATAGAAATGAAATTGTAACACTGGTTTTTCTAATAATGCACTTTAAAAATAAGAATTCACTAAAAATAACAGGGAAAATAAATAATACACCAATAATAATAGTTTATAACTAGAAATTATGATTTATATTACATTTTCTGACTTTTAAATTGATTTTAACGCCACCTGGTGGAGAACCCAGACTTTGGAATCGCACTTGTCACTTGCAAAAATCGTGTATTTTCACGGCCACAGAAAAAAGAATTTGTCGTGCGCTAGTGACAACTGTCACGAAAGTGAGGTTAGTTGGTGAGTTGATGTTGTTGATAATAATGTGGAATATTACTGCCAGATGAGATGATTGTAAGATCACTTCTCTATGAACTCATCAATCTCGTTCAAAATTAACTTAACTTCATTCATAAAGCTCAGTTTGGGAGCCTGAGGGGGGGAGGGTTTCTTCAAAACTTTTCCACATTTTTGTAAATAATGGGAAAGTTTCAAAGATGCTGTAGATTTGGTTACAATGCAAAACTCGTCAAAGGAGGAACTGATTCTTTCCACAGGTATGTCAAACAAATAATATAAAATAATCTATTCAAGTACATGAATAACAATGCAGGCCGCATTCTTTTCTTTGTATCTGAGATTGTTTGTAATTTAATAATGTACTTTTATCACAATGCATATTATTATTTTGATTTATAGATTCCTTAAGGATGATCACGTTAGCCGCTTGTGGATTCCAAATATAAGGAGAGTGAGTTCTAAACCAACTATACAGTCTTAAGTATGCTCCTAACAGTTTGATAAATATTGCTTTATAACAAACAGAACAGGACCAAGGCAATTAAAACCTGGTGCGGTACCGTTAAAATTGGACTTTCCAAAACACATTCAAAAACTAAAGAAAGAGATAAAATGCCATATCAAGTGTGGTAAGTATTTTTCAGTTCGCATAATATGTTACTTTTACTCCCATATTAAACTCATCAACTGTCATGTTTATATATATAATGACTGTCAAACAAAAGCCCGTAAAGGACAAGTGATAAATTTTTTTTTAATAATTGTTGGTTTGCTTTATATCTAAACGTTATTTTATGTTTTTGTTGGTTTCAGGTGTTGTCAATAAGCAATGTAACATATTAAATACTGATGCCAGTAATGGATTATCTACTATGTCTGCTTCCAGCTCAAATTCTCCTTGTAATCACACTACAGATAATGGAGAATCTAGCTCAAATTCACTTTGTAATCAAACTACAAATAAGGGAGAATCTAATATGTCAATTACTTTCAACTCAATTTTTTTTTTATAATCAAACTGTAGATAATGAAGTATCAAAGTTCTCTACTTCCCGTTCAAATCTCCTTGTAATCGAACTTTTGATAGTGCAACAAAAACTTTTGAATTTTAGTTAAAATAATACTTTGTATAACACTTTAAGACTTTAGTATAAAGTTTTGCCTATAAATAGGGTTTAAGTAATACTTGTCTTCCTTTTCATTATTTTTCTAATATCATGGTGAGAGCAATAAGTTTCAATATTAAATTGAAGAGTAAATATATATTTGAACACTTTGTATTTGTTTTTTCATTCGTAAATTGATTTATTTTCGCTTATTCCTGAATCTGAAAAATCAGTGGACTACAATAAATGACTTCCATCACTAAATTTTTAAAATAAGTATGAAGGGAGCGTGTATTTTTTATAGCTTTTATTTGTTTGTGAAATTGGAAGAGTGGCGTTGAATTAAATGAAATTTTTGCCTTGTTGAGTTATGGAGCTGGACAGTCAATATAACTACACACAGAAGTAACTAGCCTCCTCTCCTCTGGAAGGTTCTTCACCAAATGTGTGACGACTTCGTCGTCACGCCTGACTTTGTGAGGTTGCTGTCCTAGGAATGATTTATTTTGTAACTATGAGTCTTCCAGGCTGGTGGTGGAAAAACATCACCCTTTTAGGTCAACAATGTCTCTGATATTTAAACTTATTAACCTATGAAATCTGTAAAAAAGGCATCGTTATAAATGTATTTTCTCTCTCCATCCAGCACTGATTCGAAGATCAAGGCGGAAAGTATATTTTTTTTTTTTTTTTTTTTTTTTTTTTTATTTATTCATTTATTAAGCACAAAAATAAAATAACATTAAACATAATCTAATTACAATATTAAATAATAGTGTACATGTATTTTACTGTTTTACCTGTTTTCTATTACTATTTACTATTTTCCAGTATACTTGTTGTGCTTCGCTGCAGCCGTATTCCACCCACTTTAGTATATTTATTATTCCATGTAGTCATGTGTAACACAGATCCGACCCGAGTCAAATGTTCGGGTCCTTCCAAATTGACCCGCGGGTCTACAGATCACCTACGGATCTTACGGGTCCTAATGATCTGTTTGAGCGGAGACCCGTTGGATCTGTGAGGACCCGATGACCCGAAAGATCTGTTTGAGACGATGACATGTAGGATCCGTTTAAGCGGATGACACGTAAGTTCTGTATGTTTTGTTCACAAATCGAATAGAATTACCGTTTGTACTTACCCATACATACATACCATCACGCCGCTTCCCATACATACAAATCCGTATTCTAATAATATATTGTGTTTTATTGCCATGTACATATAAATCTATGTTTATTGCTGGAAAGTATCGCAAAGTTTTGCTAGTCTCTAAAAACATTTTTCACAAAATAATACTTCAATACACAAACACAAAATATTTCACAAAAAAATATCATGGCGAAACATTTTATGAAACCAATACTTTTTCATATAAAATGTTTACCTTTAATCAATAGCTTATCCACTATTTATTTCAACTAAACCTTTGCACAGTTCACAATAAAAAGTATTTTCCTAATTGAAATTAATTGGTAGTATGTTGTTTTTTTTCCTTTATTTATATTGTTTTTCTTTGTTTATGCATTATTTCTCTTGACTGTTTTTTTTTTTAATTTGTATTATTTGTAAAGGCTGATACAGCTGTTTGTTATGTAAATAAATAAATATTTTATGGCCAATAAATGTCATTATTATTATTCTTATAATTATTGAGTACTCCGTTCAGATATTTAGTGTAAAAATCTCCATACCGTATGAAAGACATAGTGGATCATAGACAATAAGCTATCAACACCGGAAACAGCTCCGACCCGTAGACACAGGTATATGCTGCAACCGGAAAGACCCGTGACCCGTGTATGTACCTACAGCGGAAACGGGTCCGAGCTAAAGACAAAGATCTGGGTTGTAACCGGAAAGACCCGTGACCCGAATCATATGTTCGGCTCACTGCTATCAGTGGACCCGAACGGGTCGGGTCGCCTCAAAGTGATCTGTTACCCATGACTAATTCCATGAGTCCACCCACAGATGTATCGAAAAAAGGTTGTAGATTCTCGGCTTAAAATTGTTCATCAAAATTATTTAACGTAGCAAAACATACACGTCACAATAAATGTCATCGATTTGTCAAAAATACTTTTTCTTTTTTTTTATATAGCCATACTTAACTATAACGTTTTTGGCCAATGACTTAAATATTCCATAGACAAAATAAATTGTTTCGTTTCTATGGCAGTGGAAATACGGGCTGCGAATTAAAAATTGCTATAATAGTTAGGTAGGTATTGAACTTTATAAGCAGTGTGACCAGATTTGGTAGTTTCCTACTTTTTTGGTAGTTTTTGAGGCATTGGCAAAAATGTTTAGTAGTTTTGTTTTCTTTGGTAGTTTTTAGTAGTTTTTGGTAGTTTTTTAGTAGTTTTTGGTAGTTTTTTGGTAGTTTTTGTATTCAGTCGGTAATTGGTAGATAAATTATCGGGTACTTGGGAAAATACCCGATACTTATTGATTCAAAAATAATTGTCGGTACAAGTAACGAGTACATTTTAGAAAAAGGTACTGCTTGAAAATATTGTTGAAGAAAACCGAGGAGTTTTTGAAATACTTCAAATTCCTATGCCATTTTGAAAATTCGGCGACGGGGGGGTAGAAATCTTCGTGAAAAGAAAAGTATCCGATATTGATCATCGTCGGTACAAATACCGGGTACATTTTAGAAAAAGGTACTGCTTGAAAATATTGTTGAAGAAAACCGAGGAGTTTTTGAAATACTTCAAATTCCTATACCATTTTGAAAATTCGGCGACGGGGGGGTAGAAATCTTCGTGAAAAGAAAAGTATCCGATATTGATCATCGGCGGTACAAATACCCAGTACATTTTAGAAAAAGGTACTGCAAGAAAATATTGTTTAAGAAAACCGAGGAGTTCTTGAAATACTTCAAATTCCTATACCATTTTAAGAATTTAGTAGTTTTTGACTTCGCCATTTAGTAGTTTTTGAAAATAAAATCTGGTCACACTGTTTATAAGTTTATACTGTCTTGAAGTCCGTGTTATTGAGATTGTCTACCGCGATCATACCGCGATGTTGTGTTCATATTTTTCTGCGTGATCCGCATATTTTTTCACATGTTCAAAATTTTCTGTTTCTAGAAATTATAGTAGATCGTGGAAAAGTGCTAAAATTACAATCTGTGATCGCAATTAATCGTTGCTAGAGTAAGTAAATTACATAGAGTATAATAAAATATTAAAAGTACATGAATATATTGGGCAAACAGCAAATTTTTGAGCATTTCGTGGTGCTTATTCAATTACATTTATTTATTTGAGATAGAAATTTTATTTCTTTCAAATCACTTTCGTCATTAGTATCTCTGTGGAGTAATTGACCTCATTAATGTCTTTGAGGAGTAATTAGTGCTATAATTGTTATCCATAGTTATAACATAGGCGTTCCATTATCAGTATTGCGATACAGCTTGAGTTATAAAGCAGTAAGTTTAAGTTTATTTTTAATATATATTTCGCTAACAATTTAATCCACATTTATTTAAATGGAAGGTTAATATAAAGGAGAGGTTAATCTTTCAAAAAAAATAAATAAAAAAAAGTATGAATTTTCTACTTGTATTCACACAGGTAATTATATAGTTTTCACCTAAGAAATGATGTGATGAAGTGAAATAACTCTCAATAAATGTGTTTTTGCATAAAAATAAAACACCAGACTAACTAACAAACCTAACCTACAAATTAAGTACTTGTGAAATGTCAAAAGCGTGCGAAAAATGCAAATAATTAATTTTTTGCGTATTAAAACCACAATATTTCACCGGATTGCTAGTCTCCAGATAAAATACTACATATCTACACAAAAATAATCGTACTTTTGATGCGTGCGTGCGTTTTGATGCATTAACCGACTTTGACGAGACTGGATGTTTATCTCGGAAAGTTAAACTTTTTATCGGATCAACAGTATGGATTTCGGTTTAGTTTAGGTACGCAGAATGCTCCGAACTCTTTCTCTGATTATGCAGCGAGGGCTTTGGATGGGAAGTATAAATGTTTGGCAGTTTTTGTTGATTTGGCCAAGGCGTTTGATACTGTTTCTCATGCCTTGTTGCTGATGAAAATGGAATTTATTGGAATCAGAAGTCTGGCACTGGATCTATTTAGGAGTTATCTATCTGGCATGATGCAATCGAGCAGAGTCGGTGAGACGTTGAGTAAGGGAGGTACAGTATGGCGTTCCTTAGGGCAGCACACTGGGACCATTGCTCTTTCTCATTTACATCAATGATTTATGCAATATGAAGTTTAGGGGATCTGTCATTTCTTTTGCGGATGATACGGTGTTGATGTTCAAGGGATGGACACGGGAGGAGGTGTATGGTTTGGCAGAGATTGGAATCGGCAGGGTTGGGGAATGGTTTAAAAATCACTTGCTAACTCTGAACACGGAAAAAACTTAATATATGACCTTTTCTATCACATCCTCAGGTGGTCCACATTCTTCCATTCCGTTAGTGTTGCATACATCTTCGAGGAGACAACTTTGCGATTGTCCACATATATCTGCATGTAAAACTATTAAGTACTAAACTTGAGACTGACCGGGAACACCATCATTGGTGAAGGTCATTAAAAAAAAACTATTTAGTTGGTACTCGGGTTTGGTGATTGACCCACATCTGAGATGGAATATTCATATAGAGGGACTGTCTAAGCGATTGAGAGAACTAATATGTATATATTTTGTGTGTTGAGGAATATTTTGGATAAGGATGGATTAAGAGAGGTTTATTATGCATTGTGTGATTCCATGATGAGCTATGGGATAGAGTGCTGGGGTAGTGCCGCTGAGTATCACATGTATCAGGTAAATGTCGCACAGAAGGCAATAATAAGAGTAATAAGTCGTTCACTGTACAAGCATCCTCCGGATCCCCTGTTTAAAAGTCTTTGAATATTTGATGCCAGGCAAATATATATTAAAAATACAATTATACATTACCCTGCGAGTAGGACACAGAGAACTATCGCTGAAGGCAGTCATAACACTCAGGCTCGTATTCTGAAACAGTACTTACACATAGCGACCGCCTACGCTGCGCTAAGTAAAAATATTTCTCTGTGCGAAATAAACACTGATAGATTTGTATTCTAGAACAACACTTGGCAAATACATATCTGTGCACTCACTACTACTAATACACACCGCTCGTGATTGGTCAATTCGCAAATCGGTGATTAACTGCTGCATTCATTTTAATCGGCGCCTATCTGACATTTCATTATTTTGCACGTTGTTTTTTGTTTGTTATAATATTGTGCCTTATTTTCGCTGTTATTTAAATGGAAAACACTATTTAAAGGTAAATGTTTAAATATATTACAAGACATTACATATTTTAAGTAAATATTATCTACCAGATAACTAATCTAACTGCAAAATGTGTATTATTTTATTTACCTAAACTAAAATAAATACGGGCGTTGTTCATGAATTTTATCATCCAAATGATTTGTCACTTATTAATCAAATATAGGTATTATTAAATAATATTAAATTATTAAATATAATTTAAAGTGTGTGAAATAAATTATTGGTACAAGTCCATTGAAGGTTTTACGTTGTACTAAAATTTCTTTCAACAATGTCGAATTGGCAATTGGGGATGCAGTTATTTGCCTAACACAAGGTAATTATTATAATGTACACTATATTTATAACATAAATCTTTTATTTTACAGGAAAACTCCTTTTACTGCGTCAGAAAAGCTATTGCTTACGCAGATCGTCGCTCAACATAAAATTATAGAAGATATGAGTACCAATTCCAGAAACATCCAGTAAAAAAAAGATGCTTGAAAGTTTGTATCCCGAGCATTATATACTTCGTCCGCCCTAACTCAAAAAAGGACGACCTCCAACTCAAGAGGTGCTGGGAGAATATGAAGTCGTTGCGTAGGAAGGTTTTATCACTAGGCACATGCGAAGAGGTGTCGAAAACAGGTGGTGGACCACCTCTTCCTGATCCACCAGCGAGTTTAATAGATGCTCTCTGTCTTCTCAATTCAGAATTTTATTTTGTTTGTAACTGTTTTAGTTATTTTTTCAAAGATAAAATAAAACTTTTTTAATTTAACAAATATTTATTTGAATGAGTATGTACAATACATAATTCTCGATGTCGGGTGCCTTGCCGGAAAAAAAAAGAAAGAAGAAAGAGTATACAATATTGAATTGTTTACTCATTCAAATAAATATTTGATAATTTAAATAAAAAGTATAATTTTATTTTCTGAAAATGAAGATGTTCAAAAAGATTGAAAAAATGTCTTTATTTTAAATGTTTAATGTCTATAATAAATTAAGTCGGTTGTAAGCAAATGTATTTTTCTTCTTACATTGATTCCATACGAAGTATGTTTGCGAGGGATGATAGAAACGATAGGGACATTGAAAAAAGAAAAGCGGCTGGTGCGGGAGTAAACAGTGCACTTCAATCTATTGTTAGTAAAAGCAATGTGTCGAACATGGTTAAAATGCTGGTGCACAACGCCATTCTTGTACCGACACTTATGTATGCAAGCAAAACTTGGACGTGGCTGAAGAAGGGCGAGAGTGGAATAAATGCTGTGGAGATGCAATCACTGAGGAGAATGGTAGGTAAAACATTGCGTGATAGAGTGGGGAATGAGGATATTAGAAGAATTAGTGGATGCAAGAGGAGTGTTGTGGATAGAATGCGTGCAATTAAATTGAGATGGTTTGGTCATGTGGGGCGAATGGATGATGAAAGGTTGACGAAGATGTTGTATCTATCTGAACGAGGGGGTGTGAGAAAGCGCGGACGTCCAAGAACTACGTGGCTTGACCACGTGGACCAAATTCTCAAGGACGGTCGCGTGTTCAGTAAGAGGAATCGGTGTGCATGTATGAGAAACTGGATGAATGTTGAGGAAGCGAAAGAAGTATGTAAGGATAGATCAACATGGCCATCAACGAGGTTAAGAATGACAAAGAGGATATACTTGTCTGAAAGAAAGAGTGTGAAGAAGTGCGGGCGTCCGAGAACCATGTGGATCAAATTCCCAAGGACGGCCGCGTATTGAGTAAAAGGAACCGACGTGCGTGTCTGAGAAACTGTATGAATGTGGAGGAAGCGAAGGAAGTGTGTAAAGATAGATCTGATTGGCGTTTCGTTCTCTCTGCCTACCTGGGACACGGCATTAGGGTATAGTATAGTTAGTAGTAAGAAAAATTTGTAGACCAAATGCTCGTCTAAAAGCTAAGCATTCGCTGCTACGATTCATCTCAAAAGATGAATGGTTTATTGGAAGATCAATGTCCAGAAGAACCATTATAGTTTGTGAATAGATTTTGCCGCTCTTTCACAAGGCGACGAGACAAATATATCGTGGTTTATCAATAATTTCGTTCACGCGCTCATCAAATACGTCTTCACTTTCGTAATGAGGCATATTTTTTTATTATAAATGGAGTAAATTATACTTCATAATGTTCATTAACAAAATATTATAGCAAAACAACGTGTTGATAATGACAGCAGCTAGACTACGCATATGTTAAAACACCTCTCGACCACACTTGGCTTTTGACGTTTCTAAAATAATGCATAGTTACCAACGCCAGTCAAGTAATGTTTTAGAATACAAATTTCCACGCACAGTGATCACTTAGACTATGAGACTTCACAGTGTTGTTTTAGAATACGAGCCTAGATCCATTACAAGGGGTGTCAGTGTCGTTCCTTTTGTGAATACGGACCTTGGACAGCAATCAGCATTTTATTTGTCACCAAGGCTGTGCATTTATTCATTCTTTACTGTACATTGATTACAAACAATTACATAAAAGGTTAACATTCAAGTTAGATACAATCAATATACAGAGGGCGAGTTTATTGCAAAGGCGCGATCTCTTCCAACTAACCCAAATTGTTGCCTAATCACCTTAAGTTCAATGTAAATCTAAGGGTTATTGTACGAAACATTAAAACTGGTTAATTGACATGAGTCGGTCTGAAGCAAAATGCAAACTCATATTACTTGAATTATTGATTAATTGATACTGTTCAGTTCAGTATTTGATTTATATTAGGGTTCATTTTGGAATTGCTCTTTGATTGACTTAATGCATGGATTGAATTCAACTGTCTTATATATTTTATGATTTTTGTTTCATTATAATATTTTATTTTGTTTTATTGTTTTGTTTTATTATATTATTGAATTATTTTATTTCACTATCTTATCTTGTTTATCTATTTATTCATGTGTTCATTGATTTAGCTAATTATTTAATTTTTCATACATTATTTATTTATTCATTTGGTCATTTAGTCATTTATTCGTTTATACATTTATTCTTTTATTCATTCGTTTATCCATTTGTTCATCTTTATTATGCACGCATTAAATTGTTTGATTCATTGACAATCCTGAGGATCGTGACCATCATGCCTCGTTCTGTAAACCATCTGTCTCCATGTTGAGCGATCCTCCGCCATGTGTAAAGCCCCGTGAAGTGAGCTCTGTATGGCCTCCTTAATTTGGTCGCTTCATCTTATTGGCACTCTGCCAATTATGCCAAGATGTATAAATCCTTGTTAATTGTATGTTGTTTGTTTGTATTGTTAGAATGCGTTGTCACACATAGTGAAATTCATTTTCACATGTCCATTTAATACTTGAAATCAGGCATTACTTTTGGGTGTGTCAATTTAATATCTGAAGCATTCAGAGATTAGCTCCTGATCCTCAAGTTGATCTTTTTTATATTTGCATTTAGGTGTATATTCTGCGGCCTTAACACTTTCATTTCAGTCCAATCGACCTTCTTGTAAATTCCGAACCGAATTAAAGTTATAGAATGTATATTCAATATGTGGGTAGAGCAGCAAAGATTACAAATTTACCACAAATGTCGCTAGTCTTAAAAAAGTTATATAAAGTTAATTAATTATTTGAGTTTTCAGGTCAGGTTTGCGTAACCTTGATGGGATCAACATCATATTATCTTTTTTTATTGGATTATATGTGTGCTACATGTAAAAACTAATGTTTATATGAAAATATTAAGAAAATAATTACTCACGAATGTGATCAAACTGTCAAATAGAATAAAATAATATTTATTTTTATTTATTTATTTATTTTATTCTTCTTGCACATCATCATTCATATAACAAATAAAATAAAGCAATATACACAATTATTGTTTTATGTTACTTTATTTTATGTGATAATTTAAAATGAAGTGTTACAAAGTTAATGCCGTTACAAACAGTGATCAAACTGGTTTGTTTCTCAATGACAGATCAAGGTGTACTTGATAGACTAACCCTCAATGTATAGTATTTTACCTTCAAATGTTCAATAGCAAAAAACAATAAAATAAAAATTAGTAGTTTGTTATGTAATGCTAGCCCAACCAAGAACTGACAGCGCTCGTATAATATTGTATAACTTCATGATGCATTGAACAGTTTGGATGATTTTGAGTAGAACTTTAGATAGAGTCGATTTTAGTATACTTATAAAAAAACTAGATGGAATCGGGTTATCCACAAACTTGATCTCATCCTTTGAAAGTTACTTATGGAATCGAAAGCATTTTGTATGTTAGAGGGGTCATAATTTGCGTACATATCCATCTTCCTCGGGTGTACTGCAGTCCAATTTAGGTTCATTACTCTTAGCAATTTTCATCAATGACATTTGCAAATATATAGATGATTTGAAAATATATCGAAGCATCGAATCGTAGAGTAATGCAATGATTTTACAGATAGAGATTGCCTTGACGAAAAGCTGTAATGGTTTCAGTGCAGGTTGACATTTTGAAGATAATAATCATACGGTAGGAGACCTAACTCGTCGCCATTATACGCAGTTTGAATTCATCAAAAAGATGTTTCGATATTGGTACGCATGTCTCTTCAGGACCATCTCACATAAAGGCTAGTTGGAAGAAATCGCGCCTCTGCGATAAACTTGACCTCTGTATATTGATTGTATAAATGTATTTTTGTGAAAATTTGCTTTTAATCAATGTACAGTAAAGAATAAATAAATAAAGGCTGACACTACATCGAATTCTGTTTGCGAGGAGTATCGCATATAATAAATGACTTATGATCAAATTTTCATCACGCGCTACAATCTCTCCCGGTCCACACGATGATATGCTTTCTCCAAATCCAAAAACGCACAGAAAAGCTTATGATGTTTACCTAGAAACTTCTCTACTACCATTCGTAGGGAAAAGATTTGATTGGTGCATCCTCTGCCATTCAAAGAATCTCCTTGTGCATTCCATATCTTACACTCAGTTGACTTTCGCTCTCTATGCTATGCAGGCACAAAGATTAATAAACAAATATATTCTTAATTGCTGGTGCATTTTAATGCTGGTGCATTTTTATGCAGTAATATTTTAAATGTTGGATTCTCAAATTTCTTGGTTACTTCATTGTTTTGTCATGATTATTGTACCATTACCAGTTTTCTACTTCAATTAGGCAAGTTACAATAGTAATTTGAATGCCATCATATCTGACCATTTTTTGGCCACTTGCACCCCCGTGATTCCAAAATAGGTTGACATTTTTCAACAAAATCTCTTCGCAAACTTCCCACTTAAATTTCATCAAAATATGAGATGGTGTTTCTAAAAAGTGTGTTTGACACAAAATATGTCACACATAGAGTTATGTTTCAGCTCTTCTATTTGTGATTACCCATGATGTATGATATAGATGGTTGGGGAGAAGAATCTCAATGTGTGGGATATACTCATATTCTCCCCACATGTTGTTGCGCTACATCCATTATCTCTTAGCGTCATTATTTAAACTACGTGTTTGTTTCAATTGAATAATGTAATGTAGGTAGACTGTTATTACTCTCAATAATAGTTTATATTGCATGTCCATTGTCAAGTCCATTGAGATATACAAACCCATCTTCATCTCTCATAAAGCATACACTTTGAAACACAATTCTTTTTTTAAGAAGTTTCATACTCCAGAAATGCTGCAAAAATTCTTGCCCATCAAGCTAAAATTTTTATCGGTTCAATCTTTGCAGTTGTCCATAATCGACTATGTTGATATTGTGTATGTAGACACAAATCAGGATTTCTGGCATCTAACAATCAGCTCATTCTTTTAATCTCAGGTCATGGTACACTCTGCAGTTCGGGGTGCTCGTTGCTGGAATAATCTCTTATCAAACCTTAAGCCGACTCAAAGTCTGACGTCTTTTAAGCGAGTTGATAAAGAGAAAATTGTTTCCTCAAACTCATTCTCTGAAACCTAAAACCCATCCCTCCTGTCCCTCCCTCTCCCTTTGTTTTACACCCCTTCTTGTGTGCATTTGTGCATGCGCGCGTGTGTGTGTGTGTGTGTGTATGCATATTTTATAAATATTACAAGAGTTTTTTTTTTGCATACCTTACTTTTATTAGGTATTTATTTTGGGTCAATTGGACCTTTGGCATGCACGCACCTTCTGTATTTTGATTTTATTTAATTTTAATGCATTTCTCTATAAAATTATATACATATATTGTAATCAATGTACATTAAAGAATGAATAAATAAATATATATTCTAGTAATTTATTTTGCCACTTATTTTAATTAATATACAATGTTCTTTATTTTCCAGAAGAATGGAGTTTATTGCCAGATCGTTAGAAGGTTACAAGGACGTAGTTGGTAATGCAGCAGCTATTTTTACCATAGCTCAATTTTTTTCACCCGCATTCCTTTGCAATGATATCCGCAAACAAGGAAACACTAAAGGAATTCCCATAATGCCCTTCCTCGGAGGTATTGTAATGTGTGTATTCTCTTATTTACCTACATATTTCTAGGTTACCAAAGTATTTATTGCTTGAATTTAATGTTTTAGTGTTGACATTGTGACTCAACCTTTACTTCACAAGAGTGTATACAAGTGTCTACCACAAACTTCTTTCACCAATGAATTGTCATCATCAGGGCTGAATATAAAATTAGTAGAGAAATAATCATCCTTGGAATATGTGATTGTATATTCTTTACGGATATATATATATACAGTGGTGCCTCGCATAAAGAACGCCTCGCACAGCGAACGCTGCACACAACAAACTTCCTGTTCGTTCATTTCACGATTCATACAACGAACTTCGCTTCACACAACGAAGTCGCCCGAGCTTCCACGATCGCTGTCGATGTATTGCATACTCCCGCGCAGGCACTGCAGGCAGTCGTTAGTCACTGCGCTTAACTTACTGCGCTGAATTTTTTTTTTTAACATGTATTGTTATGGGAAAACGCGTTTCACATAACGAACTTTTCGCATAACAAACTTGCTCCTGGAACGAATTAAGTTCGTTGTGTGAGGCACCACTGTATATATATATATATATAAGATGTTTTCGTGGGCTATAATATTTACGGGGTTTTTGGCAATGAGAAGTGCCGTTTTCCCAACGTTTCGCCTGGATACGATCAGACATCATCTCGGGGATAAGGTAATAGAGGGTAAATTAACTCATTTAATCGAAGACAGCAGCCAGCTATTTGTTATTATAACGATAGGTATATGCTCTCTCAGATGAAACAAGACAATCGCAGCTAAGTAGGTACATGCTATTCAGAGTCTAAACAGCAGGTGTTAATTCTCCAAACGACAAATAACAACTGACGATTTTAAGTAGACACAATCAATATATTAATAAACAACAGCCGCATAATAAACAATACCGATATTATTCAGTTATTTATTTTATTTGCTATGCGTTTACTTGTTGAAGGAATGAACGAGGTAAGAATGACAAAGAGGATATACTTGTCTGAAAGAAAGGGTGTGAGGAAGCGCGGGCGTCTGAGAACCACGTGGCTTGATCACATGGATCAAATTCTCAAGGACGGCCGCGTGTTAAGTAAGAGGAACCGACGTGCGTGTATGAGAAACTGTATGAATGTGGAGAAAGCGAAGGAAGTGTGTAAAGATAGATCTGTTTGGCGTTCCGTTCTCTCTGCCTACCCCACTTGGGACACGGCGTGAGGGTATAGTATAGTTTACTTCTTTTAATGGGAACTCCATTATTAGAAACTGTTTCTATGAATGCGCTTAGTTGTTTTGCAAAGCGGCAGGTGTTAAATTATGCCTATTGTTTATTTTGTTGTTGGTGATTAGTGGTAAGGTGCAATTAGGTAATAAAGAGGCTACTGTTTATGGTTTTTGTCATATCATTAGAAGATGGAGTTGGAGGTACTTTATGAATAGGTCCGCGTGGACCATCACTGATGCGTATGTTTCTTGTAGTTGATATATGATTGGATGATGTGGCTAGATAATCTTTTTTATTCTTATTTATTTATTTTATTCTTCTTGCACATCATCATTCATATAACAAATTAAATAAAGCAATATACACAAGAAAAAATGTGATGATGTGCAGTGGCGAGATTATCACTATATAGTGATTCTTGTTTTTATCATTGTTTTTATTTTTCATTGACTCATAATTTTTAATTGATTTTTGATGTGTTTGTTGTGACTTTATTATTATTTGAATGACTGGGTTTCTACTCTCTGACTCCCATAGTCTGTTGGCTTCCCTCTTGGTGTCTAATGGGACTGTTTGGCAACTTTGTGTCTGGGTCTCGGTAGATACTTGGGGGGATTCCTGCGTGGGTGGGGGTTTGGGAGGTGTGACTCAGTAAATAAATCATTTATGCCTGTAAATGGGCACAGCATTACTCATGTCATTTGTTATTGTGTTATTTTTAATATGTATATATTGGGCCTGTTGGCGTATTTTTGTGATGAATAAATAAATAAAAAAATAAATGTTGTTTTTTAGGAAAGGTCTGCCAAATAAATGGCAGCCTTTTCCGGTCGTCACGTGTATTCATACTATTATCTCATTTATATATCTCAATAGCTTCGCGATATATTCTCTCCTGCTCTGAATTTAATGCTACAAGAGTTTTTGCATTATTAAAATCTACAATATGTCCTTCTGTCATACAATGCGTAGCTAAGGTAGAAGATAACTTTTTCCTTTTACATCGACGCGATCTTCTGCTACTCGTAATGAGACGCGACGGTTGGTACGTCCTATGTATACTTTGGGACAATATCATGTTTTTAAGGACACAACCAATTCGCTCCGTTGTTCCGCGCACATAAGGTAATTTGGCAAATCCTCGAGGTTGAGTTTTATCGTTAACCTTCTCACAAGTACGAGATGTAAAAGCTTTTTTGATTATTTTGTTGGAGTATCCATTGGTAAGCAAAGTTTTACGTTGTTGATTCATCTCCATAGGTTTATGCCGTTCATCTGCAAGAGCTTTAGATTTGTGCGCTAGTGTTTGTGCAACTCCAGCAAGCTTTTGGGTGGTGATGTGATGCTGCGTTCAGATATCTATCTGTATGCTTACGATAGACATCAAACGATAAGCTCCCATCATTCTGTCTTTTAGCTAGCACGTCGAGAAAGGCAAGACTTTTTCAGTTTTTTTTCATATTCGAGATGGCAGAACTTAAACTGCTTCCCATCGGGGTACCTTGGATCTGCTTATTAATCTAATTATCAAAAGAGAAATATCTAGTATTCAGGCAATGTTCAATAAGCCTCAGAATATCAGGTGGTGGTTTCATTCTAGGTTAATCCAAATCAAGTGGTCCAACACTGGTTGCTTGATAATTTTTGTTAATTCTGATTTTTTGTGTGCTATCACCCCAACATGTTGGTAGTTCAAAATCATAATAATTTTAATTTTATTGGTTTTAGTTTTTGTGTGGCGGCCATATTTGTTTTACTAGGCGGAGACATTTTCGTAGTTTAAAGGGATTGCTGAAACTTGAATATCTCAGGCCCTATTTGTTTTATCAACATGAAATTAAAAACAGTTTGTTCATAAAAATGTAAGCTTTAAGGCTGTTTCAAGACATTTTCACCTAAATCTAAAGGATGTACATTCTTAGCTCCCGTTTGTGAAAACTCCCATTTTCACGGAAAGATTTTGGACGAAGGGAAAGAGTCCACACATTAAAACTTTTTTGACAAACAACTAGGTACTAGTTATGTTGATAAACAAAATTTCAAGCCTCAGACTTATCCCCCTTTTTCAAAAAAAAATTAGAAATAATGAAATTCTAAAAATTTTCCATTTCCCGAGCTCAATATCTCTGGTGGGGGACCAGATAAACCTGAAATCACACCCCATAATAGAACTGTACTTTAGTATTATGCAGCAAAAATTTGGAGTGTGAGATTTCACTACAAGCAGAGATATGGCAAGCACAAAATGTCAAAAAATTAGTACTTCAATGGGGCCTACTCTATCGGCATATATAATATAAAATTGTATACTAATATTAAATCAATGTATATTAGATAATAAATTTACAAAATAGAATTCAAAGTAGTATAATTAAATATCTTGATTGTGTATGAGGGGGGGGAGGGACTAAAACTCAGGGAGAACTAGCAGTCTGAATCATATTTTAACCTGTTGGATCTTGTTTGAGTAGGCACAGTCTTTTATTTATTTATTTGTACATTGGTTACAAACAAATATTATTCAACGACACACTGAAAAATGCAACTCATACATCCGCAACTCTGTTCATCCTGATATTACGTTGCTGCCTGGGGAAATCAAATAAATAAGTTAGCTATAAGTTTAATTATGATAATTATAACTTAATTTTATATCTGTATATATTTAAGAGAAATAAAAAAAAAGTACTATATATGTGGAAAGATTGTTCCAAACTCTTATCAACATGGACATTGAAAGAAGATGATGTATAGAAATTCGTTGAATGATGATAAATTATCAAGATTTGATTATATTGGGATCTTAATGGAAATCTGTGAGAGCTAAGATTTTTTAGAAAATATGTTACCCCCAATTCTATTTCATTTTTAGTAGTTCTTATTTTAATTTTTTTTTCTCCATCCAAAGACCTTGCCCACCTCGAATTCTAGATGTAGTCCATTGTGGGATTTAGTCCTTAAATGTCTTCCCACAGACCTAAAACCTGAAAGAAATTTTGTGTGGGTTAGTTCCTTTGATCTGTTCTTGATCAGGAAAGTGTGAGCCAATTATTTTGGCTCTTGTTTGCATAATAGGTTCACATTCTGTGAGTAGATGCAAAGGAGTTTCATGTTCATTTATGCAGAATCTGCACAGATACATGTCTGTTAGTTTCATTATACATAAGTGTTTATTGAGTCTACAGTGTCCCGTTAGTACTCTGGTGAGAATTCTTAGGTTCTCTTTATTAAGTTCGAGAAAGTCTCTACTTTTCTTTGATGAGAAACCTTTAATCAGGGTTTTCGCATGTTTCTGTCCTGGTATTGTTAACCAGTTATTAATAGCTTTTTCTTGCATTCTCCCATAGAGTGCAGTTTTTAAAGTGCTATTTGTGATGGGGCAGTGAGGCTCTGGTCCATAGGTCAGCATGTCAGCCCCCTTGTTGGCCATTTTATCCGCCTCTTCATTACCCTCATAGTTAGAGTGTCCTGGCACCCATCTTTTTATTATTTTCTATTGATAATTTGTTCAATGCATTGATACAGTTTTGAACTGTAACAGAGTTTACTTTACAGGAGTCTAGTGCTTTAAGTGCAGCTTGACTGTCAAATGTAGACTTTTTTATTTCTGTATGAGTAAATGTAGATTTTTTTATTTCTGTATCTCCTATTTATATTTTCATAGGCGCATATTGTTATCGCAGTTATTTCTGCTTGAAAGATAGTTGCATTTTGGCCCAGGTGTTTGCATATTTTTGCTTTTGGTGATATACCATATACACCTGAGCCCGTGCCGTTTATCTTTTTAGATCCATCTGTGTACCAAATCAAGGCCCCATTTGGTTCCTGATACCAATTTTCTTTGATATCTGATCTGGATTGGATTTCTACTTTGTATGGTTTGGCAAAGTGGTAGATATTTTTCATTTTATCTTTTGTTAGTCTACATTAGTATTCTGTAAACTCTAGAATCGTTCCTAATTAGAATTATATACAACTTGTATCATATAGAATACAAATGTTAGCTCCGTTAGTTCAAGTGAACTTAATTATTAAATTTAGGAATGTTCTTATTTTAGTTTGAATCAATATAGAATAGGGGGTACTGGAGTGTTTCATGGTCTAAAATGTTAAAAAGGAAGTTTAAGTTGTCAAGATCGCAGGATTCCTTGTAGATTATTCACTGAAGTTTAGTTTGAAATTGGTAGACATACTTCTTTAAACCATGTATAAAGTGTATACAATTGTTTGTTATTTATATGTTCAGTTGTATAATATGCTCATAAATATATTATGTGTATTAGGCTTAAGTCACAGGTATTAACACAATATTTATTGCACAAAAGGGCACATTATAAATTGTCTATTTATTATTATACCTACATGCATTTTGTAGCCTATCTAATTTAGCACCAATTTTTTTCGGTATTAATGATGGCACAATCCGCACAGTAGATGATTGGTGAAAGAAAAGTGAGTGCAAGAACATGTTTTATTTCTATGGGTAGGAGTTAAGTCGTTTGAATAAATGAAGTCTAGAGAATAATTTACAGCCAACTTGTTTGATTTGGCTGTCAAAAATAGCACCTAAGGTTTTTTTGTTTATGATAGATTAATGACAGAATCAGATAGTTCAAGAGATGGAGTGTTGCTGGCTAGAAATTTCACGAGTTTTCTTTTCTACCGATGATAATTGCTTGGGTTTTTATCTATACCAGTGTTTCCCAAGGTGGGGCATTACGCTTCAGAGTTACGGCACCGCGCTTCCACATATTATTGAAAATTTATCAACTGTTTTAATTTAAAAAGAGGCCAGTGGGACATATGACTTCTGAAAAGACTACAGTGGGGCATGGCATAAAGAAGGTTGGGAAACACTGCTCTCTAGACCATTAAATATTTTATCAAAGAAAAGAAACTTATGTTTAATAAATACGTATATCCAAGTTCCACCACTGTATCAGACAAACTATGGAGAATATATTAAATATTAATGTCCAAACACATTCAACCTCCCCATTGCTTGATATCAAAACACCCGCACCTAACAACCCTTAATAATTTTATGTATAAATAATATATATATATGTGTGAGGTGAAAGTTTTACTCCATTTCACTGCGTACAGTCGGGCAGAGATTTGGCTCTTGCCTTTGCATATGGGACGAGACTCGGCCCGTCACCAATATATATATTTATAAATAGATGATTATTTTGATTCTTAGTTTTGTACTCTGCCTTGATGATGCTAATTCATTGGTGAAAGTGCGAGATGTGTTTGTGGTATACTTTCATATATATTTTTTGTATATTTTATATTTTAAAATGATTCATTCATTATTTGTTTTATTGTATTTTGCACTGTGGAACACTCGACAGAGAATAAGTCTCCCACTCTTTTCCATAAGTTTACAAGTGTCTCCAGTGATTCTTCTTGACTACATATTACTCCTTGTATATAAAAATAATATCTCCCACTCACTACTTAGTGGCATGAACAACTCATATTTGTTTTATTGTATTTTGCACTGTGGAACACTCGACAGAGAATAAGTCTCCCACTCTTTTCCATAAGTTTACAAGTGTCTCCAGTGATTCTTTTTGACTACATATTACTCCTTGTATATAAAAATAATATCTCCCACTCACTACTTAGTGGCATGAACAACTCGTATTTGTTTTATTGTATTTTGCACTGTGGAACACTCGACAGAGAATAAGTCTCCCACTCTTTTCCATAAGTTTACAAGTGTCTCCAGTGATTCTTTTTGACTACATATTACTCCTTGTATATAAAAATAATATCTCCCACTCACTACTTAGTGGCATGAACAACTCGTATTTGTTTTATTGTATTTTGCACTGTGGAACACTCGACAGAGAATAAGTCTCCCACTCTTTTCCATAAGTTTACAAGTGTCTCCAGTGATTCTTTTTGACTACATATTACTCCTTGTATATAAAAATAATATCTCCCACTCACTACTTAGTGGCATGAACAACTCGTATTTGTTTTATTGTATTTTGCACTGTGGAACACTCGACAGAGAATAAGTCTCCCACTCTTTTCCATAAGTTTACAAGTGTCTCCAGAGATTCTTTTTGACTACATATTACTCCTTGTATATAAAAATAATATCTCCCACTCACTACTTAGTGGCATGAACAACTCGTATTTGTTTTATTGTATTTTGCACTGTGGAACACTCGACAGAGAATAAGTCTCCCACTCTTTTCCATAAGTTTACAAGTGTCTCCAGTGATTCTTTTTGACTACATATTACTCCTTGTATATAAAAATAATATCTCCCACTCACTACTTAGTGGCATGAACAACTCGTATTTGTTTTATTGTATTTTGCACTGTGGAACACTCGACAGAGAATAAGTCTCCCACTCTTTTCCATAAGTTTACAAGTGTCTCCAGTGATTCTTTTTGACTACATATTACTCCTTGTATATAAAAATAATATCTCCCACTCACTAAGTGGCATGAACAACTCGTATTTGTTTTATTGTATTTTGCACTGTGGAACACTCGACAGAGAATAAGTCTCCCACTCTTTTCCATAAGTTTACAAGTGTCTCCAGTGATTCTTTTTGACTACATATTACTCCTTGTATATAAAAATAATATCTCCCACTCACTACTTAGTGGCATGAACAACTCGTATTTGTTTTATTGTATTTTGCACTGTGGAACACTCGACAGAGAATAAGGCTCGTATTCTGAAACAATACTTAGACATAGCGACCGCCTACGCTGCGCTAAGTAAAAATATTTCTCTGTGCGAAATAAACACTGATAGATTTGTATTCTGGAACAACACTTGGCAAATACATATCTGTGCACTCACTACTACTAATACACACCGCTCGTGATTGGTCAATTCGGAATCGGTGATTAATTGCTGTTTTCATTTTAATCGGCGCCTATCTGACATTTCATTATTTTGCACGTTGTTTTTTGTTTGTTATAATATTGTGCCTTATTTTCGCTGTTATTTAAATGGAAAACACAATTTAAAGGTAAATGTTTAAATATATTACAAGACATTACATATTTTAAGTAAATATTATCTACCAGATAACTAATCTAACTGCAAAATGTGTATTATTTTATTTACCTAAATTAAAATAAATACGGGCGTTGTTCATGAATTTTATTATCCAAATGATTTGTCACTTATTTATCAAATATATTATTAAATAATATTAAATTATGAAATATAATTTAAAGTGTGTGAAATAAATTATTGGTACAAGTTCATTGAAGGTTTTACGTTGTACTAAAATTACTTTCAACAATGTCGAATTGGCAATTGGGGATGCAGTTATTTGCCTAACACAAGATAATTATTATAATGTATATTTATAACATAAATCTTTTATTTTACAGGAAAACTCCTTTTACTGCGTCAGAAAAGCTATTGCTTACGCAGATCGTCGCTCAACTTAAAATTATAGAAGATATGAGTACCAATTCCAGAAACATCCAGTAAAAAAAAGATGCCTGAAAGGCTGTATCCCGAGCATTATATACTTCGTCCGCCCTAACTCAAAAAAGGAACGACCTCCAACTCAAGAGGTGCTGGGAGAATATGAAGTCGTTGCGTAGGAAGGTTTTATCGGCACATGCGAAGAGGTGTCGAAAACAGGTGGTGGACCACCTCTTCCTGATCCACCAGCGAGTTTAATAGATGCTCTCTGTCTTCTCAATTCAGAATTTTATTTTGTTTGTAACTGTTATAGTTATTTTTTTAAAGATAAAATAAAACTTTTTTAATTTAACAAATATTTATTTGAATGAGTATGTACAATACATAATTCTCGATGTCGGGTGCCTTGCCGGAAAAAAAAGAAAGAAGAAAGAGTATACAATATTGAACTGTTTAATCATTCAAATAAATATTTGATAATTTAAATAAAAAGTTTAATTTCATTTTCTAAAAATGTAAGATGTTCAAAAAGATTGAAGAAATGTCTTTATTTTAAATGTTTAATGTCTATAATAAATTAAATCGGTTGTAAGCAAATGTATTTTTCTTCTTACATTGATTCCATACGAAGTATGTTAGCGAGGGATGATAGAAACGATAGGGACATTGAAAAAAGAAAAGCGGCTGGTGCGAGAGTAAACGGTGCACTTCGATCTATTGTTAGCAATAGCAATGTGTCGAACATGGCTAAAATGCTGGTGCACAACGCCATTCTCATACTGACACCTATGTATGCAAACGAATCTTGGGTGTGGCTGAAGAAGGACGAGAGTGGAATAAATGCTGTAGAGATGCGATCACTAAGGAGAATGATAGGTAAAACATTGCGTGATAGAGTGAGGAATGAGGATATTAGAAGAATTAGTGGATGCAAGAGGAGTGTTGTGGATAGAATGCGTGTAAATAAATTGAGATGGTTTGGTCATGTGGAGCGAATGGATGATGTAAGATTGACGAAGAGGTTGTATTTATCTGAAAGAGGGGGTCTGAGAAAGCGCGGACGTCCAAGAACTACGTGGCTTGACCACTGACCAAATTCTCAAGGACGGTCGCGTGTTAATTAAGAGGAATCGGCGTGCATGTATAAGAAACTGGATGAATGTAGAAGAAGCGAAAGAAGTATGTTTAACGATAGATCAACATGGCGTTCCGTTCTCTCTGCCTACCCCACTTGGGATACGGCGTGAGGGTATAGTAAGTAGTAAGAAAAATTTGTAGACCAAATGCTCGTCTAAAAGCTAAGCATTTGCTGCTACGATTCATCTCAAAAGATGAATGATTTATTGGAAGATCAATGTCCAGAAGAACCATTATAGTTTGTGAATAGATTTTGCCGCTCTTTCACAAGGCGACGAGACAAATATCGTGGTTTATCAATAATTTCGTTCACGCGCTCATCAAATACGTCTTCACTTTCGTAATGAGGCATATTTTTTTTATTATAAATAGAGTAAATTATACTACATAATGTTCATTAACAAAATATTATAGCAAAACAACGTGTTGATAATGACAGCAGCTAGACTACGCATATGTTAAAACACCTCTCGACCACACTTTGGATTTGACGTTTCTAAAATAATGCATAGTTACCGACGCCAGTCAAGTAATGTTTTAGAATGCAAATTTCCACGCACAGTGATCACTTAGACTATGAGACTTCACAGTGTTGTTTTAGAATACGAGCCTAAGTCTCCCACTCTTTTCCATAAGTTTACAAGTGTCTCCAGTGATTCTTCTTGACTACATATTACTCCTTGTATATAAAAATAATATCTCCCACTCACTACTTAGTGGCATGAACAACTCGTATTTGTTTTATTGTATTTTGCACTGTGGAACACTCGACAGAGAATAAGTCTCCCACTCTTTTCCATAAGTTTACAAGTGTCTCCAGTGATTCTTCTTGACTACATATTACTCCTTGTATATAAAAATAATATCTCCCACTCACTACTTAGTGGCATGAACAACTCGTATTTGTTTTATTGTATTTTGCACTGTGGAACACTCGACAGAGAATAAGTCTCCCACTCTTTTCCATAAGTTTACAAGTGTCTCCAGTGATTCTTTTTGACTACATATTACTCCTTGTATATAAAAATAATATCTCCCACTCACTACTTAGTGGCATGAACAACTCGTATTTGTTTTATTGTATTTTGCACTGTGGAACACTCGACAGAGAATAAGTCTCCCACTCTTTTCCATAAGTTTACAAGTGTCTCCAGTGATTCTTTTTGACTACATATTACTCCTTGTATATAAAAATAATATCTCCCACTCACTACTTAGTGGCATGAACAACTCGTATTTGTTTTATTGTATTTTGCACTGTGGAACACTCGACAGAGAATAAGTCTCCCACTCTTTTCCATAAGTTTACAAGTGTCTCCAGTGATTCTTTTTGACTACATATTACTCCTTGTATATAAAAATAATATCTCCCACTCACTACTTAGTGGCATGAACAACTCGTATTTGTTTTATTGTATTTTGCACTGTGGAACACTCGACAGAGAATAAGTCTCCCACTCTTTTCCATAAGTTTACAAGTGTCTCCAGTGATTCTTTTTGACTACATATTACTCCTTGTATATAAAAATAATATCTCCCACTCACTACTTAGTGGCATGAACAACTCGTATTTGGAGTACCTACTTATTTCATTTGTCTACACAGTCTAGTACCTACATAAATTATTGTTTCTATTATTGGCTCTAACTTTTTGATTTATTTTTACAGAGGTGTACTGAATTTGCAATATGGTATGTTGCTTCGGGATGATACAATGATTCGAGTGAGCTTTGCTGGTGTCTTTCTGAATATATTGTATTTGGTGTGTTATTATATTTATGCTGAAAATAAGGGCACTGTATGGCTACAGATGGGTGCAGGAGGAGCGTTCTCCGCTGCTGTGATATCTTATACTGTTGTTGAAGTACCTGACGTTGCTGAAAACAGATTAGGAATCCTTGTTACAGTTTTAATGATGCTTTTAATTGCATCACCTCTGTTTGAATTGGTGAGTTAAACTGTGTAACGTATACGTACTGTTGTGATAACATGTGACTTGATGATTAGATTGTAAGTATCTGTATCTCCTCAAGGATATTATCTTGTATACACAGTTATTATGGAACATAATATATCTGTTTATTGTTTCTTGTTGGGAAACATGATAACTGTTACAGACATACTTGTTTATACAAATTAGTTGAATATTATTACTATTGTATGTACATAGATCACACACAAGTATTGTAATATTTACATACATACATACATACATACCATCACGCCGCTTCCCTCGCGGGGTAGGCAGAAAGGATCGAGCGCCACTTCCTTCTATCTTTGCATACATCTTTCGCTTCCGTCACTGTCATACAATTCCTCATGCATGCTCTCCTGTTCAATGTGCTCAACACGTGACCGTCCTGTAGGATTTGATTTAAATGATCTTGCCATTTAATCCTCGGACGTCCACGTCTCCGAGCACCATTCCTCTCAGACAAATATATCTTCTTAGTCATTCTGTCCTCATTCATTCTTTCCACGTGCCCAAACCATCTTAACTTATTTACATTCATCCTTGTTATTACACCAACTTTCATTCCACATTCCTTTCGTATATCAATGTTACGCACACGATCTCTCAGACTTTTACCACACATCCTTCTCAACGATCTCATTTCCACTGCATTTATGCCACTTTCATCCTTCTTTAACCATGTCCACGTCTCACTTGCATACATAAGTGTTGGCACTAAGATAGCAGAGTGCACCAACCTTTTAGCTGTGGTGGATATGTTTCTATTTGCAATTATTGGTCGGATTGCACCATTTACCTTATTGCCAGCAACTTTTCTCCTTTCAATATCGCTTTCACACTTCCCATCTCTCGTGAACAAGCTACCTAAGTACACACATTCGTCAACTTGCTCTAACACTTCGTTGTCAATCATCACCTGGCATACTGTTCTCTCACTTCCTCTTTCAAACACCATAATTTTTGTCTTTTTTGCATTCATTCTCAATCCATTAATCGCACAATTTTCATACACACACGTCATCATTCGCTGTAGATCACTTTCACTTTCAGCCATCAATACCAAATCATCGGCAAACATTAACGCTCTTACATTCATCCCATTCATATCAACACCTACATTCATTTCTTTCAATGGACGAATACAATGATCAATGTATAGGTTAAAAAGCCATGGCGACATAACGCACCCTTGTTTTACTCCTTTTGTCAGTGTGAACCATTCCGACAGGTTATTGTTCACTCTAACACACGCAGAACTTCCTGTATATAGGGACGCAATGGCGCGAATTAGCTGGCTACCCACCCCACACATTGATAGTACTTGCCACATTTTCTCACGATCTACTCTATCATAAGCCTTTTCAAGATCAACAAACGCGCAGAAAAGCTTCTGGTGTTTCTCCAGGAGCTTCTCTGTCACCATTCGCAGGGAGAAAATCTGGTCCACACATCCTCTACCACTCTGAAAGGCACCTTGCACATCCCATACATTCGTCTCAGTTACTTTTCGAACTCTTTCAATCAATATTCTTGCATACAGCTTCCCCACCGAACTCAGCAGACTGATAGCCCGATAACTCCCGCATTCTAGTCTTGACCCCTTTCCTTTGTATAGAGGGCATATCACAGCTTTTCGCCAGTCTTCTGGCGTGAAACCTTCCCTCCAACACTGGTTAAAGAGTGCATGACACCATTCGAGAGTCCTCAGCCCACTCAAACTGATGAATTCCGTAGAGATCATATCATTCCGTAGAGATGTAATATTTACCTACTGTCTATTTACTTACTACTTGTTTTCAGCCTAAGATAATTAAAACTAAGAGTACTGAGGGCATGCCATTCCCAATTATTTTCTCTGGTACAATTGTCACCTTCCTTTGGTTACTCTATGGAATCATATTAAGAAATAATTTTATTGTGGTGAGTATTACATATCACTATCACTACGAATAAACCAAATATTTATTTATTATTACTTCATGAGTACATATGTTTAATGTCATATTATTCTGTTTATATTTTCTAGTTCCAAAATGTGGTTGGTTTCGGATTAAGTGCCATTCAGCTTGTTTTGATGGCCATATATCCATCCAAACCAGCTAAATCCGATATAAAGAAGAAAGCTGCCAAGAAAACAGATTAATTCTATATTATAGTTAGTTAAATCTAGTTTCATTTTTGAATCTAGTTACATTTCATAATATTGTTTAAGACTCTGAAATTAAGTTTATGCTTCTACGAGTAGGTATAATAAAATTCATCTTTGTGATAAATATAGTTACATAATAATTTTTTTGTGCGTTTAAAATCTCCAATGTTAAAATGTTGAATTATTTGGTTAAATGTAATGGAATACTTAAAATGTGAAATGTAGCTTTTTGTTTCATTTTCTTTTCTTGATATTTATTTTGTAGACCTTCTTAATAAATAAACTACTTTTTGTATTTTATTTATCATGAAGAATCACTATTACCATCAAATAAATACATTTTTCTCATACAATAAAATAACACTCATAAGTAATTTTGAAATCAAATTATAAATGTTTTTGGATAATGTAGTTGCTGTACACTTTAAGTTAGCCTGATGATGAGAGTGGAAGTTCTAGAGCTCGGCCAGCAATTTATAGGCACTGTAGATGTACTTTATATATATTTTATTAAATTGTCAGATAAATTGAAACAAGTGTTATATTTCTACTGTTTCAATTTATCCAGTTATGGAATTCTATAAGTGTACCAATACCTTAAATAAATGTTGTCAAAATGAGCACATTGGAGATTTTTAACATACAATAAAATCAATGCTAACTACATATAGAAATGTTTGTATTATGAAGGTAGCAATGATAACTGAGTGTAGACCATAATCAAACATTAAACACAAGTCAGGAGCCTAAAACATTATATCTGTACTGCCTGACGATGAGGGCAGAAGCTTTCGAAAGCCAGCTCGCAAATTATTCAAATTCACAAGTGGAATAACAGCTACATATTTTAATTTCATATTATATTATAATGAAACATCAATATGAACTGTAGGTCAATAAGTTGAACTTTATAATTGTTCTCCAAATTCCCGTTAAACATTCCATTTTCATTATTTTTAGTGAATTCTATTTAGGTATAATTGCATTGAAACGTACTTTAGAAATGTTTGCGTGCCTGATATATGAGTTATTTCTAAATTGAACCACTGGTCACCACTCTTACGTGAGACGTTGTGATAGGATAATTTTATATTATGTAATATCTGTCTTTGTAGGTAAAGCACAAGAAACAATTCCAAACAGAAGTGCAATATTTTTTTATTCATAAGAGAGTCGATATATAAGAAAGTTTAAAAAACACCGTTGTATAATAATAAAATAGTAAATTTAATGGTCATACCAATGTTTAAAAACCTCTGGTGCCTTATCATACTACAAGTATGTTATTTATTTTTCATAGAAATTGTTTTTATTTTATCAATAATAGGCTTGAAAAGTGTGACATCATCTGACGTTTGCGCTCCGCCTAACTATTTTAGTGTACTTTTCCCATACTAAGAGAGGTGCTAAAGAGCAGAATTTTATTAAGAGTTAGTTCAATATGGTTTATTTTATCAATAATAGGCTTGAAAAGTGTGACATCATCTGACGTTTGCGCTCCGCCTAACTATTTTAGTGTACTTTTCCCATACTAAGAGAGGTGCTAAAGAGCAGAATTTTATTAAGAGTTAGTTCAATATGGTTTATTTTATCAATAATAGGCTTGAAAAGTGTGACATCATCTGACGTTTGCGCTCCGCCTAACTATTTTAGTGTACTTTTCCCATACTAAGAGAGGTGCTAAAGAGCAGAATTTTATTAAGAGTTAGTTCAATATGGTTTATTGAAAAAGGGACAAAAAATAATTGAAATAAGCGAAAATATTTACTAACTTATTCATGATGACCTACATGTTCATTACACGCAGTTGGTTTAATGGCTACCCCATTTGTGGGTGTAATGGATAAAGACTGTGGCTCTGTCAAATGTATGATGCCAACACATATGTGTTTTGACAATTTTCTCTTTAATTCATCGTTTTAGGGAAAGTAAAATCTAGGTACTCGAGCTTATGATTATGATTTCTAATTATGCAGAAAGATTCATTGTGATTACTATACGATCACAGCATATCCCACAGATGGGGTAGCCAGCAGACTAGCTGCTTCCAATAAACATGCAAGCTGTCCTCCATGGCAACAAAAATTAAAGACTTTCAGGATAGGTGGCAAACCTCAGGGCTGAATTTAATATGTGAAATGTCTTTTTTCGAGCACCTGCCTTTTACAGTAGGTATTCTTAGAAACATGCAGAAAATAATGGGAGACTCAAATCTTGCCGGGTGCTCCATGCAATTAGTTGTGATTGTTACATGTATATGTGTTTAAAGCATTCTGTATACATATGTGTATCGTTACGTTAGTACCCATAATACAAGATTCGTGTCTTAATTTGGGACTAGCTCGATTTGTGTGAATTGTCTGTACATGTTATGTTATGATTAAGTAACACAATTGATGGGACAATTAAAATACTCCCATATAAAGTTGATATTTTCAACCAACTGTACTTGGAGGAAATTCATGTTGAATTAATTATAAATAAAACACTGATATATAGTATATCCACAGTGACTTTTTATTGGACGCGACCCGGCTTTCAAGAGCTTCCGCTCTCATCAGGCTGGCGAAAAGGTTATGGAAAAAAAAAGTTTTTCGCCAGCCTGATGATGAGAGCGGAAGCTCTTGAAAGCTGGCTCGCGTCCAATAAAAAGTCACCGTGGATATACTACAAATAAGTGTTTTATTTATAATTAAATCCCATATAAAATTCTTCAAAATCGAAATTGTCAAGTTAGTTTGTGGAGCACACCACAAGAAGAAATATGTTTTGCTTTCCAAGCGTATTATTAATTCTGTGTGCAAAAGGGAAAAGTCTGAAAACATTTCCATACAAGAGAACCAAAACTAAATCAACACGGTGGGCAATATTAGCTTTGTTTTACATTGTAATGTGGAAATATCTAATCATCGATTTTCCCGAGATGCATGTGACCATTATCATTACAATATATTATTCTAAGGAAGTAAACAGGAATTGAAATATAATATAACAAAATTTAACACTCCATGAAGACACACACGGGTGGTGATTTACTGGCTAGGAAGTTTTTTTTTTCAGAATCATTTTTGACATAATTAAATAAATAGCAAATTTTGTGAAAAATTATATATTCAGTGGGGTCTAAATACATATTAAACCTGATTTAATTTCTTTTCATATTAGTAATAAATGTTGCAGTGTCACTTGCTGATGAGATTTACCACCAATCCTAAATGTTTCATTCTGCTGGTTACCCCATTTGTAGTAGTTGCTGTGATAATACATGGATCCAAACTGATTAGATTGTAATCACTTATGATTGCATTAAAGACATTAAACTTTGTCTATAATAAAAGATAATTATGACTCTGTATTTTGTGACTATATTGTTATGATGATGTCTATTACATTACATTTGTCTATTAAATTTGTTTTTGTATTCTATGTTTATGTTACAAGAGTTCTTATTTAATCATTAAAGATATATATTTTTTACATTAAACTACATTTTATTTTATGATATGAAGAATGGAGAAGAAAATCCAAACCCATTGCATACCAATCCTGTGGATGTGGATTGCAATCCATTATATATCTTTATATACGTACATAAGTAGCCAGACTAAGTATATGATTCTTAGTGATAATATACATTAATAGATCCTACACACCAAAGTACTGACAGATGAGTAATTTTTGTTTTATTTAGCACATTTGAAGAGCTTGGGACATTAACACTGTAAGCCACAAAATCCAAAAAAATGAGTTCAATGTAAAACATCACAAAATAATGTCTTAATTAATATTGGTAGTGAAAATTTTAAGCCATAGTTATTATGGATATTATAGACAAATTTGAGTGATATTAAAAAAAAGAACATAAAACTTTATACAAGTATAAAAATAAAAAAATGAATGGGATATTAAGTATTTATTATAACTCTATAAAAGTGTTTGTTTTTTTTCTGCGACCAAAGGTTGATGATACATAATAATAATAATAATCTTTATTGTACAAAATTTGTATACAAAGAATTAAAAAAAAACATGAGAACATACATGTAACCCAAATAAGAATTTTCATAGGAAAACTGCATAAAATACTAAAATAGATTTTTTAATGTTTTTTATGGAAAAATCAGTATGATATTTATATAATGTGATACTTAAAAAAAATATAATGGTGAAAAAAATCTCACTCCATTAGGACCATGATGATGATTATGGATGATTTTGTTTTGACGCCGTTTAACAGTCCCTAGACCGTCTCAAGGGCGCCTATTATTTATGTTTAACTATTATAAAATTTTAACACTTTTGTCACAAATTTGATTGAAATTCGAGAATTTTATGTGAGTTCCAATTGAAGGTATTATTAATTGTCACAAATATTATTCACTGATTCACATTTTTAAATTTGAAATTTTTAACTAGTTTAAAAATAGTAACACCCAAAAATTTAACATTATAAAACTATTGAAACTAAATGTATTAAAATTTTGTTAATTTGTACAATTTTAAGATAATAATATTTAATTTTGAAAAATGAGACGTCAGAGGTTTCAGGCAGCTACTACCAGCGCCATCCACCGACCGACTGTACACACAAACAAAAACTCACTACAGTAGTTACTTTTTGAGAGTTGGTTCCTTATAAACATTTATTTTAGGGGCCATTTTCACATGCAATAAAAAAAAATTCAAAAAGTCAAAAGTTGAATTAATTCACTCTGCCATACACTTTTATTTTTTCCTTATTCACTCAAGGAAAGGTTAAATTTGCCTTTTTGTATGATTTGGGCATTTAAAAATATAAACTTCAAACTCAACTATCTCAAAATAAGGATTAGGTTGCATACAGTGTTATTACGCCAAGCCCTTAATTTATGACCTTTTAAATGTTGACAAATGTAAAAATAAATTCTATTCTTCTCAAGGTCATCCACTGTGAGTGATTAAAGATATGTAATTAAAATCAATAAAAAAAATTACAGGACAGCAAGCAATAAAAATATAATTTCGATTATAAATATAGGAAGGTCAATTTGTAAAAATGATATATACTGGTCAATTTAATTTAACATATGACTAGATTTTTATTAAAAATAGGGTAGGTTGGTACAAGAGTGCGCACTTAAGACGTTAATTGATTTTTTACAGATATTAAAAAAAAAACTTACCAACTTGATAATGTATTTCAGTAGTTTGGTATATTGTCTCTTAAATGTTCATAGTAGAATTTCCTAAGAAAGTACTTCTTCTTCAAGTGCCTTGTCGGGTCCCCCCAATGTTGGCGATCACCTCGGCGAACTTGTCCCTGTCCTGCGCTGCTCGGAACAGCTCTTCCACACTTCGGATGCCGGTCCACTCCCTTATGTTTCGCAGCCAGGACATCTGTCTCCTACCGTAATAAGAAAGTACTAAATACAAAAAATAACAAAAACACCCTAAAATGCGCACTCTTACACTATAGGTGTGTCCAAGAGTGCGCACGACTGTGTATAAGAGTGCGCATATGTAATCAGTTCAATATGATGTTATTTATGATTAAAATAAGATAAATAAAGAATCTGTATTATTATCAAAACAAACTTTATTGAAATGTTAATCGGAACAGCTAATTAAAATAGTTAAAATTTATTTTAATGTATTGAAAGTCACGTAAGTTAAGAAATAATTTATTTTATCCTATGTAGTTTTTGTCATGGAAATCCCAGAATCATCTTTTTTTCTCCCCGGTTTGTTTATCCGTCTTTTTCTGGTGTCTTTACTTGTTTTCATGTGAATTGATGGTATCTAAGAAACTTATGGTGCCGAAACTTGTGGTGACTAGAATTTTGTACTAGAATGCGTGCGCACTCTTGTACAAAATTCTAGTGCGCACTCTTGTACAGAGTGGACATTATAAATATATTATAAAATTCCCGCCAATATGTCATGACGACGTCATTCAACATGTGAGTCTACAATTATAGATGACAAATAAATCTAAATAAGTAAATAAACGTGTTTTAACATAAATAGATTTTATTTGACACGGTCTCTAAAAAACCTAATAATGTTAACAAATGGACGAAAAAATGAATTTCTTACCTAGAATCGTTAATAATCGATTAAAATTCGCAAAAAATTGGACACCGACTTACGCTCAACTTCTAGAATAAAATGCCCATTGAAGATATCAGAAAACATTACTAATGATCCGGAGATATGCAGTGCGTACTCTTGTACCAACCTACCCTACATGATGAATGCAGTCTCTTTTTTTGAGAGATCCTGGATTATATTCTTCACTGTTAATCTATTCCACCTTTTCGATATAAACATATTGTTTGTAGGAGATTTCTCTAATATAACTTCAGAAAAATTATATGTAGGAAATATGATAACAAAAGTTATAATTATGGTATCACTTCCCGAAACTTTAGATAGAGGTAATGCAATGGTTAACTTGTAAATCTGACTCCATTAGGAAAATAATCCAGGTCTGGACATACGTGAGTGAGTGTTCAATTCTTGTAACTTGGTGAAATCGTCTAGAATAGTAGTAGGTGAATGAGGCAAAATGTACAATAAAACGGTTGGAATCCAAAGTAATGTCACCGCACATCATCCCATGGTTGGAGATCACCTGCAGGTTGTGTCATTTCCATGCTTGTGTTTGGAAACAATTTCTGAATAATAATAAAATAACAAATTTCAAAGATTTTTTTAATTTTGGCCATTTTTTGAAGTAGGAGATTACTTCCGCTTGATGCACGTCCTGCCTCTTTGCTTCGTCAGTTTATGATTACCATCAATCACAAATTATTTGGATTTGTTATTTTAACGTTTCCCAGCGGAACATGTCTCTCAACCAGATGAAAAATATTTTGCTCAGAATCTCCACCTTTTCATCAATAGGGGTCCAGCAAGCGTGTCACTCCAGTTAAGAGAATAGTAAGTGTTTTCCATATATTTTATATTTATATGACTGCTTGAAGAACCTGCCTATTTTTAAAAGTGTCACTAACAGAATTGAAGAAATTATTTCAAAAAATACGAAGTCAAATATTGCTTGAAATATTTTTCGCCAAGGCCCAAAAACTTTGCTGATTCTAAAATACCAGTTACTCCTAACTTTGAAAAAATCGAACCATGTTTGGAAATATTTGGACTTGGATGTGGATTTTAAGACGTGAACAACTGAGTAATTCAAACACTTTAATTTGAGAAGTAGAAAAGGAAGATATAAATACTTTTGAAAATAATTTGGGATTAAGTAACCTATAATTTGAATAGTGAATGATGACGTGTGTATGAAAATTGTGCAATTAATGGATTGAGAATGAATGCAAAAAAGACAAAAATCATGGTGTTTGAAAAAGGAAGTGAGAGAACAGTATGCCAGGTAATGATTGACAACGAAGTGTTAGAGCAAGTTGACGAATGTGTGTACTTAGGTAGTTTGTTCACGAGAGATGAGAAGTGTGAAAGCGATATTGAAGGGAGAAAAGTTGCTGGCAATAAGGTAAACGGTGCAATCCGACCAATAATTGCAAATAGAAACATATCTACCACAGCTAAAAGGTTGGTGCACTCTGCTATCTTAGTGCCAACACTTATGTATGCAAGTGAGACGTGGACATGGTTAAAGAAGGATGAAAGTGGCTTAAATGCAGTTGAAATGAGATCGTTGAGAAGGATGTGTGGGAAAAGTCTGAGAGATTGTGTGCGTAACAGTGATATACGAAAGGAATGTGGAATGAAAGTTGGTGTAATAACAAGGATGAATGTAAATAAGTTAAGATGGTTTGGGCACGTGGAAAGAATGAATGAGGACAGAATGACTAAGAAGATATATTTGGGTGAGAGGAATGGTGCTCGGAGATGTGGACGTCCTAGGATTAAATGGCAAGATCATTTAAATCAAATCCTACAGGACGGTCACGTGTTGAGCACATTGAACAGGAGAGCGTGTATGAGGAATTGTATGACAGTGACGGAAGCGCAAGATGTATGCAAGGATAGAAAGAAGTGGCGCTCGATCCTTTCTGCCTACCCCGCGAGGGAAGCGGCGTGATGGTATGTATGTAATTTGAATATCCGTTGTTCTGCTCTATATTATTATTATTTAAACTGAAACACTATAATATAAAATGAAAAAAAAAATGTACTTGTGAAAAATAAATAAAATATAATTTTTTAAATTTAATTAAATTAGTCTAAATTAAATTAATTTTATAAATTTAAATTTTTATTTTAATTTTTTTTTTTTGTAACTGAGGACTGTCTAATTTTCTTGTTCATGACGTAAAAAGACGTAAGCCCATATATTTTTTTCATGAAAAAAATAAATAGCTGGTACCGCGCTGATGGGACCGTAGTACCGTAAAAAAATGTACAATCTTTCAGTACCTGGAATGGAGTTTAACAAATAACTTTTGAAAGTTTTTTTTTTTATTCTTATTATTTTATTTAATCAATTTTTTTATTCTCATTAGTTTATTTATCAATCTATCAAAACAGTCATTTGACATAATTATACTACAAAATGAGACATTACATCAATATTTTTGATCAAATCATTGATCTATTATGTTATATCAATGGATCAAATACTAAATTTTCAAAATGGTATAAGAATCATTGATCTAACACAGGCGTCGGCAACCTATGGCACGCGTGCCAGGCTTGGCACGCGATGGGGTTCTGAATGGCACTCTACAAAGTAATCAGGGAAATCGCGAAAATATCGAGACGAAGTGATTTTTAAATAAGAGAAAATGTTTAATTATAATAATTTATCGCGTTTGCAAATAAATCGACCATAGACAAAGATGAACTTAAAACCTACGTTGAAGCACTTAAAGATGAATTTTCCAGAAGATGCAAAAGACTTTGAAGCTCATGTGCCTATATTTTCCTTCCTCATAAAACCAGATTTAATAGATCCATTAATAATCCCGTTTGATTTTTCAATTTTTGAGTGGATGAATGTTGATAATTTTGAAATGGAACTTATCGAACTAATATCTTCAGAATTATGGAAAACAAAATTTAAGGAATTACGAAAAAATCTGGAAGATGACTCTATGGAAAAATCGACTGCTATATTAAATTGTTGGATATCATTGCCGGAAAGATTTAATTGTTTAAAGAAAATTGCATGTGCTCTCCTTTCCGCTTTTGGTTCCACATATCTCTGTGAACAAATTTTTTCTCACATGAAACATATTTTGAGTCCACAAAGAAGTCGTTTAACAACTGAACATTCAGAGTCTTGTGTGAAATTAAGTCACAAATTATACCCCTGATATTGAAATATTAAGCAAAAATGTGCAGGGACAAGGTTCGCATTAAAAAAAATTAATTTATGTTAGAATTTTATGTTATTTTTTTAATAAATATGTTTAAAAGATAAATTTGGTATAAAATTCTTCTCCTCTAGAACCCCATTATATAATTTAGAATTAAGGCGGCACCCTGAATCATATTGGTAGAGTGGCTTGGCACACCACAGCTAAAAGGTTGCCGACCCCTGATCTAACACATGGGTGGCCAACCTTTTCAGCAGCTGGATCAAATTTCAGAATGAGATTTCCTACCGGGCCGCACAACAATATACTCCATTAATGGAACATTTTTTGATAATTATACTTCATCTTAAAATTTCTACCCCCACGTCTCACAAATTTTCAAAATGGTATAGGAATTTGAAATGTTTCAAAACTCTTCGGTTTTCTTTAAGAATATTTTCTCAAAATACCTCTTTCAAAAAAGTAACGGGTACTTGTACCGACTATTATTAAAAAAGTGTGCATATCAGGGTTGTAACGGATGTCCACATCCGTATCCGCATGAATTTTGACATCTGCATCATTGTTTTAAGAGATCCGCATCCTCAAAAATCTTTGAGGATGTGATGAGGATGTCAATTTTTTCGTCGTCCATATTAAAAAAACTTCATCGTCAGAGAATACATTTCTAACATAAAAGTATCAAAACTATATTTTACTAATTCCATCCTGGTAGATATAGCAGGTATGCCAATTCAAACATGTGCGCAATTTTCTGAAGTAAGAGATTTTAAATGTTTGTTAAAAGATAGACTGAACTAGATGATATATTGGGGTGTTGAATATACTAGGATCTATTGTACCTACTCCTTACCAGATGTAGTAAAACTTTACATTATGACGACATATTGTACCCCAAATCCTTTTGTTTTCAAGGAATTCTCTTGTTTTTTTTTTTGAGATAGGAAGACTTAAGTGTTATTTAAAGAATAATAAACCATCTGGTAATAATTTTGAGTTCGGAAATAATCATGAACATACTTATGTACATATTATAGCATTGTAGTTCAGTTATTATAATACATACTATTTTTCTCACTTCTTCCGATTACATTTTGCACAATGTTATACTGTATTGTGTAAACATGGTTCTCCAATCGAGATATCTGTTTGGTTATGTATGGGTTATGTCATCTGCACCCAAGTCCGGTTAAACAATAAAATAATTAGTAATTATTCTAAACTAAACATTATTGTTACCTACTCTCACTTATTTCTGTAAGAGTCGCTTGTACGCCTTTGAAAGTACAGAGGAAATAATATTACTACTACTAGTATTTGGTGTAGCCAGCGGACCAAATGGTATGATCAATTCTTTATAATGTTCGTTTTACGAATTTCATTAGTAATATTTTAAATTTATAATACCTGAAGTAAACCTGATTCAATATAAATTAAAATGAATACCTGTGAAGTACCCAGTAAACAATAGGTATGCCACTTTTTTCCGTAAATTTTTCTAATGAAGTCGGTTGTGTGATAAGACAAGAAGATCTACTATTCAGTGACGAGACACCCATTACGAATATCTTATTTTTTTTCGAATGTTTCGTGATTAACATTATTTTTTATTGTCACAGATCACAGAGAAGACAATCTGCATGTTTATTACTTGCAATTAGTCCGCTGGCTACCCCACTTGTGAAATATACCGTGGTGGCCTGTTAGTAGTATTATGAAATACTCAAATGTATATAGCTTTTTGAATTTAGCATAAACCCAGACTAATTTTGTATGTGAACTTAATAAAATCATTATTATCGTTACACTACTACAGTGAGGCCAGTATATGAGTGCACCTGAACCCCCGCTACACGTTTACTCAACTTCTTTACGTCTCACCACCAAGGATACATTTATCAGAGATTGTCAATCAGTTAATTTTTTCCACTTTGAAATATTTCACCTCTTACCACTTTAAAAATTCCTTTGTAAAATAATCGCGAAGACGTATCACAAATTCGCGACACTGGGGAGTCAACAGGCATATTTTTATAATTTATAAACTGACACTAAAATAAACTTTCACTGTTAGATGTTGCGATCCCGAAGGCTCGTTTTAAACTAAAGAATATAAGTGATAGGGATGATTTCTGATAAGTTAATTGATTTCTGGAATTTCCTGACAAAAATTAGTCATAAATCATAAAATGCATTATCTGCAGTTTTGTATTGAGATTCATTCAGTAAATCCCTATTGTTTTTTTTTAATTATCCAAGACTAATAGAGTGTTATAATGTAGCTAGTATAACTATTCTTTGTATGTAACTGCCTACTTCTAATTATTTAATATCCTTTTTAACTAACCTACTGTACTAATACGCATACTTGAAAACTTTCATATGTAATATTTTTGACACAAAATATCAAAACAGAAACTCTTCTATTAATGAAACAACAAGCGAAAATGGTGATGTGGTCCTTGGTCTACACCGTAAGGCGCGCACTACGTATGTAGGTACAAGGATTAGATAATAATATAGAAAATAAAATATTCTATAACAATGCCTTTGGTTGCTGATACCTGCCTATGAATAAAAGAGACCATCATACCTGAGGTGCACTGGTATACTGGCCCGACTGTAAGATCCTAATATGTCACTAATAATATCCTAACAATGAATTTTTCATATCTTGCCAGATTATTGTTCGATATAATGTGACTTTCAAATAAGTGTTATTTTTTCCAATTTTTTCGGCGGTCATTTTTTATCGTACTACAGTTTATCATGAAATCAAATCCTTTTAACTTTTAGTATAAAAAAGTAAATACATCGTAATAACTGGTCATGGAGCATTCAATGCGCGTCTTCACCAGTTTGGGATAAAATCATCCCCTTCGTGTAATTTCTGTCACTCTGAATCCCAAACGTCTGAACATATTTTGTAGGATTGTTCCCACACCGACATCAGTAGGAAAAGAGAGGAGATGCTCATTGCTGTTCGTGGTCCATCCTCTGGACCTGTAGGACATGCGGACTTAGTGGCCACAAGGAAAAACTTTTTCGCCTTCAAAAACTTCTGTACTTTCTTTGGTAGCTTAATATCCTTTTCAAGTAACTAGCGATACTGCATAGAGAAGAAGGCATATTCCCATTTCTTCCCTTCCCTTTTTGCACCAATTTTTTTGGTGTGTGGCCGCTAAATCTAGAGTGCTCCCTCGGGGCAGCATTTCTCGCTTTAATGCGACATTAAATCCTGTTTGTGCATGTGTGTGTCGTTATGGAGATACATATCTCCAGGTACGGCACGAGGTATGTTTCGGTTTCCTGTACTCTGCAATTAAAGCCTATAATAGTTTACCTAACAATGTAAAAGAATGTAGCAATGTAAAAACTTTTAAAAACAAAATTAGTAAGCTAGTGAAAGAAAACGGTGTAAGTGTCCAGAAAGTTTGAAGTGGTGTAGTGTTGTGTCATGTGCATGCTTATATTCATATATATGTGTATATATATATTATTTATTTTTAAATGTCAAATGTATTACTTATGTCTATATTTTGTTTTGTTTGCTTGATGTCTGTAAATGGTTTTTACCTCTGATGCCAGCAATCCAGATTGCTGTTTTGAGGTTTATTGTACAATAAATAAAAATAAATATGTGGCGGGCGATGCCCTTTTAAAAAAAAATTGGTTGTATTTGGGTTAATATCAAAAACCCAGATATATATTTATAAAAAAATGAATTGAAAAATGTTGCATGGAGTAAGTAATGTTCTAAGTTATGATATTTTTTAAGTCATAGATATCTATTTGAGTAAATGACAAATTTTAGCTTTCCCAAGATTTTTAGAAGAAAAACAGTATCAAGTATTGAAAAAAATGCTCATTATTTTTTCATATTTAAAATAAAGATATATCAACCTCAAAATCCGGATCCGCATCCGCATCCTCATTTTCATAAATTGAATATCCGCATCCTCATAACAGTATCACTCTAGATCCGCATCCGTATCCGCAAAGTGACATCCGTTACAACCCTAGTGCATATACTTCGGGGGCCGCACTTATACACCTAACTGGCCGCTTGTTGGCCACCCTTGATCTAACATTTTAGATCAATGATATGAATTTGAAATACGCCCGTGCTATTCATACGTATAGGAACTGTCAACTGTCAAATTTGACAGTTGGTTTTATGTAAACAAAAGCACGCTGCTTTGACGTCTGTCAAATAAGTGGCTAAACGTACGTATTTTTTTGTAAACAATGCCACACTATTTTGACGTCTGTCAAATTATCGAAATCTGTGGCATATGTCGTCCGTGTGGATTGATCGTTATCAGTTTAATTTCCTTTACTAGCGATTACTTAATTGAGGAAGCACATTTTCAATGTTTGAATAGTGCAATTTCATTTACACATTTGTCGACTTGTATATTTCATGTTTTAGAGGCATTTACCCGTATAAAGTAGCATTAAGTTCGTGTATTTTGTCTGAGAACAAAGAAGTTTCCATAACCGGATAAAGTGTAATAAAACGATTTAGAATCGTTTAAGGTTTATGAACTCACCGTTTGCGAACTTTAGATCTATTGGTACTACAACAAGGATGTTTTATTTTTAAATAAAAAGCGCTGTTTAGGTCTACATAACCTCAAGAAAAATTGTTCACTCTTTTCTCCATAGCATGTTATGTTGACAATTTATTTTTAGTTCTTATAAGTTAAACCAGGTTTAAAGTTCGAATAACATTAAAATTCATAGGTATCCAAAGTTCTTTTCTTGCATTCATATATTTTATCAACACTCTTAATAATGTATTGCTAAAAAAGTAGCTTATCCATAATTCGTCAAAGTAGGGTTGTAATGGATGTTACTTTGCGGATTCGGATCTGGAGTGACTCTGTTTTGAGGATGCGGATTCGGATCTGGAGTGACTCTGTTTTGAGTATGCAAATTTTTATACTATACTATAAACCCAAATGGGGTAGGCAGAGAGAACGGAATGCCAAAAAGATCAATCTTTACACATTTCTTTCACACTCATACAATTTCTTATGCACGCACGTCGGTTCCTCTTACTCAACACACGGCCGTCCTTGAGAATTTGATCCACGTGATCAAGCCATGTGGTTCTCGGACGTCCACGCTTCACGCCCTTTCTTTCAGTAAAGCATATCCTCTTTGTCATTCTTACTTCTCTCATTCGTTCAACATGTCCAAACCACCGTAGTTTATTCATGCGCATTCTGTCCACAACACTCTTCTTGCATCCGCTCATTCTTTACTCTTATCACGCAGCATTCTACCAACCATTCTTCTTAACGATCGCATCTCCATTGTATTTATTCCACTTTTGTCCTTCAACCACGTCCTTGTCTCGCTTGTATACGCAATTGATGGTACCAAAATGGTATTTTGCACCAGCATTTTAGCCATGTTCGACACATTGCCATTGCTGACAATGGGTCGAAGTGCACCGTTCACTCTAGCACCGGCCACTTTCCTTCTTTCAATGTCCCTATCGTATCTTTCATCCCTCGCAAACATGGATACTTCCCAAATGTGCATACTCGTTTACTTGCTCCAAACATTTAAATTGGAAATCCCTTTCAATCTCAGCCATTAGCACCAAATCATCTGCGTACATCAATGCATTCACTCGAGACCCATTAAACTCGACACCAACATCAATCTCTTTCACAGGTCGCATACAGTAGTCGAATAATAGTCTGAACAGCCACGGAGACATGACACAGCCTTGCTTCACTCCCTTGGTGACAAGGATATCTGCAACCTCATTTATAAAAATGAATATATCTTAATTTTGAAAAAGAAAGAAAACCGAGTATTTTTTTTATGAACATGCCCATAAATTTTAGATTTTTCGAAATAATACCATCAATTAGATCATCTATTGAAAATAAGTGTTGCCTTAGAATAATTCATTTCTTCTTCTAAAAAAAATGTTCAAAAGAGCCTATTCTGGAAAAA
Organism: Athripsodes cinereus; assembly: GCA_947579605.1. Lineage (NCBI taxonomy): Eukaryota > Metazoa > Arthropoda > Insecta > Trichoptera > Leptoceridae > Athripsodes > Athripsodes cinereus. The sequence goes on along the minus strand of OX388313.1, from coordinate 13,031,845 downwards.
AATCGCGTGAAAATGACAATTTTCTTATTTAATTTAATATGATGTAAATTTTCGGTATTTTCTTAAATGATTTAAATTATATCGATACGTTGGCAAATAAAAAAATATTTTTATTTGCCAATGTATCGATATAAGTTTCCGTAAACTTTAATTATTAAAATGTTCGACGACGGAAATTTTACATTTGAAATGAGTAAGAGCAGGTAACATCATTCATTCGCACCATCGTAGCGTTTTCCCACAAGTACCGCATGCAGTAAACATTCTGATAGTCTTCTCCGTAACAACTAAAGCTAACAGACATTCATTATGAGAGGAGGTGAATGGAGAGAGTTTTAAAAGAGGACTGAAGACACACCTTTTTGCTGGGAGTTTCGGGTGATGGATACGATATACGGCGCCCTTGAGGTCATGTTATGAGTAAACGGCGCTTTACAAATTGTCCATATATATATATATATATATATATCCTCAAAAAATGTTTAAGGATGCGGATTCCAAGCTATTTAAATAAAAATTGCAGATGCGGATATTTTTCGGATGCGGATACGGATATTCGTTACAACCCTACGCTGAACCATAGATTTCGCAAACATCTAGATATCCATAAACGAAATAGTTTAATATTAATGTTGTCTATGGAAATAATTCACCATAGACAAATTTTATAATTTCTTTGATCTATGATACGTACGAATAGCCTTTGCCTTTGAAATATTTCAAAAACTCGGTTTTCTTGAGGATATTTTCTCACAGTACTCTTTCTACAATGTAACGGGTATTTGTACCGACTATCGTTTATGTCAACACCGGATACTTTTATACGAAATCGAATTTTCAAAATGGTATAGAAATTTGAAAGAATTCAAAAAACTCCTCGGTTTTCTTATAGAATATTTACTCGAATCAATAAGTGTTGGGTACTTTTCCCAAATACCCGATACTTTATCTACCGATTAACGACTAAGCTGTTTTGAATTCACGAAAATACCAAAAATCTACCAAAGAATTTAAAACTACTAAGCACTGCTGCCAATGCCTCGAAAATTACCAAAAAAGTAGGAAACTGTGGCAACCAGCGATGCTTGCCAACATTAATTGTTAATTATTTATTTGTAAGATGTAAAATAATGTTATGTTTTAGAAGTTGCATGAGGGATATATTAGTGATAATTTACTGCCATCTATGGAGAACGAGAGAAAACAATGTGAAGACAAACTATACTGAAGAGTGAACCTGTTATATATATTTAGTTACAATCCATTGGATTGGTCTGCAACGAGTTTGGTTTTTCTTCTCCATTCCTCCCTATTCTCAGCCAGTCTTTTAAGCTCTACGTATGAGCCACAGTTCATGTCCCTCTTCAGTTGGTCCATATATGCGTCTCTTGGTCGGCCTCTGCCATTTGTTCCCTCGGTCTTACCCTCCGCGATGGCGATGAGTAGTCCTGGGTGCCTGATGTTGTGGCCAATCCAGTTAGCTCGTTGTTGGCTGATTCTCTTAAGGAGTTGCCTTTTTTCGCCTACCCTGGTTAAGACTTCTTCGTTTTCGACGTGCTCCGACCAATGGATCTTAAGCATGCGTCTGTAGCACCACATCTCAAAGGCCGCCAACCGTCCGCTTTCACTCTTGCTGATGGTCCATGTCTCACAACCATAAAGCAGAATGCTCCATACAAAGGCTTTAGTAAGGTTCTTCCTTACGCTTAAGTCGATATTTGGGGATTCCAATATCTTCGATTTTTTGTTGAAGGCAATCCTTGCCTGGTTTATTCTGCTTACAATTTCTGCTTTGGAGCGTCCATCCTGGTTTATTCTGCTGCCCAGGTACACGAATTCACTTACTTGTTTGATGCTCACTCCATTTAATGCAATGTTCGCAGTCGCTTCCTCTCTTCCAACGACCATACATTTTGTTTTTTCTTTATTTATTTTCATGTTGTACTTTGACAACAGTATACTTTCCAATTTTCCTAAAGCTTCGTTCAGCTCCATCTCGGAGTCTGCGAGCAGTGCTATGTCGTCAGCATATCTTATCATGTCGACCTTTTTCCCATTTATTTTTACTCCTGTCCAGTTCTTCATTTCTTCTCTCAGTTCATCAATGGCTCGCTGTATATAGCAGTTAAAGAGAGCTGGCGACATTGAGCATCCTTGTCTTACGCCTTGTTCGACCCTTGCTTCTGCACAGCTCTCTCCGCTTTTAATCACAGCCATTTCGTTCTTGTATAAGCTCCAGATTGCTCTTCTATCCTTATAACTCATTCCTATCTGGTTGAGGGTGTTAAAAAGTTGTTCCCATTCTACTTTATCGAATGCTTTTTCAAGGTCGATGAATGCTATATATGTGTTTTTATTAATTATTATTCTCTTTTCTAGAGTAAGTCTGAGACTCAGGATTGCATCTCTTGTGCCTGTCTCTTTGCGGAATCCAAATTGATCTTCTGAAAGTGTTTCGTTGATTTTATTTTCCGCCCTTTTCATTATAATGTTGGTGAGTATCTTAGAAGCGTGTGATATCATGCTTAAGGTTCTGTGTTGTTCACACTTTGTCGTGCCTGCTTTCTTAGGAAGCGCTCGTATCAGACATTTGGCAAAGTCCTCAGGTATCTCTCCTGTGTTGTATATTTTGCAGACAAGCTTATACAATGTATCAAGCATGCCTTTTCCTGCGCATTTAAGCAGCTCTGATGGAATCAGGTCAACCTGAACCAGGTGAACCTGTTATGCTGACTAAAAACTTAAGAGAAGAAACCGACAGGGAAATATGCCATCCGTAGTTAGGAAGTAAATTATCAAACCAGTCGATTCTCAGCAGCGTTACTTATTAGTTAATAATTAATTTTCTCTTCAATTTTCATTGCTTTATATTATATTGTTACATTTACTACTTCTTGTAAAACTTAACTTGTGATATATAGAATAAAAGAAAAGTGATATAAATCGATCTTTATTATTTAAAACCACACAATTAACTGTAAGTAAAAATATAATAAAATAATTTTGGTTGTGGAGAATCTTTTAGCAAAAGATTATTTTCATGTTCACTGTATGTGAAAGAAATATAATTAAAAGATTTCCTTTACCTTCTTTAAAGGTATAAAACTCCCATAAATGGTGACCCACGACTAAGAACATTTATATTCAGATTTGATTTGATTTAAAATTCATAACCTTAAAAAAATTTTCACCTTGAAAATTTTCGAGTTGTCACAATCAGCTGTGAGACGCTCTGAATGGAGCAGGGTTGCCAGACGTACGGTAATTACCGTACTTGTACGGTAATTTCATTCCCCGTACGGTAGTAAATTACCGTACTTTTGAAGTACGGTAATTTCAAATCAAAACTAATGTACGGTAATTTGGCACACAAATCATTTTTTTGTACCTATCCATCAAGCTCAAGGACGTTTATCACGTGTACATAGCATGAGAGCACGGGGGGACGAAAACGACTGTACTCGGGAAAAGGCCTTCTTAACACGAGAAGATAGTGGCTAACGGCGCACTTTAGTGATGTACGGTAATTGTACGGAAATTTTTCCCTAGAAGTACGGTAATTTTGGATTCACAATCTGGCAACCCTGGAATGGAGGAGGCTGGTTTCTGCCCTGTGCTCCCGAGAGGAGCGTTGAGGGCGATGATGATGACTGGATACATTGGAATTGTTTGCTGGTTTTCTAATCTCATTTAATTAATTGTTTTCTTGTTAAATCTTTCTCGATTACAGACTGTTCTTCATTGTCAACAGATTAATTATATAGTTATACTATTGGAAAGTGGAAACTTTAACATATCTCAAGATGTATGAGCAAGCTACTAAATCTAGCAAAGATGATTCAATTATATCAAAGAATGTTTCATTTACAGATTACCAAATCTGGTCACACTGTATAGGAATTTGAAATGATTTGGAAACTTCTCGGTACCGAGTAGGTACTTGAATATCTACCGATCAATAGACAACAATAAAATCGGTATTTTATACCGATATTAACAAATAACGAGTGCTCAAACCCCCCGTAACCAATATACCGAAAAAAAAAGTAGCGACTATTATAATCGACATTTTACCGAACCTGTATTAAAAAGTAACCAGTATATTAATAACGGGTAGGTACTGAATTGACATCACTATTATAAATGATTTGACATTTCTTTTCACGTGGTTTTTACAATTGCCGCAGCGTGGTTGTTTTTTTTATAGTTATCGTCGCTGTTCGTTTGGAGAAAAGATTGTCGAAATACTGCTATTAGTTTCTCTTGATATACTTCAATTTTTCTGAATATGGTGTCCAAAAGAAAAAAGAAGGTAAAAATGGAAGTTTTTCATTTAATTAAAGGTTATTTTGATGGTGGATTACCGCAATTAAAGGTGGAAATTGTTGAAATTTTCTATTATTCTCTTGAAATTACAGTATTCATCAGGAGAAGGAGCGCAGTTTATGACGAGGAAAGCCGCTCTTAAGAAACTTCAACTATCTATTAAAGATTTTCGTCGGCTATGTATAATCAAAGGCATTTACCCCAGAGAACCTAGAAATCGGAAGAGAGCACAGAAAGGACAAGGAGGTATTAAAACACTCTATCACACTAAAGACATACAATTTTTGATGCACGAACCTATAATATGGAAACTTCGTGATGTCAAGGTATTTATTGAGTCGAGATTTGTTCCAAAATTACTTTTTAATAAGTTATGTATTTCATGCTTTTGAATCCATCATTTTCCATTTTAGATTTACTACAAAAAAATTCAGCGTGCTCAAGGAATGAGAGACAAACGTGCAGTTATGCGTTATATGAATAATTATCCAGAAATACAGATAGATCATATTGTAAAGGAACGTTACCCTGCGTTTATTGATGCCTTACGTGATTTGGATGATTGTTTGACTCTCTGTTTCTTGTTCAGCACATTCCCCTCTATCAAACATGTCCCTCGTGATAGGTCAGCTCTTTGTAGAAGACTCACTGTGGAGTTTATGCATGCTGTTATTGCTGCTAAGGCTTTAAGGAAAGTATTTGTTTCCATCAAAGGATATTACTACCAAGCTGAAATTAAGGGACAAACTGTAACATGGATTGTACCTCATCACTTTGGTTTCCAAGTATGTACATATTTGCATAAATAATTGTGTTAGTTTTGACAATATTAAAAGTTATATTCTCTCGCAAATTAGTTGTGTGTATCAATTGTACATTGTTTGATTCTAGCCTCACACAAAAGATGAAGTGGATTTCAAATTGATGGCTACATTTGTGGAATTTTATACAGTCATGTTGGGATTTGTAAACTTCAGATTGTTTCGTTCTCTCAACTTACAATATCCTCCCAATCTGTCAATAACCGATGCTGACAGTGACAAAGATTTGATTGACGAAGATGCATTTGTTGCAGAGAGGGTTGCTGCTATGAATGTCCCGCTAATGACTATCGGTAACAATATTGAGGAAGAAGCTGTATTAGACACATTTCCTTCTGATGAAGATCCACACAAATTAGAAGAAGCCAGGAAAGAGTTAGAATCTGTAGAGAGGTTAAAAACCTTATTCAAAGGTTTGAAATTCTTCATAAATAGGGAAGTACCAAGAGAGCCACTAGTTTTTGCAATCAGATGCTTTGGTGGGGAAGTATCTTGGGATAAGTTGCTGTTTGTAGGCTCCACTTATGATGAGAGTGATGAAACAATCACTCACCACATTGTAGATAGGCCCAGCATGGAGAAGCACTACATATCCAGATATTATGTCCAGCCACAATGGATCTTTGATAGTGTCAACTCGAGACAACTCCTTCCAGTGAGTAAGTATTTAATGGGTACTGTACTGCCACCTCACCTCTCTCCATTTATTGATGAAGACAAGGACCAGGTATATATACCACCAGAAGCTAGAGCTATCAATGAATCTCTCATAAACATCCAAGGTAAGATTTACTTTTTTAATTGTTGTTTTTTTCTGATTCAAGTTTTGCTCCATAGATACTTAAATTATTTTGTATTTTATAGAAAAAAATAGTGAGGAGTCAGAAGAAGAGATTGAAAGTGCTAGTGATGAAGATAAAATAGCAGATAATAGTGAAAAGATAATAAGAACAGAAAGTGATCATTTGGAAAGAGCATACAATGAAGAAATAAAAGATGATTCTGAGTCAGTGACAGAATCAGAGGACGAAGAGGAGTCTCGGAATCATAGAAAAGAGAAGGTATCTGATGTCTTCAATTGATTATTTATACCCCTTTCTGTAAATAAGTATACATGCACTGACAAGCTGCTATATAAAAGCATGAGTATACATGTCAGACCACATACAAAAAAACAATGCAAATGTTCATGTTTTGTCCCTTGTATATCTAAGGTAATATTATAGGAACTAATTATTTGTTCGGCTACTAAACCGTTCAAAAATCAGCAATTGAGTTATTTGCACAGCAAACAATGTTTTGATCGGCAGTAAATAAAAAATAAGTAAAACACTTGTTTAACAAACAAACTTGGTTATATCGGCAAATTGTCAAAAACGGCTTAATAAATACTCGCACAACAAAATAATTGGTTAACCGGCAGAATTGTTATTTGACTGGCAGAAAATATTAATTGATAAAAAATATTTTTCACACACTGATCTACCTTCGGATCCACATGAAGTTTTTATGATTTCTTACCAAATTAATAATGACTATGAAAATAATCCCAGTTTCTGCATTGGTAGATCAACAAAAATTTTAATTGAAATGTCGAAAAACGCTAATGTCGTTCATGCAGATGCTACCTATAAAATCATTTGGCAGGGTTTTTCCGTTTTTTTTTTCGATTTCAACAGAAAGTACACCAAACAAATGGCATTCGTTTATCGCTTAACAAACAAAGAGATATTATTTGAACAAGATTAAACATTTAGCCTACACAATTTATTTATTTATTATAAATACATATCTACATATACAATATACATAAATTTACATTACAATTGTACATCAATAATCACATACTTACGAAAGATTTTTTCAATCCAAAAAAGACCGAAGTCTTGTGTATGGACAGAGAGTAGACAATTATGATTTATATTTTACACACACTTATTATACTTACTACGGGATAAGATAATTATTTACTTATTGTACTTATTAAACACCATTACTTACTTATTACACATTTGCTTACTACATATATTATTATACACATTCTTATTATACATTTGCTTATTACATTATTATGCACATCCTTGTTTAACTAAAATTGGCTCACGGTTTGCCGGTCATTTATTTATTTTGCTGGACAAATAATCATTTTATTGGTCGGTTAAATTCTAGACTTTTTCAATAGCATATTATTTGCAATAGAAATATAATATTCTCGCTGGGCACAAGTAGCATATCAACATGATATATTTGTCGACAGAATACATTTTTCTGCTGGATATAAATTACCCTTTCGTGGGCAAATTTTTAAAACAATTTATTTTTATTTATTTATTTATTCTTTACTGTACATTGATAAAATACAATTACATAAAAGGTATACATCAAAATTACATACAATCAATATACAGAGGGCGAGTTTATCGCAAAGGCGCGATCTCTTCCAACTAACCCAAAAGTATTAACTTAAAGAGAAAAAAATAAAAAAAAATAACATGATAAAAATATAATTAAACATTATATATAAGAAAGGAAAAAGGGGGGGGTTAGGAGTGATGGGTTACAGAGGCTGTGTTTGTGGAAATCATTTTCTCAATGATAGGTATATAGTTTTTTTGTGTTTAATTAAGCCCATTTCATTTGTATAATGAAATAAATATAAACAAATAAAATCATCGATAATCAGTTTAGGAGTTATGCTAGGTGGGAAGCATGTTTCCCACGGAACTTCTTTTGGCATTAAAAAATGTATTTTTTTTTCATATCAATATTTTACTAAAAAAAATATTGAAAAATAAAAATATGTTTTAAGATATCAAGGACAATATTAATAAATTAACAAAAAATAGATATCACCATCCAAATTCCGCGAAAGAAAGGTTGGTTCTGCCTAGGAGTATAGGAGGAAGAGGAATTGTTAACATTTCCTCTTTACATAATAATCAAATAGAATCCCTTAAAACATTTTTTAAAAACAAACAAAATAATTCTATACTACATAAAATTATAATACAGGCCGATAAAAATCATACACCTTTAAATTTAAATGACGAAACAGTAGGTCCGCGATTAAACTATTTAAATATTTTGTTAGAATCTTGGGGTAGGAAGGAACTTCATGCTAGACACCTCAATGATCTCAACCAATCTTATGTTGACAAATATGCGTCAAACAGGTGGTTGACCATTGGGGAATTGTATGGGGAAACCGAGGGTTTTATGCTAGCAATTCAAGATCAGGTAATAAATACAAAAAATTATCAAAAATATATTATAAAAAATCAAAATATAATTGATGATTCGTGTAGGAAATGTCTGGCCAAACCGGAAACAATTCAACACATAGTTTCGGGTTGTTCCACTCTCGCTCAAACTGAGTATACTTATAGACATAATCATGTAGCAAAAATTATACATCAAAATTTAGCTATTAAACATAATCTTTTAAACTCAAATAATGTAATACCTTATTATAAATACAACCCGTAACAGGTATTAGAAAATCAAAATTATAGGCTCTATTATGATAAAACCATAATAACAGATAGACAAATACATCATAATAGACCCGATTTAGTATTACATGATAAACGTAATAAAATAACGTACCTAATCGACATCGCTGTCCCAAATACACATAATATACAAACAACCGTCGCAGAAAAAATACGTAAATATACAGAACTAGCAGGAGAAATAAAAAATATTTGGCATTCTAGGTCCGTTTATATAATACCTTTAGTCATGTCAGCTACAGGGGTAACTCCGAAATCTTTAATAAATAATTTACAAAAATTAGATTTACCGGTTAATTTGTACATTAAAATTCAAAAATCTATTATAATAAACACTTGTAATATTGTAAAAAGGTTTCTGAACACAAATATTTCAGGCACAATGCTGGTATTTTGATCCCGCGTTTTGAGCCTAATCCTTTGATATCCTGTATATCTGGATAGGTGAATTTTTCCCGGCATTAGACTGTTAAGTTTTTGTGTGATCATGACTGATCATATGGAGACTTATCTGGTTGTATAATGCTGAGAAGTGTGGATGGCAATTCTGCCGCCGCATTAAAAAAAAATCGATTATCGGTTTGAATTTTTGTAAAAATATGAGAAAATTTTTGATTCATGGATAGACACAAATTAAAATGTCACTAGCAGCATACATATATTTCATTATTAAGGGGCCCCTTTAGCAAAAACGATAAAATATTTAATTTTTAACAAGTTTGGTACACAAACTCTCAAAACTTGTTGACCCTACGAACATTTTGATTTGATAAAATATGAAAACAAATGTTAATTACCAATATCAAACTTTAACTTAAAAAAAAAACTCGATTTTAGCTTCATAGTATTCGATTATAAAAAAGCATATTTCTAAAAATCAAATTCGGGGGTGTGTTTGGTACATAAATGCACGAGAACCCTACAATTTTTCATATATTTATTTTAATATTGAGAATATTTAGATAGTTATTACAATTATAGAACAAAAAAAAATGTATTTTTTTGTTTTTTTTCATGGATATTGACCGACTTAAAAATTTATTTTTGATAATAAAATTTCTCATATTTTGAAACCAAAAATCACCACATGAACTCAATTTTTTGTATACTAAAAAAAGTTTGCTAAAATCTATAGTATTTAAATGCTTGATTGGATGAATAAAAAATATATATATATATATTACAAATAATTTGTATTTTGATATAACATAAGAGTACCTAAATAAATCTCGTCAGTCTGCGATTTATTTATTTTTTAGTAAAAAACTAATATCAGTAATAAATATTTGATTTTTTGTTTTATCAAATCAATATATTCGTAAGGGTCAACAAGTTTTGGCAGTTTTTCTATCAAATTTGTTGAAAATAGAATATTTTACCGTTTTTGCTAAACGGGGCCCTTAATTCTGTACCTGAGAGCGATTAGGACTTAAGTGCATTTTTGACAAAAATGCCAAAGTTACGAAAAAAGCAAAAATAACACATAAGTCGTGAGTCTTAAGTACAGAAATGCTTAGGGTCTATACTATAGGGTCAATGTAATAAGCTGTATATACTATATACATCTTATTACTAGTAAAATGTCGAGATTTTTTCGATTAAAAAAATGAATTTGAAAATCGCATTTTAGTACTTAAGACTAAATGGCTCTCAGGTGCAGGATTGTTCTATAACTTTTGTGCTGTTGCGTCTATGTACATCCTTGATAGGTTCCACCCAGAGGCGGAAGATGTTAACCTACTCCAGCCAATCTTACTTCAAGGGCTGTTTTTTTTTTGTTTTGTTTAAAAACATTGTGAAAACCTTAGGAAGCATTTTTAAAAATGTAGTATAAAAAATCGCCAATAGAGAACTAATAGGAGATTTGTAATAAAAATATTTTATAATACAAATAGGATATTAACTTAGTTCTACAAGTAAAGTCAGTAGTTCTGGTAACTTTGAAATGGTAAAAAATCCAAAATATTAAAATAACACAGCAACAGCACACTTGCAAGAGATGAAATGTGACATACTTCAAATTTCCCAAATGTTGACTTTACAATTTAATTTTAGAAAGTTTTTAAGTAACATATCAAGAGATGACTGGCTAAAATATATAAGGTGAGAATTACAATTCTTAGTGATTTTTCAATTAATGGGAAAACATCTTCCTACGGCCTATGAAAAGGTTAAATATTATGCTGGTGGTTTAAATGATAGCCAATATTTATTACTCACTAACTGTAATATCCTACATTAACATAAGAGGTTATTTTTAATGGAAACTAGATTTAATAAATTCACTTTTGCGTAGGGTTATATTATCTAAAAAGTAAGATATTTCTATTATTATGAAAATGACAATCGTCCAATGTATGGTAGTTTGCATAACACACAAATGCATTTTACATTGCTCAAACATATAACTAAAGATTCTTTTCTAACTTTGTTTTTGGTACTAACTATACATTTTAATGTGGAGATCAATTTATTTTTAATAGGTAACAATTTTTCTAGAAAATTAGTTCACAAAACGCTTCATATTCAACAAAACATTTAAGAATAGGTTCAATTCACAGGTCTACTATACCAACATTAACCAATTAAATAATAAACATCCATGGATCAGATTGGGCAAGCGATCAGATAAATAACTTATGTGTTTTTCATTTGATCAGCCATTGATTGTTTGCCTAATTGAATCAAAGTTTATTAACAAGACATAATGTGAATGCAAATCTCTCAAAATTTTTGTCAACTAATACATCATATTCTTAGAATCTATATGAAGGTGCTACTTTTGAGTAGAATATTTCTTTTCATCTCTTTGCTAAATGTAAGGCGGAAAGTTTAAGGACACTTTTTTTATATTATGTTTTTAGAAGAGGGGAATGTCGGTGGTAGCTGGCAATGCACCTAAAGAAATACCATATGAAAAACAAAGACAAGAGAAACAAGATTATCAACTGCGGGAGAAGATGATCAAGAAAAAACACAAGAAACTTTACAGGAGCATGATGGAAGGAAAGAAGAAGAGGCTTAGAGAAATATGGCTACTTCGCAAAAAGAGGAGATTACACGATGAGAAACAGAAGCTAGAGAGTAAAGAGAAGAGTTCTAGCAAAACTTAAATGTTAGCAATATACTATTTTATTATATGTATGTACCTACATGTTGTCTTAAAAGATTTTATGAAATAAAATTGTATTTCTTAATCAATCTTTTTTCTTCTTCAAACTCCATTACTATTATTACCATGGAAGTGGAAACTAAACTCAAATGCTTTCTGTGGCCAATATGATATTATTTGTTGAATTGTATGATTTGTCATATAGGTAGGTACATACCTACTAATTTAAATTGTTTTTGTATAGTGGTGAACCTACCTATATATTTGTTTATGTTTGATTGTTATATTGCATGTTATATTGATGTTTAATTGGATTTTTTTGTACATTCACATCGGAGATTTAATATTCGTATTTGGAGAACGTGAGTTTGTGATTATGTGTATGAGTTGTTTAACACCAATGTAATTGTTTATGGACATTTCTTGTAAATTGAATGATAAATAATTACTCATGTCAGCTCTGATCCCCCCTTAAAAATGAGAGTAATGTTAGTGGTCTTCCATATAGTAGGACCCCATACCTTACTAATGCTATATTTAAAATTAATCCATAACGGTTTGGCTATATGAGGGGCACATTTTTTTAATACTAGTAGAGAAAATTTATCGGGACTTTGTCCTTTATATAGAGGTTGATTAACTTATAAATTTCAGTATTCAGTATGGTAATATTGGATAAATGTAATGAAGGTTGGTCCAATTCACTAGAACTATTACTGAAGTTAAAGGTATGATTGTCAACAAATGCAGACTGGGAAAAATTACAAAATAGGCCTGTGATAGTTTCAGGATCGCATGCTGAAGTTTCATTTGAATGCATATTACTTGGGTAATTGTTTGATGTTTTCAATTTCTGTACATATGAGAAAAGAGGTTTAATATTAGTTTTCGTCAAATCTTCAACATTTTTAAAAATGTATTATGATCTGATGGACTGAGTTTGAAGTCAATGTAGGTTTACTGGAAGACATTGTCTCAAAGCAACTATATGCACACCTTTTACATAAATTTATATTGACAATAAAGTGTTTATTATTATTATGATCCCTTTTGTGGACTTTAATTTTAACTGGGCAAATTAAGTAATCACAAGAGTTTTAGTATTTTTTCAAAGTTTCTTGAACCTGTTTCTCATTGTTGCGACGTGATGGTTGATTGCGAGTACCACGGGGGGAAATTGTTGGATCTAGTATTTTTTTTGGGTGTATTCTTGTAGATGATTGGAAAAAAATTTCGTAAAACATTTCAACTGCACTGTCGACATCTCTTATTATTTAAAAGTTCAGCCCAATCTATTTGACTGAGTTTGAAGTCTATTTGTTCAGAATTTGCTCGAAAATTAAACTTAATCGTAGACTTAGCCCACAAATGAGTCTCATCCAAAACTCAGTGTGCCTACCAAAAGTGAGGGGTGATATCTATCCTCAGGTACCAATAGAGAGTTGATCCTATCAATAACACATGTCATGCCAGACAAGGACAAATTCAATATTGACAAAGCCGTATTTAGCCTCATATATTGCTCAATATTCATGAAGGCATCGTCTCCAGAGGAGGCTGCTCAACAGGATTCTGTTGTACACCAATAACATTCATTTGATCAACCACATTCCCAGACCATTCAGTAATTGAGTTAGTATTGTCACCTATGATATATAGATGGGTCCCGTGCCCAGCTTCCGGAAATGCATCTGATATCTTTTCAAATGCTGCTCATATTCATCGAAGGATGTAGCTCGACGGAAATATACCACCCCTAACACCACGCTATGTGCCCCACGATCCGCGCCACCATTCCTAGCAATCAATGAAAGTCTGACAAAAAGATTCTCACCTGTAATTTCCCATGTAGGTCGTGGAGTGATTTAAAGGAGTGTGATTCTGCTACCGGCACACCAATACTATCAAGCTTATTCGAGATTTGAAGGTTTCTATCCTTGCGATATATAATGTAGTCATCACCATAGAAGACACTGTTATTTAACTATGTCTTTGTGAGAATTATCACTGAAATTAAGTCTTGGATCTTGGATGTAGCTCGAGGGAAATATACCACCCCTAACACCACGTTATGTGCCCCACGATCCGCGCCACCATTCCTAGCAATCAATGAAAGTCTGACAAAAAGATTCTCACCTGTAATTTCCCATGTAGGTCGTGGAGTGATTTAAAGGAGTGTGATTCTGCTACCGGCACACCAATACTATCAAGCTTATTCGAGATTTGAAGGTTTCTATCCTTGCGATATATAATGTAGTCATCACCATAGAAGACACTGTTATTTAACTATGTCTTTGTGAGAATTATCACTGAAATTAAGTCTTGGATCTTGGATGTAGCTCGAGGGAAATATACCACCCCTAACACCACGCTATGTGCCCCACGATCCGCGCCACCATTCCTAGCAATCAATGAAAGTCTGACAAAAAGATTCTCACCTGTAATTTCCCATGTAGGTCGTGGAGTGATTTAAAGGAGTGTGATTCTGCTACCGGCACACCAATACCATCAAGCTTATTCGAGATTTGAAGGTTTCTATCCTTGCGATATATAATGTAGTCATCACCATAGAAGACACTGTTATTTAACTATGTCTTTGTGAGAATTATCACTGAAATTAAGTCTTGGATCTTGGATGTAGCTCGAGGGAAATATACCACCCCTAACACCACGCTATGTGCCCCACGATTCGCGCCACCATTCCTAGCAATCAATGAAAGTCTGACAAAAAGATTCTCACCTGTAATTTCCCATGTAGGTCGTGGAGTGATTTAACCTTTTGATTTCCGAGCCCTCCCGATTGGAATCGTGCCCTCAATACCGCGTGATATTTATAATCCACTTTTTTAGTTTCAATTTACTTTATTTAATATAAAATTGCATATCATAGTCACATTGGCGGGTTATTTGAGCTCCTTCATCCTTCTACTAGCATCATGTAAACAAATAAGTCATTAAAATCTCAACGCACTCCCATAACACGGGATATTTGAACCTCAAGTGTCCTCGCCTAGCCTGCGTCATACATAACAAAGATAGTTTATAGTCTGTTCATGAAAACAACGGTCGATTGATTTTTTTTTCAGTGTACTGCACACAGTTTTTTATTTTATTTTATTTTTTTACTTTGTTTTATACACAGTTATTTTTCAAAACTTCACTGAGAATAAAAATAATCAAAACTGTTCATAAATTTCGTAATCGAAAAAATGTTTACACTTGTGTAGGGACTACTAAGTAGTATTCAAATTTTGTCAAGGGTCAAAATAAAATATAAAATAAGCAATAACATCAATTGAACATAAATATAGGTTAAATTATTAACATAAACCAATCCACAGTAACAAAAGTGACAAAATAAATAATATAAACAATATAACTGATTGAGTATCAAAAATGCCACGCGTATGATACAATTCGCGCGAACGTACTATAATGGTAATGAACGGCGACTGATTTCCGGCATGTACGCTGTCAGTACTTTTATAAATCATTGTGACGAAATTCGTAGGTACATCTTTACCGACTTCACAGGAATGGAACAAGGATGAATGTAGGTATATATCGGTACAGATTTAAATTTAAAAAATCCAACACAGATGTCTCTGGGAGTGTCGAAAAATCAAAAACGATATATCACGGGTGTGGATGTCTAAGGTAAGGAAATGTCACACGTGTATGTCACGGCTGTGGATTCGAAAGGGTTAAAGGAGTGTGATTCTGCTACCGGCACACCAATACCATCAAGCTTATTCAAGATTTGAAGGTTTCTATCCTTGCGATATATAATGTAGTCATCACCATAGAAGACACTGTTATTTAACTATGTCTTTGTGAGAATTATCACTGAAATTAAGTCTTGGATCTTGGATGTAGCTCGAGGGAAATATACCACCCCTAACACCACGCTATGTGCCCCACGATCCGCGCCACCATTCCTAGCAATCAATGAAAGTCTGACAAAAAGATTCTCACCTGTAATTTCCCATGTAGGTCGTGGAGTGATTTAAAGGAGTGTGATTCTGCTACCGGCACACCAATACTATCAAGCTTATTCGAGATTTGAAGGTTTCTATCCTTGCGATATATAATGTAGTCATCACCATAGAAGACACTGTTATTTAACTATGTCTTTGTGAGAATTATCACTGAAATTAAGTCTTGGATCTTGGATGTAGCTCGAGGGAAATATACCACCCCTAACACCACGCTATGTGCCCCACGATCCGCGCCACCATTCCTAGCAATCAATGAAAGTCTGACAAAAAGATTCTCACCTGTAATTTCCCATGTAGGTCGTGGAGTGATTTAAAGGAGTGTGATTCTGCTACCGGCACACCAATACCATCAAGCTTATTCGAGATTTGAAGGTTTCTATCCTTGCGATATATAATGTAGTCATCACCATAGAAGACACTGTTATTTAACTATGTCTTTGTGAGAATTATCACTGAAATTAAGTCTTGGATCTTGGATGTAGCTCGAGGGAAATATACCACCCCTAACACCACGCTATGTGCCCCACGATTCGCGCCACCATTCCTAGCAATCAATGAAAGTCTGACAAAAAGATTCTCACCTGTAATTTCCCATGTAGGTCGTGGAGTGATTTAAAGGAGTGTGATTCTGCTACCGGCACACCAATACCATCAAGCTTATTCAAGATTTGAAGGTTTCTATCCTTGCGATATATAATGTAGTCATCACCATAGAAGACACTGTTATTTAACTATGTCTTTGTGAGAATTATCACTGAAATTAAGTCTTGGATCTTGGATGTAGCTCGAGGGAAATATACCACCCCTAACACCACGCTATGTGCCCCACGATCCGCGCCACCATTCCTAGCAATCAATGAAAGTCTGACAAAAAGATTCTCACCTGTAATTTCCCATGTAGGTCGTGGAGTGATTTAAAGGAGTGTGATTCTGCTACCGGCACACCAATACTATCAAGCTTATTCGAGATTTGAAGGTTTCTATCCTTGCGATATATAATGTAGTCATCACCATAGAAGACACTGTTATTTAACTATGTCTTTGTGAGAATTATCACTGAAATTAAGTCTTGGATCTTGGATGTAGCTCGAGGGAAATATACCACCCCTAACACCACGCTATGTGCCCCACGATCCGCGCCACCATTCCTAGCAATCAATGAAAGTCTGACAAAAAGATTCTCACCTGTAATTTCCCATGTAGGTCGTGGAGTGATTTAAAGGAGTGTGATTCTGCTACCGGCACACCAATACCATCAAGCTTATTCGAGATTTGAAGGTTTCTATCCTTGCGATAGATAATGTAGTCATCACCATAGAAGACACTGTTATTTAACTATGTCTTTGTGAGAATTATCACTGAAATTAAGTCTTGGATCTAAATATGCTGATTTTATTTCTCAACCCTCTACAATTTTTTGTAAAAAACTTAAGTGTGCTTGCTAAGAACCACCAAACGGAAAACAGAAGGTGACACAAGCCCATCAGCGGCATCCCTTGTTGTTACACATTATGTGAGTATATACAAAGTACTTTCATGTTCATTCATACAAAATCTACAAAAATATGAGGCATATCTAGAAAGTAAGTGTACTGAATTTTTGTAAGTTACAATTTTTTTTATTTAAACAAAAAAATACATGGTTACTGTAGAGCATATGTAAGCTGTTTTTCAACATAGTCGCCATTCCTCTCAATGCAAGTAGTCAAGCGGGGGTCAGCTTTTACATGCCTTCCTCGAAGTAGTTTCCCGCCAACTCCTTTTCTCCACCTCCTCGTTGGTTGAAAACCTTTTTCCACCCATGTGCAGCATCAGGAAGGTAAAGAGATAGTAATCTGAAGGAAATTCATCTCCATGGAGTTTGCAGCGCCTTAAAAACTCTTGCCCGGCCTCCACTCGGTTCAGCTTGTGTTGGGACCCACCCTGCAGACAGCTTTTGATATTCGAGGGTTTCTGTAATGGTTTCGTGTGGTAGAGATCTGGAGATTTGCAGAAATATCACATAAAGTTCATCCACAGTCAATCTGCGATCATCACGGAGTGCATTTTTTTTCTCGTTTTTACGAAGTTTTTATGATGCCGCTTATTTCGCATTTGGCGGGAGATTGGATTGACATTTATCACGAAGTGTTGTCACGTCGACATTTCTCAACGTACTGACTTCGAACTGGTATCGCTGTGGAGGAGAAGAGTCAGGGTAGACGGAGGTGTAGCCAACATGTCCAAAATAAAACCCATCCGGTCGTGAGAGCCATAGCACGCTTACTTTCTGGATATGCCTCGTACATGCCTGTTAATTTCATTGCACATAAGTATTTATTGATTCCTGGTGTCCCTGTTACTACTCTGGTGAGAATCAATTTTCTCACACTGGGAGATCACCGGCCTTTAGTTGGCGACCTTGTTGGGTGGGGTAATTTGGAAGTTAATTTATGATTAACTAAGTTATATACATAAAATAAATACGAATTAGTATTCATGCATTTTATTAGTTAATTCAAAATATCGGAAAATATAATAAATGTTCTGAGTCCGGCCCTGTTCTACTTCCTCATATTATCAAGCAATTTCTGTATATTTTTGATCTAACATTAATATCAGCCAATCAACTTAGGTTCTCTTAATTTAGTGTTAGAATATATCTATCTTTTTTTCTTTAACACGTTCACTGCCTAATAAAAATTAATTTCTTTCAGAAATGTTTTTTCAAGTTTCCAATACTTACTAATTTGTGTATTTATTACCAATTTAATTTAATTTATGTAAAAAATATCCCGGCTGAACTCATCAAGAACATGGGCAAAGAAGGTACACGCATGTTACACCTTATATGCCAGAAAATATGGAGAACTGGACAATGGCCAGATGATTGGACAGAAACCTTGGTTATCCCTCTACACAAAAAAGGATCCACACGCAAATGCGAAAACTACCGTACCATTTCGCTACTCTCTCACGCAAGCAAAATCATGCTGGACATATTGAATAAGAGATTAGCAGCTTATATTGACTGGCAAATAGCACCAGAGCAGGCCGGTTTTGTACCGGGGAAAGGTGCCAGAGAACAAATTCTTAACATGAGGCAACTTATTGAAAAATGCAGAGAATTCAACTTGCCAACAGTACTCTGCTTTATAGATTACGCCAAAGCATTTGACTGCGTGAAATGGAACGACTTGATCCGAGTTCTTTTGGAGATGGGTGTACCTGCACATCTGGCTTCTCTTATACAAAATTTATATGTAGAGGGATCATCCAGGATCCGCATGGAAGACACGCTATCTGCACCATTCAGGACTGAACAGGGTGTGCGCCAGGGCTGCATCCTCTCTCCCAAACTCTTTAATATATATGGAGAATATATAATGAGGAAAGCGCTGGAGGACTGGCAAGGTGGCGTTGCGATTGGAGGTCGTCGAATTAGTAACCTGAGGTTTGCTGATGATACAACACTGGTAGCATCCGATGTATCCGAAATGATGGAATTGTTTCGCCATGTAGAAGAAGAGAGCTTAAAACTTGGGCTACGTATCAACCGCAGCAAAACCAAGGTTATGTTAATCGACCGACAGGGAGTGCTTGATGAGTCAGTGCAACTCAGAGACCTAGAAGTCATAAAAGAGTTTGTTTACCTAGGCTCGCTTATAAATGACAGTGGTACATGCGAAAAAGAAATACGCAGAAGAATCCAGATGGCTAAAGGTGCCATTACAAACTTGGACAAGATATGGAGAAATAGAAACATAAGTTTACCTACGAAGATCAGACTCGTAAAGTCACTAGTATTTTCCATATTCTTGTATGCAGCCGAAACCTGGACAATCAAATCTCGAGAACGTGCTAGAATAGATGCCTTCGAAATGTGGTGCTGGAGGCATCTGCTGCGCATACCGTGGACAGCACATAGAACAAATTCGTCCGTTCTCGAAGAACTGAATATAAAGGAACGGTTGTCCACCATATGCATGCGCCGTGTCCTGCAGTACTTTGGGCACATCGCACGGAGAGGACCAGACAACCTGGAGAGACTTGTTTTGACTGGAAGTGTGGAGGGCAATAGATCTAGGGGGCGCGCACCAATGAGATGGAGTGAGCAGGTGAAGGGGGCTACGGGGGGGACCTTGCATGAGGCGCTGCGAAGAGCGGAAGATCGAAATCGCTGGAAGCATTTTGTGCACACCTATACAAATGATGGTCACGATCCTCAGCACTGAGGGACCGACAACAAAGAAGAAAAAAAAATGTACATTTGTTATGCTCATAATACTCTAGAATAAGAGACACTTGCAAATACAACGCTCGCCAGCAATATCCGCGTAAACTGACGAGTTCATATGTTGAAGTGAATAATCACGGATCCGTGTAGTAGGCACGAAACATTTTGATATCTAATCTGGATTGATTTTCTACTTTGTATGGATTAGCAAAGTGGTAGATATTATTCTTTTTCGATTTAGGTAAACTAAGTATGTCATCTTTTTCCATTTCTGTGCTTACTTTTGATTCAGAGAGCATGTTTAAATTTTGTCTTTCTCTATTTTTCAATACTATTTTTCCTTTTTTCACCACCTTCTCTAAATAAAGGTGTAGTGACTGCTTCAAATGAAGCTGTAAAAAAACAATAACAACTATTTTGCTATAAAATAGTTACATGCATTTCTGATTACGTTTAATAATTACTACTACTACTACTACTATACCATCACGGCATATCCCACAAGTGGGGTAGCCAGCAGACCAGCTGCATGTAAGAAACATGCAAGCTGTCTTCTTCGTGCCAATATAAAATCAAGACATTCAGGATGAGTGGCAAACTTCATCGCTGAATTTAAGATGTACAATGTCTTAATTTTTTCGAACACCTGCCTTTTACAGGACACTCGAAAACTTAAGGAGGGAGTGGGAGACCAATTCTTCACCGGGTGCTCCACGGGATATTGAAAAATATCTATTATACAATGCCCTATTCAGGGAAGTTTACAATTAAATGTGTCGCTGAGTTACGAAATCCGCTATAACACATTTTTGTAATACAGAGAAAATCGATAAAAACTATTATTTAAGTATTAAGCAAACTTTTTTGAAATAAAATAACTTTATCGATTGTAAGATTGGTGTAACAATTTATTTTTAAAATAAATATTGTGATTAAATAAAAAAAGACGGTTCATTTTGTATAAATAAAATTTCACGTGTCGGCTTTTGATAGGCACATGATGTTAAAGCGGGTTTCGTAAGACACACAGGATGATATAGTGGATTTTGTTAGAACTACATTTAAGTGCAACATGATAATTTATTCCAGTGGCGTCAATAAATTAAAATGCTGATATTTTATTTTAACAATATTATTTATTTATATAAATATAGCATGAATATTTATATTTCAATAAAAATGTAAATTTATATGAATTAACAAAATACGTTTTATTACTTGCTTTTTTCCATAAAAAAAGTAATATTTTCGAAACTTGAGGAAATTGTTGCCGTATGTAGAATTATTTTTTGGTTACCAAATTTTGGAAAAACTTTTTTTATAGGAAAAAAATTGCAACTATGAAACTTAAGCGGCCCCACCCGTTGTTGAGTAATATGTACGAAACTTTAGGAAATTTATATTCGAAGTAAATTTTATTTTTGGCGGCAAAAAATAAAACCATCAAAAACAAAATCTAATTCAAATGTAAATTGGCCCCACCCGTTTTCGAGTATTTTTTCCCTTAGAAAAGTTTTGTATTCGAATTAGATTTTATTTTTGCCGGTTTTATTTTATTTTTGTCGGCAAAATAAATACGTCTTATTAAGTACCGAAAGGCATACAATTTTAGTTTTGATTATACAACTTACAAAAAAAAGTGATTTTAAACATCAAGTAAGAATTCGCATTACGTGAAAGAAATGATAATCTATATTGTACATAAAAAAATTGATGACTTTGGCTGAGGCACAAAAATGTTTCGGAGACATTTTATTTATTATGCATATATTTTTTTATGCAGATTTATTTTCAATAAATGATAATATACCTGAATTATTTCATCATAATAATATTTATTTTTATTTCATAAATAGCATGATAAAAAAAAGTGTTCACCTATGTCACATCAGAACTGCGCGCCACTGAATAAATACAGCAAAACGCACGAAATTCACTCAAAATATGTCAATATTTACTTACCGTTTTTGGCGTTGTAAGTAAACTTTTCAACTTCCTGTATGACTTATCTTTTTCCTTTCTCTATTTTCTTTACATTTTTTAACAATAAAATCTTGATCACTCATTATGAATCAGTTTAAATTGCAATTATTTAAGAGAACCCAGAACGCCAAACTCACCAGATAAGAACAATTTTGTACCGGCGGCCATATTGATTTTTTGAAAATACTGGACTCTTATTGGTTGGTTGTGTTATAGGGGATATTGAAAGGGACATTAAGTGATATAGTGGGATTCGTTTCTCAACCTCGTTTTATTTATTTTTTTCTGAAAAAATGGTGAATGTTTTCAAGTAAACAATTTTCTAAAGTTATAGACAATTCGATTACGAATCCAACGACATATATAACTCAATTTTTGTTAAAATGTGTTATAGCGGATTTCGTAACTCAGCGACACAAATATAAAATTATTAATTATGTTAATTAAACTTACTTATAAATTAAAGATAAAGTGCTCAATTACTGCCGAGTTCCAATTTGTTCATAATCATTATAGTATTTTACAATTTAATAGGTCAATATATATTGTATGTACATCAGTATAGAACAAATGGATTAAAATGTTTTGATAGTAGAAGTAAATATATGACAGTGAATATATAAAATTTGAATTTGGCAGCAATAGAGCACTCTATCTGGCTAATTATATTTTTTATAACCATATTTTTTCCCTTCATAGTATAAGTCTGTTTTGGAACTACCCAAGTTGACAATTTTGGGACAGACATCTCTATCTTTCTCTTGTATAGTACATTCCTTGCAGTAGTAAGCATCTGATACTCCAGGGCCTCCACATATCACACACCGACCCTGGTAGGAGCCATAGTTACATTCATCACATATTCTGACAAGGGTACATGGTCTTACATATGAATCACATATCACACATTTTCCATCACATTTTTCGCATAATCTGCCAATAGCAACACCCGGTTGCTTTCTACAAAAAATTAGATCTGGATGATGCTTAGCCATTTGGAATACAAAGAAGAAGTTTTAAATATTTTTTTGATAAAAGAAAATTACAAAATATCACACTTTTCCCTTGATAAAAAAATAGAAACGCCGATATGTTGACAAATTTGTTTGTAATTCTTAATAATTAAACGCAACAATTCACATATCTCTACCAATCACTGTACATTTCTTACTGTACAAGGCTGTGTTAAATTTCGCACGTTTGGAGAGTCCGATTATCAATTTTTTTATATTATGTTGGTACACATGCCCCTGAAGTACCTATGATAAAATTTTCAGCTATATTCATCGTTTACTTTGTCTGTAGCAGCCGCTAAAGTTAGACGTGTTTGAAAAACTTGGCGATTTTCATTCGTTAAACAAAAAATGGATCAAAGTAATTGTATCAAATTTTTTCGTAAAAAATTAAATAATATAACAAAACGTGTGAAATGTTAACAAAGACCTATGGTGAGTCTGTAATGAGTGAAACAAGAGTTTACGAGTGGTATAAGCGCTGCCAAGATGGCCGTGAAGAGGACGAATGCCCTGGACGCCCCAGCACATAAACCACCGATGAAAAAGTGGAAAAAGTAAAAAAATGTGTGTAAAAGATCTCCAAATCACAATCAGAATTTTTTTGATGATATTGGTGTATCATCGGCCCATGTCCTGATTTTTTTTCAAAGGTTTTGGGTATGAAATGCGTGGCAGTAAAATTTGTTCCAAAATTACAAATGGTCCTGCTCACACTTCATTGCTTGTTCGTGCAATTTTGGCAAAAAAACAATACTGTAACGATGCCCCAGCCTCCATATTCACCAGACATGGCTCCATGTGACTTTTTCTTATTTCCTAAAATAAAGAAAACCGTAAAGAGTCTTCGTTTTGCTAATACATTGATCCATTTTTTTTAGCAAACGAAAATCGCAGAGCTCCTCATAACACGTCTAACTTCTGCGGCTGCCACAGACAAAGTAAACAATAAATACAGCTGAAAATTGTATCATACTTCAGCGACATGTATACCAACAAAATATAAAAAAAAATTACAGTCGGACTCTCCAAACGCGCGAAATTTAAAAATTACCGATTTTTTCTGAACAGACCTCGTACATCTTAAATCTTAGTCTGAAATGAACACTATTCTTCCATCGCAATATTAACACTTCTATAATATTATCAGAGTGTTATAACATCATAAAAAACAATGAATATGGTATATAAATTTATTTATGTGATAATTAAAACTTACAATATAGGTACAAGTATATTAAATTTACAGATATGAGGAGGGAGACATAACACAATAACAATATTTCAGAATAACTAAACAGAGTCAGCCAAGTGCAAAGGAAAATAAATAAACCAAACACGTCAACTTCATAAAAATTATATTGAGAGAGGGATAGTCATCAGTGTATATGTTTCTTTGGTAAATATAATTATATAGATACACCAACAATATATTTAGGCTACTTCTTCAAGAGCACTCCATACAAATATAATTAACTTATTGTCCTCCAGATTATTACTTTGATTCCAAGGAGACACTGGATACACATAACAGACAGAGATGTACTCTATATATTTAAGACATATTGACGATCCGGTTTCACAACTCAACAAGTCGAAGTTGAAATGTCTTACATTCAAGAAATCGACATTTTTGTAATTTTGGTGTATTTATAAATTGTGATTTAAAAACAACAAAAAGTGAAATTTACCACATAATAATCACACTCTTAAATGCATTATTTTGTCTTCGTTGTTAACTGCCAAATGCGCCACATTCTCCCATGATTTGTATTTATTATCATGCACTTTGGGTGTATGTTCTCGTAGAAAACAATGCTATATTTTACAATATATAATGTATTGGTCTTCGGTCATTTTATTTTTTTATGAATTGAAATTGTAATCCATAATCAATATAATGAAAATTTCAGAAAAATGGAGTACATGTTGGCCGACAATTATTTCTCAATTGCAAAATTGCATGCCTATAGTAGTTTTTTTTGCTGATACGTTGCGCCAAAGTTTTTGTTCACAAGCTTTCGAAATTTACAATGATTCCGAAAGATTGCGAACAAAAACTTTACTATGACATATCCGCAAAAAACCTACAATCACATATTCCTCGTCGAGAAAATCGCTTTCAAAACACACACATATATAAATATATATATATATATCAGCAGTGTGCCTTCCATTCAAGTAAATATCCAAGGCATGCCTTAACATAAATAAATAATCCTCAAAATTATATAACAGTAGTGCAGAATATCATTTTTAAGATTCTTTATTTATTTTAGGGCAAGCGTTGCATATTTGCTTGCATAGAAGGCAAGCCGCTGATATATCTATGGGTGGGGGGGAATAAACATATGTCATTTTTTTTTTTATTTGTCCATTGTGTAGTATGTATCAGTGTTCATAAGTGTTCCAAAGCACACAAGTCAAGTAACTTTATTAAGAATAGTATTGTTATTGGTCTTTATCACACAAAATAAATTGATACAAAAGTGGGGGAGAATAAACACATAAACACACAAGTCTGACTTATGTGCTTAGGAACACAAAATATTTTTAACATGGCAAGATCTATGACTTATTTGACAGCTCTCTATGGAAATCGAATATTCATTGTTCGCGCGTTTTTGCTGTGTGTTGACGTTAAAGCAAAGGCATTTTGAAAAAACAAATAATAATAAACCCAATTTCTATCTTACATGTGGTATATATAATTTTACAATGGGAAGCAGAGCCAAAAAGATGATTGAGTTAGCGATGAAGCAGAACAGAGGATTTACTAAAGGTAAGGATATTTTTTGTTCATAACCTAATTTTGACATATGCGACTCTCTGTTTTAAAATTAGTTCACTGCATTAAATACTAAATAATATATTATAATAATTATTATTTCAATAGATCCTGTAACAATAATGGATGAAGGGGCGGTCACAAACCACAGTCTACTAATTTTGGATGATACAGTTAAGTATTCTATAGACGGTAGGAATGCATTTTAACACTTATTTATAATATAAAGTCTATCATATTGCAATACTATTATTCATATATGTAGGTACATAATACTTGTATTATGAGGTATATCTAATGTCATTTTCATGTGTATTTTCTATATTGTCATAAATTGCAAACTTTTGCCGTGAAGATATTAACTAAATAAATATCTGTACCTAAATATTATTATTCTTCTGAAGTGTTAAGTAAGATTTTTTTGCCGTAATGTATTATCTTCCTCAGTCTGTGTCCATCTACTGCTGGATATAGGATAGGCTATAGATCCCATAATGTGAAAGTGCATACCGCAGAAAGTAGTGAGATTCTAGCATTAGAAGAACCAGTGATGGATGCTGTACCAAGTACATCTCAACATTTGGAGAATAATAGAACATTGTTTGAATCCGACGATTCAGTCGAAGATCCAAACTTTGAACCGCCATCTGAGTCAGATGCGTCCATATCATCACCAGTTTCTCCAAGTGTGGGGAATATTTGTATTGCTCCTATTGAGAGAAGACTTTTAAAAAGTACACGAAAAATTAAAGCAGATAGGAAAGAGAAACGCAATTCTGGAAAAGAATATTACACCCATTCGGGAAAACTGCGCAAAGCCCGAAAAATGATACCTTTACCAAAATGTAGGCTAAATTGTAAATCAAAAATACCAGAAGACAAGTGCTTAAATATTTTTAACGAATATTGGGGTTTAAATAGTTATAACAGAAGAAGTTCATTTGTTGCTTCGTCAATAACTTTACATGATAAGGCCACCAGTAGACCGAGAACTGAAAATCCAGCTGATAAAAAAGTACGACTTAAAACTTACAAATATTTTTTGGTTGTTGACGGTGAAAAAATAAATATTTGTAAGGGTTGTTTTTTGAAAATTTTCGGAGAAACGGACAATTTTGTGAACTTAGTGGCGTTGAAAAAAAAAATACAGTTGCCGGATTGCAAACATCTGACAAGAGAGGTTTGCAGGCTCCTAAAAACAAATGAGGTGAGGACAAAATGGAAGAAATACGCACCCATTTAAAGCCATTTCTGGCATATGAAAGCCACTATACTAGAAGGGAAAATGAAAAAAAATATATCTGTCTAGTAAACCTTAACATCAACATTATGTATAAAATGTACAAAGCAGAATTTACAAATCCAGTGTCAATTCGATATTACAGTGAAGAATTCCATAAAATGAAACTTTCTTTTAAAAAACTTAAACAAGATACGTGTCACGAATGTGATAAATATAAATTAAAAATCAAATTATCACAAAATAAAGAGGAAAAGGGAGAAATAATCAAAGAGCGTGATATCCATCAAAAAGCTGCAGATAACAGATATGTACGAAAAAGTCAAGATTCGGCATTAGCAAAAGTAGATGCATCTGTAAAGTGCTTGACTTTTGACCTGCAGCAGTGTCTTCGGACACCAGCATTGGCATCTTCGGTTGCTTTTTATAAACGGCAACTTTGGACGTTTAATTTGACAATTCACGACAATGCGACTCAGGAGGTAACATGCTATATGTGGCACGAGTCCATAGCTGGCCGAGGTGCAAATCACATAGCTTCGTGTTTGTTCAAACATTTATCTGCTTTGCCTCCAAGTATCAAAAAAGTTATTTTGTACTCCGATACCTGTGGAGGGCAAAACAAAAACTCCCATGTTGCTGCAATGCTCACTGCTATCTTGCAAAAAGTTTCAATTAATACTGAAGAGTACAAAATCATGGTTTCGGGTCATTTTCATATGGAGGTTGATAGCCACAATGTGTTCTCAAATCAATCACCCATACGATTGGTATCAGTTAGTTCGAGGATGGGGCGAGCAATTTAAAGTTGTTGAAATGATTCAAACAGACTTTTTAATATTTTCATCACTGCTTAGTGGACCATTAGTTTTGAGAAAACAGGATTCTGAAGGACAGCCTTTCAAGTGGCACGAGGCTTGCTGGTTCCGTTATGATAAAAATTTTGGAATTATTGGGTATAAAAAAAGTTTCAGCGAAGAAGAATCATTCCAAACATTAAGTTTAAAAAGACGCAACACTGCAGAATTACCACCAAATTTTATATTCCCGATTATTACTAATAGTCCCATACCTATAAGTATGGAGAAAAAAGGGACATTCTTTCTATGTTAGATCTGATTCCCACAATATTTCATGATTTTTATCGCCAACTTCCTTCTGTTAATGCACCGAATCAAGATACAGATCTCGTTGATGCGGAAGATGATTAATCGTCACACTTTCAGTTTTATTGACAACTATTTCAATTCTAATCACTCACTATTGTTATCAGACTACTTTTTTTTAAATATAAGACACCAATTTAATTGAAATATACCTATTAATAAAATTATATATTGTATTGTTTTTTACACATAAGTCATAATTTTTTTAGTCATTTTGTTTGTTCAAATGCATTAAGTCACATTTTTTCATGATTTACTTTATTTTTATAAATGGCATATTATTATACCTGAGAGAGAGTTGCACATTCAATAAAACAAAACAGCTAAAAAATATAACGGGTTCTTTGAAAAAAAAGAGAGAGACAGAAAAAACTGTCTCCTGAAAAGTAAGCTATATTTACTTATGTGATTATTCCCCCTGCCCATAGATATATATATATTGACTTGAATAAATACTTATGATGAACAACTCTGTCCTAAAGATGTTTTACAGCCTGCTATGTATAAATGTATTATCACTTGTACTAAAGCCTTAATCTGAATTACTTCCTTCTTCATCACTATCTTCAAGTTCTGGCATTGGGAATCTTAGAACAGCAGCAATTCCAGTAAGTTGATCTAATTCTGAAAAATTAGTGCAAATTTTATTTACTAATATCAACCTCTAATACTATATGTAGGGTAATATCATACAACAATAACACAATATACTAACGTTCGCCAGAGATATGCATACTGGAAAATATTTTGACTTCGCCCCCAAATTCTCTAACAGAATCCACTAATGCAACATATTCTTTCCTTTTATTTACATCCTGACACCTTTAATAAATGAAATTGCAATATAATATACATCAAATCTAGTTACATACAAATAAAGTATCTAGTGGACTCACTGCACTCAATGCAATCAAGTTATACATTCTATTACAAGATGATCACAAATAAATAGTAAAATTATAGTGTGTTACCACATCATAAAATTATTCTATGGTCATTTATTTTTATTTATTTATTCTTTACTGTACATTGGTTACAAACAATTTCCTAGATAAATACATTCAAATTAAATACTATATAGATTGTTTCTAGTTTAATTTGTATGGCTTAAATAATATCAGACTGATTTTTGTTTTCTTATTGGAATGTTTTATTAAAGTTGATTCATAATTTAAGATAATTGAAATAGAAAATAAGTATAATAATGGTAGTTAATCATAAGGTTATTATAAGTTATAAAATTAAATGTTATCTTTATAACTTGATTAAATAAATAAATGAAAAATTAACATACTGAAGGCGAGTTTATTGCAAAGGTGTGATATCGTCGTTGCATATTCAAAAAGGGCCACGTCAATTTATAAAGGTTTTGACATTTCTACAATAAACTGCTTATATTGGCATCATAACCATTTTATAAAGTGATTATTAGTATCAAATATTAAAATTCAATACTTAAAGAATAATGACATGCCAATAAAAAGTCCAAACAACAATTTTAATGCCATTATGAACAGTTTTTTAAGAGTATGCCTAAATAAAAATGTCTGCACATGTCTCTTTTTGAATATGCAACGACGATATGTTCCAACTAAACCAAACAAAATATTTAAGTACATAAACACAGAATATTGTTAAATAATGAAAGGAGAGAGACTAACCTAAAGAGTTTGTCAGAAATAAGAAGTGTTTCAATAGCCTGAGCTTTAGCAGCCATTTCAATATGTTTCATTCCATAGAAAGCCTTAGCTGGTTCACACTGTAACGTAGTGTAGAATGATTCCAAAGCTCTCACTTCACCTGCAGCCTTTGTGTCCGACACTCTGGCCACTACGGCAGGATCTTGTAGGACCTCTTTAAGAGAATGTTTAAATCCAGAAGCAGAGTGGATTAACATAAACTTTCCTTTATTCTCCAAAAGTACTTTATTATCAGTTTTCACAGCCTGCTGGAACATATACTCAAAGAACTGATCCTTAACAAATCCAGGAGAGGCAACCAATACACATTTCACAACACTAAAATTGATATGTCTCAAAATTGCTTGCATTACAGACTCGTAAAATCGAGACAATCCCTGAAAGTCAAAACATATTTTATATTAAAAAATTAGGCATATATTATATACACATTACCTAAATCTGTAACACTTACGAGGGCGGTCCGATAAGTACTTAGCCAACATAAGAAAAAATTAAAATTTTGGAAAAGTGGTGATTTATTTTTCAACATAGTCTTCTTTTAGCTCGATACACTTGAATCAGCGATTCTCCAACTTTTTTAACCCGTCTAAAAAATACGTTTTCTCGAGTTCTACAAAGTAGGCTTCCGTGGCGGCAATGACCTCCTCATTCGACTCAAATTTCCACCCAGCGAGTGACTTTTTCAAGTTTGGAAACAAAAAGAAGTCGCACGGAGCCAAATCTAGAGAATACGGTGGATAGAGTAGCAGTCCGTAGCCCTATTCGACCAATTTGGCCGTGGCGACAACGGAGGTGTGAGCCAGTGCATTGTCACGGTAGAAGATCACTTTTTCTTCGTCGAATGGGGCCGTTTTTTCTACAATTCGGCATTGAATCGGCCCAATAATTTGGCATAGTAGAGCCTTGTGATCGTTTTACCTTTCTCCAGGCAGTCGATGTAGATCACACCTTGCAAATCCCAGAAAACGGTGACTATCACCTTTCCGGTCGATAGGACAGTCTTCGCCTTCTTTGGAGCACGTTCGCCGGCTAAAATTCACTGTTTCGACTGTTCCTTGGTCATTAAAATGGACCAGTGGATCTATGTTTTGTCAATGGCTTCGAAACGATGCAGAAACTCCTTCGGATTGCTCTTAAATAGCGTCAAAAACTTCTCTGAAATAGTCTCACGGTTGCGCTTGTTGTCCGGAGTGACAAAACGCGGCACCGATTGTGCCAACAGCTTTCTCATATCCAAAATTTCATGAATGGTATAATCCATTTGGTCTTTTGAGATGCCTATTATCTTAGCTATCTTACGCACCTTAAATCGGCGGTCTGCCATTACGACATCGTGGATTTTTGACACGTTATCCTCCGAGGTAACCGTTTCCGGGGCACCTGGGCGTGACTCGTCAAAAACCGACGTACGACCATGTCGAAACTCTTAAACCAATTTTTGACGATCGTTATCAAAGAACAAGAGTCACCGTACACAGCACCCAAGCGGTCTTTGATTTCGCTGCGCGATTTCCCTTCCAAAAACAAGAATCGAATCACCGACCGATATTGCTCTTTTTCCATTTTTCGAAAATCCGTGGACCCGCCCGCTTCCACACGCGGTCAAAACAAAACCATAAGTCCAATTCGGCTGAAATTTTGATAGTAGCTGTCTACAAGAATGCACTACACGATGGTATATTTTTCTTGTGATAGTGATGCCACCGGGCGGAGAGGCTAAGTACTTATCGGACCGCCCTCGTAAGTTGACAAGGAAAGTGACTGCTTATGTGTACTATAACATTTTGTCTTTGACATTTGATAAAATAAAATAAAAATTAAGAAAATTTTTGCCCAAGAGTCCTCAGAACAGTAAAGAAGGGTGAATAGAAGAAATCATGATGAAAATGAAGATAATAATATGCAGTTTTGTGTTTTTTGCAACAATGATCTTTTTCATCCATTCTCATGAATGTATGATTCGGATGTAATGACTCTTTCATGTGTCTCCACGTAATTCTTAGATGCCCGCGCTTCCTAACACACCTTCTTTCAGACAAGTATATCCTCTTTGTTAACCTTTCCCCTTCCATTTGTTCCACATGTCCAAACCATCAATTTAATTTATTAATACGCATTCTATCCACCACACTTTTCTTGCATCCGTTTATTTTCCTAATATCCTCAATCCACAGGATGTCTTACCAACCATTCTCCTCAGCGATCGCATCTCCACAACGTTTATTCCGCTTTCAATCATGTCCAAGTTTTATTTTTTCTATGCAGTATTAAACTAAAATAAATTTTGTGTCAACTTAAGGGCCCCGTTTAGCAAAAACGGTAAAATATTCTATTTTCAACAAATTTGATAGAAAAACTGCCAAAACTTGTTGACCCTTGCGAACATATTGATTTGATAAAATAAAAAATCAAATATTTATTACCAATATTAGTTTTTTACTAAAAAATAAATAAATCGCAGACTGACGAGATTTATTTAGGTACTCTTTGTTATATCCAAATACAAATTATTTGTAAAATATATATATTTTTTATTCATCCAATCAAGCATATAAATACTATAGATTTTAGCAAACTTTTTTTAGTATACAAAAAATTGAGTTCATGTGGTGATTTTTGGTTTCAAAAATGAGAAATTTTATCAAAAAAAATATTTTGAAGTCAGTCAATAGGTCAGTCAATCTATGAAAAAAACACAAAAAATAATAGATTTTTTTGTTCTATAATTGTAATAACTATCTAAATATTCTCAATATTAAAATAAATATTTGAAAATTTGTAGGGTTCTCATACATTTATGTACCAAACACACCTCCGAATTTGATTTTTAGAAATATGCTTTTTTATAAACGAATACTATGAAGCTAAAATCGAGTTTTTTTTTTTTAAGTTTGATATTGGTAATTAACATTTGTTTTCATATTTTATCAAATCAAAATGTTCGTAGGGTCAACAAGTTTTGAGAGTTTGTGTACCAAACTTGTTAAAAATTTAATGTTGTATCGTTTTTGCTAAAGGGGCCCTTTTATACTTAAATTACAAAAAAAAATATCGGAATGTCATTATACAAGTATTCTAGGTTTAAATACTTTGAGAGTGATGGTATTCATTAAGCATATTTTAGTCGGTGCAGTTTCCAGGACTCCAGTATTTCTAATTCCGGTACAACTCTCTGAGTTTGATTTTCCACCAACTTGACCATAACAAAATGCCAGAAATAACAAAGGTTTGTAAAAATAAAGTCAAATAAAAATTAACTAACCTTTTCATGTTGCTGGACATTGCCTTTCCTTTTCCTCGGTATACTGACATCTATCTTAGATCTAACAAGAGTCATGGATGCAGTGATTAGGCAAACATGAGCTAGACCTTCCTGCATAATTACTGCAGCCAAATCAGCATTCTGTGTTACGTCACAAGCCATATCCACTCTCTCCAGAGCAATAGAGTCCCACAATGATTTAGTTAAAGTGAATTTTCTGTTGAGTTCCAGGTCCAATGTGTGATATGCTCCCATCTGTAAATACATATTCACATTGCAATGCATAACATCACTAACAGAATATGAAGAACAGTACTAGCCCATTTCCTATTTCCTGATATTTTTCTTTTTAAACTTACAACACAAAATATATAACAATTTATTTGATAACTTGCTTGAATATTTCTAGTTCAGCATGTGAACTTTTTAAATGTGTTTCTTGCAAAAACCAACAATAAAATGTGTATCGATTATAGAATTTTGTTTGATTTATAAAATGACACTTATTAAAGTTTCCAGTTATCTAGATATTATCTACCTTGACGTATTGATTCTCCTGTATATTCCTTCCTTTTAATCTAAGCACACAAGCTTGTGTATCAAAGTCTATATTTTCCACATTGATGGTTAACATTGTCCTCACTCTGCTACTTGTAGAAGATCCCGTAGCTGTTTCATTTTGAACTTTGCGAATAGTTGAACTGGTCACAACATCTCCCTCCGATATGAGATTATAGGCATGCCACATGTCTTCTGATTCCTCTGGAACGAGGGATATGCTTCTGAAAAATATACGTTTGGTAAATATAAATGAAGTATATTTCATTCAATCTCTTATTGGATTTCACGTCTTTGTCAAAAGGTAAGCCATTTCAAAGTATTGCGGTATTCAGAAATGTGGTATGTTTGATTTAAATTAAGAATATACCTTATGCCAACACTTTGAAGTTGATCAAACTTGTTAATAAGATCCTGATTCATGTCTAGATACATGACATCAGCGTAGTCAATAATTTATTTATTTATTATTCAATTTACGGCAAACATTGCCATTTACAAGATATATACATGTATAAACATATTAATTGGTGTTAAGTAATTCATAAATACAACATAAGTGATAACAAAAAAAGCAACTAAATATTATCAATATAAACATCCATATTAAAACAAATGTATAGGCAGGTACTATATATAGACAATCAAGTTAGTAGGCATCCATACGAAACAGTCCCACAAAACTGAAAATAATATAAAAAAAACATGTATATCTGAGCATCAGCAGGCAAGCACACGCATATCTCGGTGCATAGCGAAGATTTCGGAGATGATGGCTGGCAGAAGGCTCAAGCTGAATCCATCGAAAACTGAATTTTTGTGGATAACTTCCCCTGGACGGCAGCACCTGTTGAGTATGGATCCGATATCTGTTGCTGATACACTGGTTAATCCCCCTTGTAAAGTGTCTGTCCTTGATGTACTGCTTGACAGCTTTCTTTCGATGGAAGCTCAGGTCTCCAGAATGGTCAGTTCAACCTTCCACTATATAAGGCGGCTTAATCACGTCTCTACATTTCTACCCAAAAGTGCCACTAGGGATTTGGTGACACCATTTGTTGTCTCAAGATTGGACTATTGCAGCGTCGTTTATGCTGGACTACCTCGAAGCCTTCTCAATCGTTTGCAGCTGGCATTCAACAGTGCTGCGTGACTCATTTTCCGTGAGGGCAAAAGATGCCACATCACTCCCCTCCTAGAACGACTACACTGTCGCCGAATTTTCTAAATGGTATAGGAATTTGAAATAATTCAAAAACTTCTCGGTTTTCTTAAAGAATATTTTCTCACAGTACCTTTTTCTACAATGTACCGAGTATTTGTACCGAATATTGTTTATGTCAATATCTGGTGCTTTTACCGAATATCCGATACTTTAACTATTAATTCGTGGACCCCCACCTATGACTCGTGCACCCCCATTTTCAGTCACGCCATCGTAGACCCCGTGTAAAAAAATAAAATTAATTTATGTTGAACAATTATATTTAACTCAGATTTGTTTATAAATTATCTGCTGTATGCAAAGATTGGTATTTCAAAGAAAAAATCGGTCATGCAGCCAATCAAATTTTGCATCCAGTTTTAAACTGACGTTAGTTGTAAGACAATACATTGCTAATGCTTGAAGGTCATCAATGTTGGCACACAAAAATTCCGTTAAAATGTTCCGCGCTGCAAGTCTAGTATGTCTATGGCTGTACGTAATATAATATTTTATTTATTTATTTTATTAATTGGGGTGAAATATGCACCGCGACCTATAAGATCTATTGTACTCCCCCTACTCAGCTTTCCCGGTGTTGCCCGTCAAAGCACACCCTCAAGTCCCAGACATCTAATGAAGTCTAGGATCTTGAGGGGGTCCAAGGTGTGGAGAGATTCCACTTCTACCCAGTGTCTACCTAGGGCTTTGATTCTTGCGAATACCACGGCATTGCATTCCGCTAGGAGATGTCGAGGAGTCTCGGCCTCTTCTTCACAAAATCTACAAGTACCGTCTTCTTCAAGTCCCAGTTTGCGTAGGTGTTCCCTGAGCCTGCAGTGACCCGTTAGGAAGCCTGTTATTGCTATGAGACTTGTTTTACTTAGGTTAGTGCATACCTTGGCTCTTCCGAAGTTATATCCTCCGAGTAGTTCCTTGGCTTGCCTAAGCCTAGGGAGATTTTTCCATAATTCGTTTCTTTCTTGTCTCCCTTTCTTTTTAATTTCCTCTTGGAAAAACGTATGTCCCAAACCACAGAATGGTTCTGGTCCATAGAGTTGCGTTGCCGCACCCTTTCTTGCCAGCTTATCAGCTCGTTCATTGCCCTCTACCCCGATGTGTCCGGGTACCCAAAGGAGGGTGACTTTATTCTTCTTGCCTAACTCGTTAAGTTTGAGGAGGCATGTCCAAACCATCTTGGAGTTGATGATGTTTGAACCCAATGCTTTAATAGCTGCTTGACTGTCAGATAGTATAGCTATATGTTGCTTACTGTATCCTCTGTCGAGATTGAACTGGATACATCTTTCCAAAGCATATACTTCTGCTTGGAAGACACTTGGGAATTTTCCCATTGCTTCAGAGTATTCGGTGCGCGGCCCGTAGACTCCTGCTCCAGTTCCCTCTTCTGTTTTGGATCCATCCGTATACCATACGATGGTTCCATTCTTGAGAGAGTGTATAATATCCTCGTCCCATTCTTTCTTTGTGCTCAGTTTGATGGCAAAATTCTTCTCAAAACTGAACTTCTTGATCATTAGATCAGCTGGCAGATCAATGAGGTATGCGCAGTCATTTAGAATTTCTTCTCCTTTGATGCGATTTACCCTCGTTGATTCTGTCTTCTTGAGTCTGAGATATGTCTTCTTTGCAGTTTCCTCCACTACTATGTGGAGCGGTGAGAGATTGAGGATCACCTCCATGGCTGCTGTTGGACATGTTCTCATTGCTCCTGTTATGCATAAGCATGCTAACCTTTGTACCTTTTCGAGTAATTTCCTCGTGGTAACAAGTTTGGTTCTACTTGACCATGCAATGGCTCCATATGTGATGATTGGTTTTATCATCGCTGTATACATCCATAGAAGGATGTTTGGGTTGCAGCCCCAATTTTTACCTGCTATCCTTCTGCAAATCATAAGTGCAGAGGTTGCTTTTTCGACTACTTTGTCGACGTGTCTATTCCACAGCAGCTTTTTGTCTAGTGTTACACCTAGATATTTTGCTGTATCACTCCATTCTACAACAGCTCCATCTAGAAAGATTTCCTTGGTGTTTTGGAGTTTCTTTTTGTTTGTGAATGGTACTAATGTGGTTTTTCCTGAATTCAATTTCAGCCCCACAGATAAGCACCATCTTCTTGTAAGTTCTAATGCACTCTGCATTAAATCACATAGTACATCTTCAAACTTTCCTCTGATTGTGATGACTATGTCATCTGCATATCCATTTACATGGTATCTGTGCTCGGTGAGTTTCCCAAGTATTTCGTCTACAACTAGACTCCAGATGAGGGGTGATAGAACTCCTCCCTGCGGACATCCTCTTGTAGTTGCAACTTTAATATTGCTTTCTCCTACTTTGGATTCCGCAGTTCTTGTGGCCAGCATATGTTTTATCCATCTGGATATTGTGCTGCCTACTCCTCTTTTCTTTAGCGCTTCTTCGACTGCCTCATGGGAGGTATTGTCGAAAGCTCCTTCTATGTCCAAGAATGCACACAGAGCTATTTCTTTATTGTCGATGCTTTTCTGGATTAACTCGGTCAGCTCACACAGGGCAGAGTCCGTGGATCTTCCTACCCTGTATGCATGCTGATTTGGATGTAGTGGTGTTTTATCCAGTAGCTCGCTTCTTATGTAGTTGTCTACTACTTTCTCCATCGTCTTTAACAGAAATGATGTGAGACTGATGAGTCTGTATGACTTTGGAAGGGTCGAGTCCTTCTTCCCATTTTTTGGTATGAAAGTC
Source organism: Athripsodes cinereus (assembly GCA_947579605.1). Lineage (NCBI taxonomy): Eukaryota > Metazoa > Arthropoda > Insecta > Trichoptera > Leptoceridae > Athripsodes > Athripsodes cinereus. The sequence goes on along the minus strand of OX388313.1, from coordinate 12,994,192 downwards.
ACACGTGCTCTGCGCCATGATCTGGGTATATACCCCAGAGCTAGGCTGCTTCTTATAATTCTTAAAAGATGTGGAAAGATTTCTTCCTGTCCCTTCTGAAGTAGAACCGGGAGAATGCCATCCACTCCCGGTGATTTGTATGGCTGAAATGAGTTTATGGCCCACTTCAGCCTCCCCGGGGTGCAGACTGTTTTTGTCATTTCCCAATCTTCTTTCTTAGATTTGTAACACATTGTGTGCTCCAAGTCTACTTCGACGGTTTGACTGCCTGGGAAGTGAGTTTCTAACAGCAGAAGTGCCCTCTGCTCCTCACTCTCGGTGTAGTTTCCATCGGGTTTTTTGAGAGACACTGGTCCCTTTAACCCTCCTTTTGCCAGTGCTTTGTGTAGTCTGGCTGCTATTGGAGTTTCAGTGATTCTTTCACAAAAATCTCTAAAGCTTTTTCGCTTTGCTTTCCTTATTTCCTTGTTGTAGTTAGTGAGTGCCTCAGTGTACTCCTGCCAGTCTCCACTCCCTCTTGCACGATTATATAATCGTCGCACTGAGGCTCTCAGATTTGACAGTTTGTTGTTCCACCAAGGCACTTCCCTACAACTTCTTTTCTCTCGAACAGGACAATTTGACTCGTATGCATCCAAAATTGCTACATTTAAGTCTTGTACAGCCTGTTCTAGTTCATAATGATTTTTTACTTTAGAATTGACCAGTTCTAAGTTGTGCTTAAGACTGGTCATATATCCCTCCCAGTCTGTTTTCCTGGGATTTCTTATAAGATCTGTCTTTATAGACAGGCCTTCTAAATCAAATCTTATGATTTTGTGGTCGGAGAGAGAGGGTTCCTGCGATACTCTCCATCTTTTGACCATTCTATTGATATTTCCACTTGAAAGTGTAATATCTAATACTTCCTGTCTTACTCTAGTGATAAATGTGGGATCACTTCCCACATTCAATATATCTAAGTTTTCAGTCAGGATGAATTCTAGGAGTTCTTCGCCTCTTCTGTTGATATCACTACTCCCCCACATAGTGTTATGAGCATTTGCATCACATCCCAATATGAGAGGGAGGTTCTTACTGCTGCAATATTTAACCAAACCTTGAACTTCTAGTGGTGGCGCTGGCCCATTAAAGTCAAAGTATGCCGTTGCAATTACTATATCTCGACATGTATCACCCATATCGATACTTGCTCGGATGGGTACTAGATCGCGGGACATGAATTCTGACAGAGACATATATTTAATATTGTCTCTTATCAAGATGCAAGCTCTTGGTTTGTCATCCTTCATGTCCCAGATTACTTTAGCACCCAAGCTAGACAGACCTCTGATCTGTCCCTTGTAAATCCAAGGTTCCTGTATTAACACAATTCCCAGGCTAGTTTTAGCAAACATGTTCGCAATGGCAGCAGAGGCTCCCCTAGCATGATGCAAGTTTACCTGAGCTAACCTGGTGATAGTATTTATTGATTTTGTGTTAATTTTTATTTACTTATTTATATTATATATATATGCTTATATATATATATATATCTGCCCTAAGATGGCAAAGTATGATATGTCACTTTTTTGGTCAAATTGAGTTATTGGTATCAATGGATTCGTCTCTGCGAGATCTACAAGATGGCAAAATATGATATGGATATGGTTTATATTATTCGCATTAAACAAGGATTTCAAAATATGATAGATGCGTTTTCAGGATTTCCTAAGATGGCAAACTATGATATGTCTACATATCATAGTTTGCCATCTTATGTATCGGCATCGCGATAGCCTATTAGTATGTCTACATATCATAGTTTGCCATCTTATGTATCGGCATTGCGATAGTATACTCGTTTGTCACAAGACATATTTTGTAATATTGACTTTTCGGTAATATAGATGATGGCTAATTATGATTTGTCTACATATTTATTTATTTATAAAATTATAAAAATATACATTTTTTACAATTTAAAAAAAAACAATACACTTGTAATTACAAACTCAAACATATATTATTATTTATTTATTTTATTTTTATTCTTCACTGTAAATTGTTTACAATAATACAAATTAACATAGAAAATATTACTAGTTAATCAAAATAAAGAATGAGCGGATGCGAGAAGAGTGTTGTGGACAGAATGTGCGTGAATAAACTACGGTGGTTTGGACATGTTGAACGAATGAACGAGGTAAGAATGACAAAGAGGATATACTTATCTGAAAGAAAGGGTGTGAGGAAGCGCGGGCGTCCGAGAACCACGTGGATCAGATTATCAAGGACGGCCGCGTGTTGATTAAGAGGAACCGACGTGCGTGTATGAGAAACTGTATGAATGTGGAGGAAGCGAAGGAAGTGTGTAGGGATAGGTCTGTTTGGCGTTCCGTTCTCTCTGCCTACCCCGCTTGGGACATGGCGTGAGGGTATAGTATAGTATAATTTACATTCTTTGCATTCCGTTCCACTACATGGATCAGAATCTTTCCTTTACATAGTTTAAGCATCTTAATTTAAAGGCTGCTAGGTGCTAGGGTCCGAATTTCCTTGATTTCCATAGGGATTTCTCTGTAAAGTTTAATTCCTTTACAGAACAAACTATTGTCAGATTTTGTGAGTCTTGCCCTGGGAATCTGAAGTCCATTCCTAGCCCTTTACACAATCTCTTTAATTAGAGGAAAGGTGTTTAGAAAAAAGATTCATAAAATCGTGGATCCTTTTAAAAATAAGGAATTTCAGCTTATAACATTAAGTTGGAGAATAAAGGCAGCTGACAGGGAAGAGTAGAAGAGACTCCTAGATTTAGCCAAGGCTCCTGGGCTGTCTTGTTTATGATGATGATTATAATAGTAAAAGTTGCCTAAGCATGGTGTTCTATTAGGCAAATTAGAGAAGATTAATATTTTAGAGATTTCTAAAGGAAATCAATGTAATAAAAAGAGGTTTCAACCAATCAATAAATAAAATATTAATAATAATTAATTATTCGTAAAATTTTCATGTATTCACATTGCATTCTCAAGTTTGCTAGTTTTATCTTACAAACAGAAGGAGGCTACATACGATATGTCCTAGACATATCATGTTTTGCTTACTTTGCAATAGGAGATCATATTTTGGCATCTTATATTAAGATGCCAAAATATGATATGTCAGGTAGATAGTCAGATATATGACAAATTTCATGACTTTACATTTAAAAATAACATATTTATGTATTTAACTCAATAAATAACCATTTTTTCTACATATTTCCATTATTATATGTCTTTACCGTCAATTCCCTGATTTATACCAACACATCAAACTTTTAATTTGCTCTCCTGTAAAGTTTGTTAAAAGTGACATATCATACTTTGCCATCTTAGGGCAGATATATGCTGTGATAAATTATTATCTTCTGTTAAGAGTGCAAGCCTCTTACTCCTGGACCATGTCCACAACTTGGGCGTCATCTTCCCCTTCTTCTGCTGAAAGCAGTTCTTCCTCCCCACCTGAGCTCGTCAATGAGTTCGGACTTGCGAGCGGGCTCGCATCGTCCTCCATCTCAACGTTATCTCTCTCATCCGAGTGAGGCACCCCACCAGAGGAAGTCCCCTCCGACAAGATGCCCCCCCCGGAAGAGTCAGGCAGGGAGGTAGGTGGCATGATGACTCCACTCTCCTCTTTTTTTCTTTTTCCCCAGTCCCTGAACCTGGATTTCTCCATATCGGTAGAAGAGTGTTCCCCTCTTCTCCGACATGTTCTTGTGTGAGACCTGGTCTACCTCCATACTCAGGAGCCACCCAGTTCCGTCCTTCTTGCTGGCAAGGATTCTCCAGAGGGTGATGTTGAACCCCTCATTTTGCCTATCCAGCATCTTTAGTACCTCCTCTGTGGTCATGTCTTGGCTTCTGGGGAAAAAGATGGTGACGGTGTATGCCTTCGGGACATCCTCCTCTGAGCATGCCCTAAGCCCCGCCCCCTTCCATCCCCCCAGAGACCCGACCACGGACTTCAACCACTCAGCTGTTGATGTGGTAGCACAGTCCACCAAGAGCATGCTTGGTTTGAAGCATATGCTTCGGAACTGTACTTTACTTTGAGATGGTGTCGTATCCGACATCATCTCCTTCAAGATTAGGTTCTCCAGCCTAGTGAGACCTTCATTGTCAATGATGACTTTCGGGTACTCACTCGGCAGAATTACTAATCTTACTGTTTTAAGAGCAGTTGCATAACTGGTGACTTGCCCAGTTGACCTAGTACTAGCCTGGATCTGTGCAACTGCCCTTTTCTTTGAGGCTGGATCCTGTGGGGGAGTTATCAGCCTCTTCTTGGCATTTTGCTCTTTGGGTACAGGCCCCTTTGCAATTGCCTCCTCTTTGGCCTCCTCAGGTGCATGCCCTTCGGATGATCCATTGGCGCTTTGCTGTTCAGGTGTGACCTTCCCAGCAAGCGCCCTCTTCCTAGCCTCTTCTGGTTCAAGCCCAATTGTGAGGTAGCGGAGATACCACTTCTTTCGGGCACCACTGAGGCCTATCCTCAGTGGATCGTCCGGGCCCCCGGGCTCGCCTGGGGCTGGTAGTGGCATCGTCCGCCACCTCAGCTTCTTTTGCTTGTTGTTACCACTTGCCCCGGATTTTCCGGTGTTGCCAGTGGAAGCATCGCCACCACCAGTCCCGGAGGGCCCGGGTTTATTACTGGTAGAGGCTTCGCCACCACTAGCCCCGGTTTTTCCGGTGAATTTGCCAGTGGAAACACTGCTGGGTTCCTGTCTTCGGCGGTCCTCCAGAAGACGGGCAACTGATGGTGCCTGGTCTAGGTGTCGACTCGTTGACTGCCCCTCAGGAGCAGACAGCGATGCCCTGTCCTCAGGCTTGGACATGGTGTTAGCGGGGCATGCCCGCTTAAATTTCTTTGTTTTTCCTTTATTTTTTCTTTTAACATCCATCCACACGTAATATAATATGTAGGTACTAATTTATATTTTAGGTTGATACCTACTCATTCATTTTAAGTTTATAAAAATCCTTTCCATCATTTTTTCAAAATTGAATTTTCAGATCCACAGATTTTAAATTGTATGGATAACGATTCTATAAAAAAATATTCTATAAATAGGCCAATCTACGAAAAAATTTCATCCTCGATTTTGTATAATTATCCATATTGTTTGTGTGACAGCTGAACTGTCATACAAACATTGATCTATTATGTTAACACTAGATATGACAGGACGAACAAAATTTGTGTCGAACAAAATTTGTGTCGCAAAATCGAATGCATCTAACTTTTTGTTGAACAGGGTTGTGAATACTTCCGAAAAATAACATGTATTATATATTTATTTATTTAAACAATGAATGGCTATATAGGCCTTTGACATAATATACAATAAAAACAATAATATTCAGAGAAAAATATTATAAAAGTACCTACACATACACATTAGCATGAGTGCAAGGCAAAATAATTTAGCAACTACCTGATAATATAAAACAAATAATAATAATATGATGGTTAAAGTAGGTATACACAATTAAACAAAATAAAAGATAGAGGTATATACTTTTTAATTTATTTAATATACGGCAATAGCCTTTTAAAAAAAATAATATTACAAGACAAAGAAGTTATTTATTTATTTATTTATTCATTCTACGGCAAAAAGCCCTTATTACATGATACATATACATAAACAATTTCCACAACAATAAAATTGAAAACACAACACAAACACACTCAAATCTCAATGATATAAAACATATAAAAGACAATCTAATAGAAATTATATAAAAGATATTAAAATTTAAAAATAAAATTACAGAATTTAATTTTTTTAATTTAAAACCACAACATGTTGAGACATCAATTTTATTCCACCACTTTTCCTGTCTTTTTCAAGAAACATTTTCCCTTTTTTGTATCGTAGAAGTCATCTTCTTTAAATTGATGAGAACATATTATAGTAGTATGATTATTTGGTAGCCAGGAATGTCCTTGCGGTCGTCTTGGACAAATTATATCCACTTTTCTCTCTTATATGAGATGGACACGGAAATCTACAATTATACGTTTTTTCATTAATTAACAGATCAGCATGATTTCAAAAACTAAAATTATTTTTCGTACATTATTTAACGTTTTCATAAAAAAGCCAAACAAATATTTTTCGTTGTAGTAACAACCCTTAACCCTATACATTATTTATTTAATATATAAACAATATTTAGAAATAGTGTTTAATGTTAATATATCTTCTCGTTTACACGCCTTCCATTACAACGTGAGCGGAAGAGATAGATATACATTCCCATTATGTACTGTGTATTTCGGCTTAGGTACTTTTGGTAGACTTGACTACAGCGTAAATAATAATATAGGTATATAAGTTTTTCTTTACCACTCACACTACATTACAACAGCAAGGAGTGACAGAGATAGAAAGAATTCAAATTATTTTGATATTTTTAAATGCTGTGAATTTTATAAATTTGATTTAAAAATTCAAAATGCTTAAATTAATTAAATAAATATTTATTTATTTATTTACATTTTTATACGGCAGAGCCTTTTACATGTTATACAAAAAAAAAACAACAATAACAATTTGACAGACAAAAATACAGCTATCAAGCACACAAATTGAAATTACATAAATATAGGTACTTGAATAGAACTTGATTATAGGTAAAAAATGTCAATATTTAAAAAAAAACACAAAATTTAAATTAAATTAAAAATAAATTACACAATTTGGAAAGAAAGAAAAATTTTTTCCTTAAAAAAATCATTAAGATGAGATGAAGACAAAATAAAGTGAAATATATCAGTGAACAATTTAAAGACTAGAATATTTGTATATACATAAACCTTAGAATATTTCAAGATTAATTAATAATGATTAAACGTCAACGTTATAAAATCACACAATATTATAATAAATCATAAACAACAAACACATTGCATTGCACCAATGATACACGATTTGCCCATTGTCGGTTTACACTTGAAAATAATAATTTATTATGTCAGCTTTATATTTTTGGAAACCGTGTTATGGTTCTGTATTTTAGAACGACCAAAAATCTCCCAAATACCTACATCTGTATGAGATAAGAAAAAAAAAATGTGAAATTTTGCTATCAGCGGCAAACTAGATAATTAGTAGAGCAATTATATTTATTGGTGACAAATATTTTGTTTACGAATATTATGGAAATATTTGCATAATCACTCGTGAGAAGAAAGCGGCGAGGTCCAATTAGTTAAGGTACCTGGCGTTGTGCAATAAACAGATTGCATTCGCACGTGGGACGGGATGCCGGCATATTCTTTGTGATTTTCTAAGGGGGTCGTAAAATATTATAGAAGATAATATTATTAGGAAGTTCGAATATCTTGTTGTGAAATAATAAACGCGGCTTCCTCAAAGAGAAAAAAGACAATATTGAAATGTAGTCCGTGGGAATGAGATATTTTGCTGAAAAACAATAAATGCGACAGTAAAATAGAACATGAAAAAAAAAAGGGAGCTGATAAGAAATTCTATCTAGGTGGCCAGTAATTATATACGTCACGAAATACCTACCACTAATATAACGCAGTATGTATGTACTTACTTGCGTTATTGGGGGGATTATTAATAAAGAAGTGTTGATCAATCAATTATGTATTACATTATCAGTTGTTGAAAATCATATTGAAATGAATGGAAGGATAGCCGGACTAATTAATAGGTGTGTAAGTAGGCTTATTAATACACAGGTGAAGATAGAAAGAGAGAATAATTTATAATTACGAGAGATTCGAATTAAAGGATAGAATAATTATAGAATGTTGTTGCAATGAACCCAAAGTGTGTACGTAAGATCTGATTTTATTGAATGAATAAGTAGAAGTGAATATAGATGTATAGATAATTAATTGATATCGGGAACTTGTTATCAATAATTTTTATTGTATATTGTATGAGGTGTATGTAAGGCTTTCTTTTACTAATCTTATACCTACTATGATTTTAGGTAATAATCATTGGACGTCTAGGTATAAATAAATAATGAAATAGAATTATTTATACGATATTTACGAGGTATGAGTAGTCTTCATTATGTATTTGTAAATTTTAATTAAGTGTAGGAATAAGATAAAGATACCTAAATGTGAAACATGGATATCTTAATTAGGTATGTGTCGTGATAGAAATGAAATAAGAAATATAGGATATGAGGGGGAGTAAATAGATAAACCGATAGATATTTTTAGAGTCGAGAATTATTATTGATATTATGAGTTTTGAACGGAGAAGGCGATGTGAAGCGCATAGATGATTAGTATCTAAGCCATAAATTACGACTCGAAAGGCGGTACAATGTTAGGAAGAGATAGAAGATGTTAAAATAAGATAGAACGACGTTCGGACCGCATCCCTGTGTTACATTGGCGAGAATCTTAGGGGTGGATGCGAGAGATAAGGAAGTACGTCGTGATTGGAGAATTAGAGATTTTACCCGCGAAATCTGGTATAAAAGCTCATACATATCGGAAAATTAGGATAATTCAAATTTAGTTGTGAAGGGATACCGCGATTGTTATTCGCGGAAGGGCCGACAGATTAAAATTTAGTTGAGCAGGGATACCGCGATCGTTATTCGCGGAGGGTCAAGAGAATTCAAATTTAGTTGTGAAGGGATACCGCGATTGTTATTCGCGGAAGGGTCGAGAAGATTAAAAATTCAGTTGAGAAGAGAAATCGCGATTTAGTTATTCGCGGAGGATCGCGAGTAGTATTCGCGAAAAGTGATTTTGTTGTGAGAAATTAATTCGCGGAGATAACTTAGAGATTGTTTGTAGTGAGATCAAATTCATATTCAAATTCAAATTGATCGATCGAGATTGTTATACATAGTCGCGAAAATTTGGGAGAAATTAATAATAAGATATTAATAATCGTGAATAAGAACTAATAATTGTGAGTCAAATGATTCGTAGTGAACAAGTAAACGAATATATCGGTGTGTAATTACACAATACCAATCAACCAACTATTCTAATCTATAGTAAATCATTGATTACTGATTGATTAGCTGTCGAAGCGGTGCGATAGACTTTACTCAATGAGTTGGCAAATTAAATCATAACGCAAGAAGCCGACGACTAGTGTAAACTGTGTGACGTCGCAGAGGGTCAGAGGTGAATTAGCCAACGGGGAGATTTCACTTAGAAGGGGAGGACACGTGAATGCTGTGCGTCAGGAAACGGGAGATACCTACATTCAGATTTCGATTAATTTTCTTATTTCGCTACTCGAGGTCGAAGGGGAAGATAAGATCTACATACATCGGAGGCGCGGTTAATCATATCGTAAGAAAAATTGTTTTAATTTAAATTTATGTCTACTTTATTTTTATTATACACATTGTTATCAAATTATTGATTGATAATTATTATGTTTTAATGAGTAACTAGTTATTGATGACCTGGATAAATTATTATCGTGGATAGTTACCTTGTTGTGGTATGACTATTAGTTGATTTTGATTTTGTGTATTTAATATTATTTGATAATATTTTGTTTTATGAACAACTGATTATGGATGACTGACTTTAATAATTTTGTGAATCAGCATTTATTATGGTTTATTAGTGGGTTCATTTTTTTTTAATGTGTAAATAACTACCAATTGATACTCTTACTTAATTATAAAATTTTCATGAATAATTCATAGTGAAAATAATAATATTAATTTGTCATACGCAAGTACCTAGTGGTACGACTACTGCCAGTTTAATCTAGCCTTAATTAATCTAGAGTTCGCAGTTTTATGAGACTAGTATAATGTTTCAATTGTTTTCTTCGAACTGATTACATTGCTTTTTTTTTTGTATATGAATATAACATTACACTGAGTTACATACATATATAAACATGATATGTTCTTAATTTGTCTTGTAAATAATAGCTGTTTTAATTATATATATTATTTTTTTTATTATTATTGACTAACTTATTGAAAAATACAATTACTATTACTGTATATTGTGGTATTACCAAGGTGGAAACTGTTGAGTAATATTATTGTTTAATTGTGTAAATAAACCATATTTTGTATCAAATTCTCTAGAGTTTACAATTAGTAGAATAGCATTCCCTATCCCACCACTTGCTTGCATACTTATTGAGTTTCGAAGGAGGAAGAGAGAAAGGCCCTCTCGCGGTTCAAATCCGCAGAGGAAGATATCGTACGGGTTGTTAGCTACCTCCGGCTGTTCGTAGGAGCGGAGGACTGAGGACTTATCTCCATCAGGGTGAGCTAGCCGGGAAAAGAGGTAGGTCCCCCCCCCCCTTCTGAGAGTAGAGGAGCGAATCCCGGAGGGTAGCGCTGCTGAAAGCCTGGAACACCCGTATCATATGTTTGGCGCTGTAACGTGGGGCTAGCTTAGACCTGTTTTTCAGGTACTAAGCACGAACTGTTGGGGTAACCAGGGAGTTACACCTAAGTTCTCTCTTTTAAGGTTATTACGGCGTAAGCAAGTGGTAGGTGAGGATGATAGGGAAGGTCTAGATAGGTATTGTTTTGTAAGCGTTTGGTATGGAAAGAGGAGTGGATAGAGATAGGGGAGGCCTCTACCCAACCACAAGAAGTAGTTGCTGAATAAGCACCACGGGGAGATTAGTTAGGGGGTTGTAGAAAGTTAGCCGTGGGGTTTACGGCGGATGAATATAGCCCCCACTTTTTTTTCAGTATGTTTTTGTGTGTCCCGTAAAAGCCGGGAAAACGAAAAATTACTGCAGGTGGTCAACATGGAACCGTTGACGGAATGTACATAGACTAGGTAAAATGTGTTATAGTGTAAATTTCGTAAAATGTAAATAAGTAGGTATAGATTTTTTTTATTCCAAATAATTATAGGTCGTGTAGAAATAAGATGACTTAGATAAGAAGTTTTAGGTTTAACAAAAATGTATATGTTCTAGGTTTAAGGTATGTTAAATATTTGGTAGGTAAATTATATTAACGGAGGTATATATATTATATTATTTGTAAAATGTGGAATTAAATTAAATTTAATGTGTGTGATAGCTAACCGAGTTGAACAGTTGTCGGGGATCCGAATGAATGGGGGGGAGCCAGGTGTTGATCGGCAGTAATTGTCGATCGGCGGATTAATTAAGTGGAAATTAATCAGGGTCTTCCCAGGGTCACGTACGCTGTAGAAAAATCCAGAGAGTAGATCTTATGATAGGTGTTTCACATGGGACAGGTGATAATTGGTTCGCGAAACCATATCGGACTAAGTAGGGCACTTAGTCAGTTCTAAAAAGGAGGAATACCTACTTAGGATAGTCTGAGATAGTTAGAAGTAAATTTCACAACATTTAAATAGGAGGGGATAGATTAGGTATAAAGTTATCTTTTAAGATAGATTGAAGTAGCGGTTTTATTATGTGTTTGAAATTTCAAATACTTGTAATTTTCCTATTTTTTATTAATTTATAATGTATATAAATAAGCCTTCCACCTTGGTAATATGTTTTGATTTGATAAGAGTATTGTAAATATCATTAAGATGAGATATGGAAATTGTATTAATGATAATTGTGAAAAGATGAGAATATATACAGGAGTTGAAATTGCTTATTTAAATTAATAGATAAATTGATATAATATAATGATAAGTTTTGCAATTTGTGTAAATAATACGTACCCGTAGTAGGTACCAGGTTATGTGTATATATACTAATAATGATGTATAATCACTTTGTATGTATGTATATATTAATAATGATGTTGATGTATAGATATTGATAAGATGTTGCATAATCACGTTGCATATGTATATATCGATGACGATGTTATGGTTTTATATATTATGATGTAATAAGGGGGGATAGGTACAAATTATGAGAGGGTTAATTCAGCAAACGAGGGTAGCAGATGATTTAAAATTTTGAGATAATTTGAGTATTAGTGTATTTATCCATTTGACGCTAAAAGTTATGATTGGTAAAAAGAGTAAAACTAAATGGATTGGCGCCGGGCACTTGAATCATCTGCACTCTCAAGTTCGTTGGACTAGCACTGCGCATTTCTGAGGCTAGATCAGAGGAAGAGGAACTATAGAGGGTTCTTGAAGTTAGTTAGTTGTTAGCAATGTTTGCAATAAAAATGAAAATAAAACAATTGTATAACTTTGATAGGAGAACCTGATGTCCAGGTAGATGTTTTGATTTCTATAGGGGTGTGTAATAATTCAGATTGTATGTGTTTTCTTTCATATGGGAGTTTTTGGTCGCCTGAGTGGGGTGGATTGTTATGGTTCTGTATTTTAGAACGACCAAAAATCTCCCAAATACCTACATCTGTATGAGATAAGAAAAAAAAAATGTGAAATTTTGCTATCAGCGGCAAACTAGATAATTAGTAGAGCAATTATATTTATTGGTGACAAATATTTTGTTTACGAATATTATGGAAATATTTGCATAATCACTCGTGAGAAGAAAGCGGCGAGGTCCAATTAGTTAAGGTACCTGGCGTTGTGCAATAAACAGATTGCATTCGCACGTGGGACGGGATGCCGGCATATTCTTTGTGATTTTCTAAGGGGGTCGTAAAATATTATAGAAGATAATATTATTAGGAAGTTCGAATATCTTGTTGTGAAATAATAAACGCGGCTTCCTCAAAGAGAAAAAAGACAATATTGAAATGTAGTCCGTGGGAATGAGATATTTTGCTGAAAAACAATAAATGCGACAGTAAAATAGAACATGAAAAAAAAAAGGGAGCTGATAAGAAATTCTATCTAGGTGGCCAGTAATTATATACGTCACGAAATACCTACCACTAATATAACGCAGTATGTATGTACTTACTTGCGTTATTGGGGGGATTATTAATAAAGAAGTGTTGATCAATCAATTATGTATTACATTATCAGTTGTTGAAAATCATATTGAAATGAATGGAAGGATAGCCGGACTAATTAATAGGTGTGTAAGTAGGCTTATTAATACACAGGTGAAGATAGAAAGAGAGAATAATTTATAATTACGAGAGATTCGAATTAAAGGATAGAATAATTATAGAATGTTGTTGCAATGAACCCAAAGTGTGTACGTAAGATCTGATTTTATTGAATGAATAAGTAGAAGTGAATATAGATGTATAGATAATTAATTGATATCGGGAACTTGTTATCAATAATTTTTATTGTATATTGTATGAGGTGTATGTAAGGCTTTCTTTTACTAATCTTATACCTACTATGATTTTAGGTAATAATCATTGGACGTCTAGGTATAAATAAATAATGAAATAGAATTATTTATACGATATTTACGAGGTATGAGTAGTCTTCATTATGTATTTGTAAATTTTAATTAAGTGTAGGAATAAGATAAAGATACCTAAATGTGAAACATGGATATCTTAATTAGGTATGTGTCGTGATAGAAATGAAATAAGAAATATAGGATATGAGGGGGAGTAAATAGATAAACCGATAGATATTTTTAGAGTCGAGAATTATTATTGATATTATGAGTTTTGAACGGAGAAGGCGATGTGAAGCGCATAGATGATTAGTATCTAAGCCATAAATTACGACTCGAAAGGCGGTACAATGTTAGGAAGAGATAGAAGATGTTAAAATAAGATAGAACGACGTTCGGACCGCATCCCTGTGTTACATTGGCGAGAATCTTAGGGGTGGATGCGAGAGATAAGGAAGTACGTCGTGATTGGAGAATTAGAGATTTTACCCGCGAAATCTGGTATAAAAGCTCATACATATCGGAAAATTAGGATAATTCAAATTTAGTTGTGAAGGGATACCGCGATTGTTATTCGCGGAAGGGCCGACAGATTAAAATTTAGTTGAGCAGGGATACCGCGATCGTTATTCGCGGAGGGTCAAGAGAATTCAAATTTAGTTGTGAAGGGATACCGCGATTGTTATTCGCGGAAGGGTCGAGAAGATTAAAAATTCAGTTGAGAAGAGAAATCGCGATTTAGTTATTCGCGGAGGATCGCGAGTAGTATTCGCGAAAAGTGATTTTGTTGTGAGAAATTAATTCGCGGAGATAACTTAGAGATTGTTTGTAGTGAGATCAAATTCATATTCAAATTCAAATTGATCGATCGAGATTGTTATAGGTACATAGTCGCGAAAATTTGGGAGAAATTAATAATAAGATATTAATAATCGTGAATAAGAACTAATAATTGTGAGTCAAATGATTCGTAGTGAACAAGTAAACGAATATATCGGTGTGTAATTACACAATACCAATCAACCAACTATTCTAATCTATAGTAAATCATTGATTACTGATTGATTAGCTGTCGAAGCGGTGCGATAGACTTTACTCAATGAGTTGGCAAATTAAATCATAACGCAAGAAGCCGACGACTAGTGTAAACTGTGTGACGTCGCAGAGGGTCAGAGGTGAATTAGCCAACGGGGAGATTTCACTTAGAAGGGGAGGACACGTGAATGCTGTGCGTCAGGAAACGGGAGATACCTACATTCAGATTTCGATTAATTTTCTTATTTCGCTACTCGAGGTCGAAGGGGAAGATAAGATCTACATACATCGGAGGCGCGGTTAATCATATCGTAAGAAAAATTGTTTTAATTTAAATTTATGTCTACTTTATTTTTATTATACACATTGTTATCAAATTATTGATTGATAATTATTATGTTTTAATGAGTAACTAGTTATTGATGACCTGGATAAATTATTATCGTGGATAGTTACCTTGTTGTGGTATGACTATTAGTTGATTTTGATTTTGTGTATTTAATATTATTTGATAATATTTTGTTTTATGAACAACTGATTATGGATGACTGACTTTAATAATTTTGTGAATCAGCATTTATTATGGTTTATTAGTGGGTTCATTTTTTTTTAATGTGTAAATAACTACCAATTGATACTCTTACTTAATTATAAAATTTTCATGAATAATTCATAGTGAAAATAATAATATTAATTTGTCATACGCAAGTACCTAGTGGTACGACTACTGCCAGTTTAATCTAGCCTTAATTAATCTAGAGTTCGCAGTTTTATGAGACTAGTATAATGTTTCAATTGTTTTCTTCGAACTGATTACATTGCTTTTTTTTTTGTATATGAATATAACATTACACTGAGTTACATACATATATAAACATGATATGTTCTTAATTTGTCTTGTAAATAATAGCTGTTTTAATTATATATATTATTTTTTTTATTATTATTGACTAACTTATTGAAAAATACAATTACTATTACTGTATATTGTGGTATTACCAAGGTGGAAACTGTTGAGTAATATTATTGTTTAATTGTGTAAATAAACCATATTTTGTATCAAATTCTCTAGAGTTTACAATTAGTAGAATAGCATTCCCTATCCCACCACTTGCTTGCATACTTATTGAGTTTCGAAGGAGGAAGAGAGAAAGGCCCTCTCGCGGTTCAAATCCGCAGAGGAAGATATCGTACGGGTTGTTAGCTACCTCCGGCTGTTCGTAGGAGCGGAGGACTGAGGACTTATCTCCATCAGGGTGAGCTAGCCGGGAAAAGAGGTAGGTCCCCCCCCCCCTTCTGAGAGTAGAGGAGCGAATCCCGGAGGGTAGCGCTGCTGAAAGCCTGGAACACCCGTATCAACCGTCAGCGACAATGTCAGCATAGTCTCCCACCAGATTACCCAGTCTATGAATGCGAATCACGGGTGAGTGCAACATATAATTGCTTTTAGCATTGTGCTCATGAAATAATAGTGACTGTCTGGTATATCTGGTAGGAATATGAAACCGAATGAGTTCTAGTAGCTCCGGAGAATCAATTGCACCGTTTATCAATTTGTGTAAGAAGCAAAGATCAAACACGTTTCTGCGATTCTGCAAACTTAATAGACTAAGCTCTCTCATCAGAGCAGCATAGTCTATGTCTACCGCCGGAATTCCCATTTTGTAATTGATCAGTCTTAGAAATTTCCTTTGCACTTTTTCTATGTTGTTGATGTGAACTGCATAATTCGGAGACCATATTACGGAGTTATACTCCACGAGTGGTCTCACTAATGATATAAATAATAGTCTATAGGATTGAATCAATCGCAAATCGACTGCCAATCTAAAAACAAAGCCTAAAACTCTCATTGCCTTACTAACAGCCTCCTCAATATGTAAATTAAAAGTTAGATTTTCAGAGAAGGTAACGCCGAGGTCTCGTAAGTTAGATACACATTCGAGTGCCATATTGTTAATGGAATATTCAAAAGTGAGGTGTGATTTAATTTTATGAAATCGGACAACCTGGCATTTAGACACATTAAGACTGAGTCCGTTCGTTTTACACCAGTCGTTTAATTTATCCAAGTTGCTTTGCAAGATGTTACAGTCTTCAATGCAATTAATAGTCTTGAATATTTTCAGGTCGTCCGCAAACAATAAAACCTCTACTTCTCCGAAAATTCCAACTATGTCATTTATAAAGATGTTGAATAGTAATGGACCCAAGTGCGATCCCTGAGGTACCCCACTATATGCATATATTGGATCTGATGTGCAATTCCCAATCTTGACCAATAGAGTTCTTTCTTTAAGATAACTCTCCAACCATTGGTAGAAGACTCCGCCGACTCCATACCCACGTAACTTCCGTAGTAACATGTCGTGTGACACTTTGTCGAATGCTTTAGAAAAATCTGTGTATATGGAGTCGACCTGACATCTCTTAGAAAGAGCATTCAGTATATAATTTTGATAAGTTAATAAATTGGTAAGAGTGGATTTTTTTGGAACAAATCCATGTTGTAAATTTGAAATAATTTTGTCGGCACTTTGACTAATTTTCTTCACTACAATTGATTCAAATAGCTTGGGAATCGCTGATAATATGCATATAGGTCTATAGTTTGTAACCTGACATTTTTCTCCTTTTTTAAATATAGGTTTTATGAAACCAGTTTTCCAAGAATTGGGAAAAACTCCTGATTTTAATGATAAATTAAAGAGCAAGTGTAAATGCTCTGTCAGGGTATCAACACAGTTCTTCAAAAAGACATTTGGGATCCCATCCGGGCCAGCTGTTTTAGAGCTGTCCAGAGCAAGGATCGCACTTTTGACCTCGTCAGCGGTAATAACAATGCTGGGCAAATCGATAACCAAATCAGAAGAAAAATCGGAGTCGGTGGGCGTAGGTAAGGAATCATAAACGCCTTGGAAGAATGAAGCAAACAGATTAACCGCGTCCTGGAGTGATTTCGAATTTTTGTTTTTGTATTGAAGGTTTAGTGGTATCTCGACCCGATCTTCCCTCAAATTATTTACAAACTTCCAAAGATCTTTTGAATTATTGTGTAAATCTTTCTCCATAAGAGCAACATGTTGTGCGTAACAGTTCTTGGATAAAGAAGAACATTCGTTACGTAGATCAGAAAAACAGTTGTAATCAGCAATGTCTAATGTTTCCTTATACTTTTTATGTGCCAATTTCTTCTTTAATACTAAATTCTTTAATTCAGCATTAAACCACTTAGGGTAACATGAAGGCTTGAAATCCTTCTTTGGGACATATGTGTCAATGCATGAATTTAAAATGGAGTAATATTGATCTAGTATACTCCCAACTAGCACATAAGCTGTAGAAGCAAAGATATACCACCCTTTTGGAGTCTTGAGTTGAATAAGAGATCTATAATAGTGTTTTCATTCTCCCTAAGCGATATATGTGAACTTTATTTCCTCATATAACGTCTTGAGTAATATAAAAGCGATACAACAGTAATTAGATATGGTATTCAGCCTAAAGTGATATAGTAGCGTTTAAAGGGGTCACTCTATTACTACCTTTCCCGCCTTAGAATGCATAATGGTGGTATACGTCACTATAGGTAATACAAAGGCGGCCGCGACGTCTCTTATACCTCCAGCGGTATAATGTACCACATGACTACTCATAAACCACCACTGGCTGCACTATTGGTACGATAGATCCTTTAGCGGTATTAATTGATTCGCCATTTTGTATGCATTGAATAATATTATTATAGAGAAATAAAATAAATGAAATTAACAATTTTTACAGAAATATGGTGGTAAACTCGAATATTTATTATAATTCACTCATTTAATTTCATTATCATCTATATTTATAACAAATTAAGTAAAAAATATATTTGCACTACTACACTGGTACACACTACACTAGTTTAAAATTATTTTTTTACAATAAAATATTAATATTTCACGGGCGCTTCAAAATTTTGATCTAAACATACATGTATTATCACAGTAAAATTACATCCGCACCAATTTTTCGAGGAATATCATACTTTAGCAAACAAAAATATTACGTACCTGATATATGAAAATCCTGATGGACAAAATAGTTATTAAGTATGTTTTCACTAATATTGGTATAGTATTGTCAATAAGTATTTAATTGCAATGTTCCACCACGTTTGTTTACCAACAAATCAGGAAGAAATATTAACAGCTATTGACACGACACCAAGCGGTACACTTCTTAACTAATAGAGCGATCTTATTACTGTACTGTACCGCTATTGTACCGCTACTGTATCACCTTTAATGCTATAAAGGCGGTAGAAAGGAGATAACATCACCCAAGGCTGAATAATTTGTGCCCAAATCGGAGGTATAACGGGGGTATAGCTGGCTATATCGCCAATGTTTAACCCTTTTGTATCATCATTAGAGTAAAAAAGACCTGTTAATCAGCTGATTTAGAGCTTCTTATACCTCTTGTGTGCTAGTTGGGTGCTAGTTGGGCTGCTTAAATTATTTTCAGTTCGTAAGAAAGAAATATCGACATTTTCCAAAAAATTATTTATTGTAACATAATCAGCTCTGTGGAAGTTTTGTTTAGTGCAAAGGTCAGTTTTGAGGTTACACAATCCAGTTTTAATCACAATGTCAAGAGGAGGATGAAAGATATCAACTGGAAGAAGTTCAGAGAAGGATTTGCTTACAGACGTATTGTTGGGATCCGATGAGAAAACAAGATCTAAAGTTTTGTCTTGGTTATTAGTAACATGGTTTATTTGAAGGAGACCAAAAAAGTTAGCCATGTCTACAAGTTCAGTAGCTTTATCATTGTTTAGATTATTAGCTATTTGTAAGTTAAAGTTGCATTGATCTCCCCCATTTCCATCCAATATCTCCCATCTGCAGTCAGGCAAGTTAAAATCTCCTGTCAAAATAAGTTTCTTATCTTTGTGTTTAGATTTGATAAATTCCACCTCCTCACAATAATTTTTATACAAAGAAATATCTGAGTTAGGGGGTATATATGCGCATCCAAAAACAACCGATTCGAGTGGAAGCCTGATGGATATGAAAATTTGTTCGATATATGATCAATAAATTCTACTTACCGGTGAAATGTCACTCCATCACTTTTTTTGACCTTTACAGATCGATTTGTACAGGATTTAAGAGCACAATTTGGCATATTTTCAGCTCTGGACACGTCACATACCCAATGATATATAAATATCGACTGAACCATGGAACGGCTAAACTGTGGCGTGCCACAGTTGCATCCGACAATTTAATTTGTTCTACCTGTCATATCTAGTGTTATATCAATGCATACAAACAGCATTTTCATACAAAATACAATCCAAATTTATGACTATTCTGTTGGATTTTCCAAAAATTTTCTTACATATAAACAGTCTCCTGATAGTTACAAACACAACAAAAAAACAATTAGCCAAGTTGGTTTAGATGTTCTCAAATTATGGAGTGACATCCATGGTCAATTTATATTTATAAGATTCAAAAAAATTACTAGAATCGTCAAATGTAAACAAAACAATGAAAAAAAGGAATTGGAAATCGACAAAATACCTTATTTTAGCTATTTTGTAAAAACCTAAAAGAAATACTCAGCCCGACTTAAGGTAAATATTGGATAATATTAGATAGAAAAGAATATTATTCTTTTCATCACTGGTAACATAAATATTCTCAATTTTAACTGGTTCAGTACAAAATCAATGTTAATTTTATAATCATTTTCCAAGATAAACAATGAGGTTTTTATTTCAATGTTAGATTTTATGTGATGCACTACTAACATTGTTTTATTTTCTACAAATCAAAAGAAAAAATAAAGACAGGTGATATTCGATCTTTCCGAGCACTCGAATGTAAGCCATAAATAATAAAACAACTTACCCAGTTCCATCTTTATCCAAGGTCTTATGCAAGAGTTTCATCTTAATATTGTATTAATAAGATCACGAAATCATCTTTTATAAAATAAATCGGAATATATCGACATATTGACTCTATGAAAGTTTCCGCTACACAATTATTATCGAAACGAACACCAACACACGTCGACCGATGACAGCAATAGCGTGTTCATGAATGTTGCAATCAACTCTATCCATTTTCGCTAGGTAATTGATTAGGAAATTAAGTCAATTTTAATGCAAAACGTAATAATATAAAAATTATTTAGGATACACTACTTTCTCATGAATATTAAGAACGGTTTTTTTAATGTTGAAGCCAATGTTTTTCTTACTCCCAAAAAATCTTAAATACTTAGTTAGTATTTATGAACCATCACAAATAATATTTTATGTGAAATAACCTTATATATAAAGACTTTTACGAATTAATTGTGGTAAATTCACGGTTCATAGAAACCTATCACCTATACATATTTAATGAAATCATTGTAATAAATAACACGGTATCAAACAAATTATTAATATTTATGGCGGAAATCCGACCACTCTTTCACCTTATCACTCTTTTTTTGAACTAGTAACATGGACAAGTTTTAACTGTCACTGTCTATGTTGTGGTGGTCAACTGATTTTGCCATATTTGGCTTATTTTCAATTTAAACGTGTTTTGTGTTTACATGTCACGTATTCGTTTTCAAAATTTGTTTTTGACCAAATAGCATTTACAGAATGATTGATTTTATATTACGTTCTTTAAAAATTTAGTAATTATGCATTCGATCCGCGACGCGTGCTAAGTGCTCTAGTTAATTGACATCGAAATCATTATTTTTTAATCTGTTGAACAGAGTTCGTCGTGTTGTTCAATATACTTTATTGGTAAAAAGTTCTATATATATAGGTATGTGTATTATTTTTTGATTTATTATCTAGAGTTATTTATTCTTTGTGTGTAGTTTTTGACTAGAATGTATTGACTTGTTTTTAACGGTACATTTCTCTTCCTCTATATTACATGTAGTCAAATTTTGAAGTAGTTCCAAAAATCATCTGCTTTGAGATTTTAAATTGGAGCGAGTGCATAACTATATTATCGAGATTTCATATTTTGAGATCCAAATAGATACTACATCAAATTCAATGGATGCCAAGAATGGTGCATACTTAAAAAAACATTTGGTTGTTTGAACATTTCAGTATTTTTCCTACCAAACATGCAGCCATTCGGAAGCCAAGTAATATTCCGTTTTTATTGTTGAAATTATTTAGTAGAGGTTTGTTTAATGCTTCTTTCAGCACACAGTCAATAGAGATAAAGAGTAATTGAGTCAGATTCACTATATTTTATAGTCCTTGAAGTCATTGTGAAAGAGGAATGTTGAATCAATTTTTCATGCATGATTGAGGCCTTGGCACATTTCTATTAGGTCAAAATCTTATTATTGCAAACTTAACATTATTTTTTCAAATTAAAGATTTGATTGGCTAAAAATAATTTTTCACTGCTGCTTTACTATACCAATAAATATTTTCAAACTTTTTATTCTCAAAAACTTTTTGTTGAGAATGACCCTTTTAGGATTGTTTAAATTTTTCGTAAGTTAAGGTTGGGAATTTGTTAAGTAGAAATAAATCAATTATTTTATGTTGAACCTTTGTTTCAAATTTGCTGTATTATTTATTCATAACACAGTTAAGATATTTATTGTGATAAGCTTTAACACAGATATCAGACAAGGTTGAAATCTTATTGAGTCTTTGATGAATATTCGGTCAATTTCTACTATACTACAACTTTTTGTTGTTGTTTGGCTAACGCTGTATGTATGTAAAATAAAAATAAAATAATTTAAAAAAATACAACTATGATCATCAATGTATGTATACTTTCGTTCTGGATACTATTGGATAACCTAGAGTAGAAATTGTCCTACAATTCTAGGTAAAAAAATAATATTTTAAGTAAAAAATAATAAAACAAATGTGAAAATTGTACACACACATTCTCTTTGCATATAGTTAGTTCATCATGTTATTGCATGAATATTTGAGTTCGTTGGAGAAAATTTATAATATGGGTTTATCCAAAACCCAGGTATTCATTTTCTACAAATAAAAATAATTCAAATTATTAATATGTGATAGTTCAATAAATAATTTAATTTATTTATTATGATTTTTTTGACACAATTGGATGTCGAAGATTGGATTTTACTTACAAAGAAATTCACATAAGTGTGTACCGTACCCTGTCCAACATACCTGACCTAATAAATATCTATTCATATAGGTTGACTAGCGGTCTTTACACTCTCCTTGTAAACACTAAGATGTCGTGGGTTCGATTCCCGGAGTGAATAGAATGCTTCTAATCGTTTCCGAAGTTGAATGATTAATCAGGATTAGTTTCAAAATCACAAATAATTTAAGGTTTATTGTTTGTTTGTCGTTCTAGAAACTATATATAAAGTGAAGTATACTACAATATTTTACAGAAATAGTTGGACATATTATTTTTTGTTCTCTACAATACAACTCAACATTTTGTTCGATACAATTTGAAGTACGTGCTACAATTATCATCTGGTACCATTATCTACACAAATCCTTTATTAAAAGGTACGCAAATCAATTAATTTATGTGATGATTGACAGTAGAGTTGGATCTCAGCCATTGTATATGTTTTATTCATTTCTACAATAATTTGCGTTACTGGAGGGTAAACATTATTTTTGAATTGCACAGCTGTTAATACATAATAAGCAATTTCTCACGGTCAACAGCTGAGACCGTGGTTCAACGGTATAACGCTGTCGCATTATTATACTTGCTGGATTCGGCGGCGTGAGTTCGAATACCACACTACGCAAACTTTTTTTTCATACAAATTTTAATTACAATATGAATAACAATGAGCAGTTATCCAAGTACAAAACCAGAAATCAAAGTAAATCTGATTCCCCAATTACCAATGCAGCAGCGACATCTATAGTTGTGGGCGAAAATGTGGATAGGAAAAAAGCAAAGAATGCATCTGTTGAAGCTGAGTCTAATCATTTAAATGAAAAAATGACTTCCGATTTGAAAAATTTCTTCAAAAACCTGTTAACCGAACAGCTTACAGCTACTCGCCAAGAGATGGCGCTCTCCCATGCTGAATTGAAAAAAATAATTGAATCTCAATCTAATGTGATAAACAACATAAAAGATCAAATGAGAGCCCTTGTGGAGGAAAATCTCGCGCTTAAAAATCGTGTCTGTGAATTAGAATCCAAAGTTGATTTGTTGAAGGTAACGGAAGAGGTAGAAGAACGCATTTTACGCTCTAAAAATGTAATAGTTCACAATATGCCTGAATATGTGGGAGAGAAGCGGACTGAAGCCTTGATGCACGATAGACGCGAAATTGCAGCATTATTGAGAAGGGTTGATGAAACTCTCGGAGAGGATGGGGTAAAATGTATCCGACTGGGTAGACACAGGAATGATGGACCAAGGCCTCTTAAGGTAATTCTGGATAGTCAAGAGCGTGCTATAAATATTGTAAGAAACAGACGACTTTTGGGTGGAGATGTGAGAGTTTATAGCGATTTAACGATTGCACAAAGGGACGATTTGAGGAGATTGAAGGAGGAACTGGTTAGAAGAAGATCTAATGGTGAGAGTGATTTGTATATAAAATACATAAGAAATAAACCTATAATTGCTACAAATAGACATACAAAAAACTGAATATTTTCTATCAAAACCCTAGAAGCATAAAAAATAAATTGTCGTCACTACCTACTGTCTTGTCAACGGCTGACTACCACATAATTGCTCTTACTGAAACGTGGTTAACATCTGATGTCGGTGATGGAGAGCTGAGACTGGGTGGATATACTATTTATAGACTGGATAGGGATCACAGAATGTCGGGAAGAACCAGAGGAGGAGGCGTTTTACTGGCTGTCAGATCGTGCATTGCCTCAAGAGAAATAAAGACGCAGCAAAATGGCATTGAGCATATTTTTGTAGTGCTCAAATTAAAAAATAAGCAACAAATTATTATTGGTTGCACATACATCCCCCCTGCTTCACCGAATGAGGTATATGAGCGACATTGTGCTGAGGTGGAGAGACTTTCTTCTGCTTTCCCTTCTGCGGAAGTGTTACTTCTTGGTGACTACAATCTGCCTGAGCTCTGTTGGAATGATGGTTTACCGGTGGTGCCACGACTAACTAGGAAGGCTGATACCATATCAGAATTGTGCTGTCTAATGAATATTCAACAAAGAAACAATTTTATCAACCATAATGGTGTTGTATTAGATTTAGTTTTGACAACCCTTCATGACGTTCGTGTTTCCCTCTCGGACGATCCCCTTTTTGCTATTGATCCTCACCATCCTCCTTTGGACATCCGACTATTAACTGATCCACCCCTCTCTCCTAATGCCAATACTGCTGACATTAATGTTAAGAATTTTTATAAAGCAGATTTTTCCTCAATTAATAATCATCTTTTGTCAATGAACTGGAATGATGTGTTTGTTCATGGGAATGTGGACGCTGATATTGACTCCTTTTACACGATTATTAATGATCTTATTGATCAATATGTACCAATTCATAAACAATTTAGATCCACTTATCCTGCATGGGTGAGTGCGGAGTTAAAGTCATTGATTTCTGAGAAGAAGTCAGCTCATATCCAATATAAGCTAACAAACTCTGTTTCAGATTATGTAAGGTTCTCAGATCTTCGTAAGAGATGTAAAAAATTGTCAACAACTCTATATGGTAATTATATATCTGAGACGGAGATGTCACTTACTAGTAACATAAATCTGAAGAACTTTTGGAGGCATGCTTCTTCTCTCACCCCTTCTTCCCGAGGAGATGTGGGAGCTTCTCTTCCTAATGAAATGTTTTATGGTGACAGAAGCGCAATAACTGATGAGACGAAGGCAGACCTATTGGCGAATTTCTTTGCTAGTGTGTATCGACAGTTTTCGTCTCCTGTTCATAACCTCAGTAATGAGGATACTCTTGGACGATGTGTAAACATCCCACAATTTCGTGTGGAGGAACAGGTGGTTTACAATATGCTTTCGTCTATTGACGTTTCAAAGGGTCCTGGCCCTGACGCTATCCCACCTATCTTCGCTCGGGCTTGTGCTTCTTCACTCACTTATCCTCTTACTCGGCTCTTTAATTTATCTCTTGATTTGGGGGTCTTTCCATCCATTTGGAAGTTTAGTTATTTGATATCAATATTCAAGAAGGGTGATAGGAGCAGTGTTGAGAACTATCGTCCTATTTGTTTATTATCGACACTGGGTAAACTATTTGAGAGGATCGTTCTTCACTACATCGTTCCTCATGTTTCTCCCACTATCTCTCGTAAGCAGCACGGTTTTATTTCAAGCAGATCCACTGTTTCGAATTTGGTACTTTACAGCGATTTTTTGACTACGTCATTGGCCGGGGGAAGTCAGGTTGACAGCATATACACTGATTTCTCCAAGGCCTTTGACACGGTTAGTCACCCTGTGCTAGTTTATAAACTTGAAAGGTTGGGAATCTGTGGTAATCTTCTTCGTTGGGTCGAGAGTTACCTATCGGGAAGAACTCTTGCTGTAAGGGTGGAAGGGTCCCACCTTGGACCAATTCTTTTTAACATTTTTATTTACGATATTGTGAACGATCTGAATGGGGTCGAGGTTCTTCTATATGCTGATGATCTCAAAATGTATAGGGTCATAAAAAACATTGATGACTGCAAGGTACTACAAAATAACATAGACTTAATATCTGCTTGGTGTCATAAAAATGGTTTGATGTTGAACACTAACAAGTGCAATGTCATAAGATTTGCTAAAACTAGAAGTAGAGTCTTGTTTAATTACACCCTGGATGGAGTCGCTCTTGAGGCCGTTAGTGAGGTGCGTGATTTGGGTGTATTATTTGATGACGGTTTATCCTTCACCGTGCATATATCAAGTGTCGCGGACAGAGCTTTTCGGATGTTGGGCTTCATTATACGCATTTCCAGAGACTTCAAAAACACATATACCCTTAAGATTCTCTTCCAAGCCTATGTTAGAAGTCAGTTGGAATATGCATCATCAGTGTGGTCCCCTTATTATGGTGTGCATATACATACTATAGAGAGGGTTCAACGCAAATTCATGCGTTATATTAACTTTCGGTTAGGCATCCCATATGTTGACTTCTGTTATGAACATCTTTTGCTGGAGCTTCGAATGTCTAAATTGTTTGACAGGCGTGTCCTGTTGGACATGATTCTTTTATACAAAATTGTAAATTCATGTTTTGATTGCCCGGAGCTCCTTTCATTGCTCAATTTTCATGTCCCTGATCGTCCTACTAGACAGAAAATTTTATTTAAAGAATCAAATACTCGAACCAATTACCAGAGACATTCCGTCATTAATCGTCTGCACATGCTTGGAAATAGATTTATCGATGTATTGAATTTGGATTTGTTTTTTGAAGGTGATTATGTAATGAAAGATAAAATAATCAAATATTTTAATCAGACTTATTTTGAAATTGTAAATAGTCAATAAATGTATATTGTCCTGATCATTCTATGCTTCGTTTGTTTATTTAGTGTCGGTTTTATTTTTGCGTAAATTTTATTATATATGCGCTGTTTGATTTGTTTTACAAGTGTTGTTTTTGATTCATAAACTTTTTTGGATAAAACTAAATGAAATAAATTAGATGTGATTAATCAATTTGAATAAGTAATATTTGAACATGTGTCAGGAATCATTTTATTGTGTTGGATATAAACTTTTGGTTTTCTATTGTTGTGTATACTTGTATGGATTTGGAACACTATATTTTTGATCGAGTATGTATTGTAATTGTGGTCATTTTATTGTTTTTATATTTGTGTATGTATTTTTGTTTTGGTTTTTAATTCATTGATATTGTCAACTATAATGATTATGTAATAAAAGGCATATTGCCGTATATTCATGAATAAATAAATAAATAAAGTGATTTTTTATTCTTATAACTTGTAATTTTACACCTACAAAAGTGTGTGATATATTATATTATGATAGGTATGGCTTAAATCACAATATATGCATCACTTGCAGCTGCAACGCATTCCATGAATGAAGGATCGTATGATTTTATGCAGGAGATAATATGGGGTGAAGGATTTATTCCATTTCACTGCGTACAGTTGGGTAGAGACTTAGCTCATGCCTTTGCATTTGGAACAAGTCTAGGCCCGTCACCAGAATATGCAGCTTGGATTTGTCGAAAAGATGTGATGTTTCGACATTGGTACACGTGTCTCTTCAGGACCATCTCACAAAATGGCTGACACAACATCGAATCCTGTATGTGTGGAGCATCGCATATTATGAATGACTGTATCTAATCTAAGTTTCATTCAAAATGCGCGTACAACATGCATTCCATGAATGAAAGATGATATGATTTTATGCAGGAGATAATATGAGATGAAAGTTTTACTCCATTTCACTGCGTACAGTCGGGCAGAGACTATATAATTATATAATCACCTTGAGAGTTCTTCTCTCTCTTTTTCTGGCATTGCATCCAATAGATGAGTGATGCTGCCATTATCAAAACAGTGTTATTTCAATCTGAATCAATAATATTTCAATACAAAATAATAAAATGTAAACTTGTTTTCTATCTATCTATCTATACCCTCACGCTGTTTCCCAGGAGGGATAGGCAGAGAGAACGGAACGCCATATAGATCTATCCTTACAAACTTCTTTCGCTTCCTCCACATTCATCCAGTTTCTCATACATGTTCACCTATTTCTCTTACTCAACATGCGGCATTAAGGATTTGATCCACGTGCTCAAGCCACGTGGTTCTTGGCCGTCCGCGCTTCCTCACACCTCCTTTTTCAGACAAATACATCCTCTTCGTCATTCTTTCATCTTGCATTCGCTCAACATGTCCAAACCATCGTAACTTATTTACACGCATTCTATCCACAACACTCTTCTCGCATCCGCTCATTCTCCTAATATCCTCATTCTTCACTCTATCCCTCAAAGTTTTACTAACCATTCTTCTTAGTGAACGCATTTCCACGGCGTTTATTCCACTCTCGTCCTTCTTCAACCACGTCCAAGTTTCACTTGCATACATAAGTGTCGGTACCAGAATGGTATTGTGCACCAGCATTTTAGCCATGTTCGATACATTGCTGTTGCTAACAATGGGTCGAAGTGCACCATTCACTCTAGCACCGGCAACTTTTCTTCTTTCGATGTCCTTTTCGTATCTTCCATCCCTTGCAAACATACTTCCTAAATACACATACTCATTCACTTGCTCTAAACATTCATTGTCAACATTTATTTCACATGACGTTCTTTCGCTCTCTCTTTCAAACACCATCACTTTCGTCTTCGCAACATTAATTTTTAGCCCATTTGTACTACAACTATCGTACACACACGAAACAATTTCTTGTAGATCAGTTTCATTCTCAGCCATTAACACTAAATCGTCTGCATACATCAATGCATTCACCCGAATTCCATTCAATTCAACACCAACATCCATCCCTCTCAGAGGTTGCATGCAGAAGTCATAAAATAGATTGAATAACCACGGAGACATAACACAACCTTGCTTCACTCCTTTAGTGAGGGTAAACCACTCCGAGAGGGTATTGTTTACCCTCACACAAGCGGAACTCCCCACGTAGAGTGATGAGATTGCGCGTATCAACTGTGTGCTCACTCCATACTCCGACATCACGCGCCACAATCTTTCTCGGTCCACACGGTCATATGCCTTCTCCAAGTCGACGAACGCGTAGAAAAGTTTCTGGTGTTTACCCAAGAACTTTTCGACGATCATCCTTAGGGAGAAGATTTGATCGGTACACCCTCTACCATTCAGAAAAGCTCCTTGCGAATCCCATACCTTACTCTCAGTAGTCTTTCGCACTCTCTCAATCAAAATTCTTCCGTACAGTTTACCTACTGAGCTCAATAAGCTAATAGATCGATAGCTTCCACACTCAAGCCTAGAACCTTTCCCCTTATACAGCGGACAGATGATGGCCTTCCTCCAGTCATCTGGAGTAACACCGTCTCTCCAACAAGTGTTGAATAGTTCTAGGCACCATTGTTGTTTCCTATCAGATATGTATTATTTGTTTTCGTAATAATATCATACAAACATCAAATATATCATTGTATACATGCCACGAAAGAAGCAAAATAATTACACTACCCTCTCCCCACATTGTTGCAATATTATCGGTCATCAACCAATGAACAAAATACAAAACAACAAAATTACAATACAGGTAGGGTGGTTCTATATATTACAACCAATTAATTTTTAAACTTTTGATGATTTGAATATATAAAATAGTCTACTTACAACTTTTTCTTATGTTTAATTAAATGATTTAGAATACAATTGTTTATTCTATAATCGTTCATTAATAGGAGTCACACAACACTTGTAGGGAAAGGCACCTGTACTATTCTTAAGTTTCTAATGAGGTCGTCATTTGGTAGTAGGGGGCAGTTAAAAATTACATGGTCTATTGTCTCATCTTGCTGTTCATACCCACACAGTGGACTCAACTATATGAATTCTATACATCTGAGATGCCGCCGTGCAGTGTCCAATTCTTAATCTACAAAGGAGGGAGGTTTTGATTTATGACATTTTTGTGGTGCAAAACCATGGGGTGGCCAGAATATCAATTTGGATAGCTTTATAATGAGATCCTGTGGGGGTACTTATATAACTCTCCTTCCATTCATTCATCACCAACGGTTTTATCGTATTGAGGATATACCCCATTGGTAAGACGAAGCAGCCGAAGAAAGAGTGGCATCTCTCATTGCACCCAATATAATTCTCATACATTGAGAGTTGAGATTGAATTCTGTCTAGTTTTACTTTAAGGAATTCAGGCAGGGGTTCTAACAGAAAGCAACCATAATCGAGAACACTTAGAATAAGCGCTATGTACAACATTCTCATTGAGGCGGAATGAAATCCTGGCCAAACATGTGAAATCGCTCTAAGTATATGAATATTTTTTCACATTTTGCTTTGACGCCCTCTATATGTAGGTTCCCATGACAACTTTCTGTGGAGTGTCATTCCCAAAAATACTATTGAATCGGTTACTGGATGCATTGTACCTGTACCAGTGTACCTATATACAATCAGGGATAACTCTGTTATTATACCTACCTACCTCATACTTCCAGCCTTAGGACATATTTTGTGTGTATATAAAACCCTTTGAAATTTTAGCCAATCTATTTTTATTTTATTTTATGCAAACAAACAGTAAAACAGTATACATTACAAAATATGAGTTACATAATAAATAAACCAAAACAGTTTGCAGTAATATTACAAGTTTTTATTTGACATATAATATATATTTTAAAAATGGATAAGTGCTATTATTACTTGTCTTACTTATACTTGTCTGAAAGAAAAGTTGTTAGGAAGCGCGGACGTCCGAGAACCACGTGGCTTGATCACGTGGATCAAATTCTCAAGGACGGCCGCGTGTTGAGTAAGAGGAATCGACGTGCGTGTATGAGAAACTGTATGAATGTCGAGGAAGCGAAGGAAGTGTGTAAAGATAGATCTGTGTGGCGTTCCGTTCTCTCTGCCTACCCCACTTGGGATACGGCGTGAGGGTATAGTATAGCTATTATTACTAAGTTAACATGTATGATTCTTAACAAGAATAAGTATATCTTATATTTGTAGAAAAAAATTAAACTTATAATGGAACGCTCATGAAGGAGGAAAAGGGAAAGGAAGGAAAACCATTACAGCAGAGTCATCCTCTCATTTCATCAAATTTGGTCTTAGTATGTTCTAAGGGTCGTACATATCTCG
Source organism: Athripsodes cinereus (assembly GCA_947579605.1). Taxonomy (NCBI): domain Eukaryota; kingdom Metazoa; phylum Arthropoda; class Insecta; order Trichoptera; family Leptoceridae; genus Athripsodes; species Athripsodes cinereus. The sequence goes on along the minus strand of OX388313.1, from coordinate 12,963,069 downwards.
CATGTAATGAGATATTTTTTGAAGTCCCCAGACTTCCGTGTTCTATGCTATCCTGGTGGATGGGTCTTCCTTAATTTGCCATATCTAGTCCTTTTTATATTGTTTATTTATTTATTTTATTCTTCACTGTACATTGGTTACGATATTACAAAATAAAACAGTGTTGTTAAAATATCAGTTAGGTATACAATTCAATGTAATAGTGATGTAAGGAATGTGTGATTTTGGATATTCGCGAATGTGAATAGCGAATATTGACTTGCCTAGATTTCTACAATATTGCTCAATCATTAAAATTTCTACCCCCCCCCCCCCCCGTCGCCGAATTTTCAGAATGGTATAGGAATTTTAAATACTTATTTCAAAACTTCTCGATTTTCTTAAAGAGTATTTTCTTGTAGTACCTTTTTCTACAGTGTACCGGGTAAGTATCCGGTACTTTTACCGAATATCCGATACTTAATTACCGAAATAATATTCGCAAAACATTCGCATATTTTTTTGCGAATGCGAATACTTTGAAATATGCGAATATTCGCGAATACGAATACGAATATTCGTTACATCACTACAATGTATAGAGGGCTAGTTTATCGCTAAGATGCGATGTCTTCCAACTAACCCGGAATTAATTGTTATGTATATAATTTTATTCATCATGCACATCAAAGTGGGACATAATCTCTCACTATATATTTGTATACCTACCTAATAATCTTACACATTCGTCTATACCGGAGGCTCCCAAACTTTTTTCCTCATAGACCGCTCTAAAAATTGCCTTTTTCTGCAAAGTAATGAGTGTTTGTACCGACTATTGTTTACTTTAAAAATATTGCGTGTTTAAATTTCTACCCCCCCCCCCGCTGAATTTTCAAAATGGTACAGGTATTTAAAATATTTCAAAAACTCCTCAGATTTCTTAATCGACTATTGTTAATGTCAATATCTGGTGCTTTTACCGAATATCCGATACCTACTTGAACTATGGATTCGTGGACCTCCTCATACGACTCATACATTCTCATTTTTTAGACACGCCATCGTGGACCCCCGTCGAGTCAGTCTCCCGTGGACCTCTGGGGGACTACCTAGACCACTTTGGGAATCACTGGTCTATACCTTACATTAACATCAGTGATCTTCAACCTTCTTATCGCCGGGGACTGGCCAATGTATAAATTTACAATGATAAAGTGAAAGTAAGAACCTTTTTTACTTATCAGGGGCCCTATTCTCCAATCTCGATTGATAAATGTCACCTATGAGATATGTCGATTAATTATCTCGCACGAAAAGTCGAATGGCAGTCTACGACCCTATTCTTGACGCCACTCGAGATTTAAACGGTCGACATTCGAGAAGCTACCGGCAACGTCGCACTTTTTGTATATTTTTGTATGTGGCCATCGAAAAATTACATTTATTTATACAATTTTTCAAGAGATGGCGCTTTAGTGTGGGGAGGCACGTGACGTACAAGATGGCGCTTTTATATGAGGAGTCACAATCAATATCAAACTTTTCGTTAAATTTTTATTTAAACTTAAAAACTTTATAAATCCGGCATCACTTTATTTTATTTTTATACCGTATGCAAAATGTAAACAACCATTGAGTGATTCACGGTGGTCATTTTTATAAATTTTTGACATGTCGATTGGTATGACATTCATCTCGAGTGGTAAAACACCACTCGACAAATTCTCGCATGATTTCGTGTGACATTTGTCGTATACGACTTTCAAGAATAGGGTTTTGAAGGAATCGATCGAAAGTAATAAAATCTCGATTGCGACATCCATCAATCGAGATTGGAGAATAGGGCCCCAGAATCCCAGAATTGAATTGAGTGATTTTAGATCGTTACCTCCAAATTTTAACATGTCACTTGTGATACGGTACTCCCCTGGGGATTTGTTAGTCTTCATTTGTTTCAGTGCGTTTTTTAACATATCAAAAAGAGGAAAAACTATCATCGGAAACTATAAATTAGCTCGGAAAAAGAAAAAAAAAACATGGATCGCGACGAAAGAGAATACAGACTCTGAAATCAAAAAGGAGATAAGAAGAGATATTTGAAGATATAATACAAATCTCAGCATTCAAAATATGAAAAACTTGACGTCTAAACTCTATAATGAAAGAACACACATAACTAATCTAAAGAATAAAGATGTAAATATAGCATGTGATAAAGAAGATATAATCAATATAGTAGAAGATATCTATAAACATTTGTATTCATTTAGCATGAAAAAACACATCATGGAAAGACAAACATGCTAAATGTACAATCTGAAGATTTACTTTACTTAGTTTTAAATATCGGAAAAGAGGACAATACATAAAAAAGGACAGGGGGCCTATTCTCCAATATCGATTGATGGATGTCACAAGCGAGATTTTATTACTTTCGACTGATTTCTCAAAAACCCTATTCTTGAAAGTCGTAGACGACAAATGTCACACGATATCATGCGAGAATATGTCGAGTGGTGTTTTACCACTCGAGATGAATGTCACACCAATCGACATGTCAAAAATTGATAAAAATGGCCGCCGTGAGTCACTCAATGGTCGTTTACATTTTGCAAACGTAAACGACCTAAAATAAAATAAAGTGATGCCGCTTTTATAAAGTATTTTAGTTTAAGTAAAAATATAACGAAAAATTTGATATTGATTGTGACTCCTCATGTAAAAGCGCCATCTTTGTGCGTCACATGCCTCCCCACACGAAAGCACCATCAACGCCATCTCGTGAAAAAGAGAATAAATAAATGTCATTTTTCGATGACCACATACAAAAACATATGAAAAGTGCGACGTTGCCAGTAGCTTCTCGAATGTCGACCGTTTATATCTCGAATGGCGTCAAGAATAGGGTCGTAGGCTACCATTCGACTTTTCGTGCGAGTTTTTCAATCGACATATCTCACAGGTGACATTTATCAATCGAGATTGGAGAATAGGGCCCCAGACTTTCATTTCCTTCCGCGACCCGGTATCACTTGCTCCGCGGCCCGGGGGTTGGAGACCACTGCCTTGTATTATTAGTAACTATAACTAAATACATAATAAACATAACTATTTGTCTATAATATGATAGAAAGTTTAGCGTAACGTTTGGCCTGCGTCCAGTTGGAATCATCAGTAGATCCTGAAATCACAAAAATAATCTGACATTCGTTCATTCTTCTACCATCGGTATTTGCGTAGTGTTTTTGTTGCCTAATACAATGTCACTCGTGTACATACTTAATGATAATAATTATAATTTATTTTACCCGTAGGAAAAGTTATAATAACGTGAATAATGTAAACGTAGCTTATTATTTGCGAAGGACACAGATACAGAAACATAATGCATACCTAACAAATATCTTATATTTTATAAATTTTATCGGAATAATTTCAATTTTTGTTTCAGCTCGCTTCGTTCTCAGATTGTCAGACTCTTGGTGCATCTGTCATAAATTATCATTAGCTGGATCAATTCCTGCTCCAGGTTCATCTCAGTGGCTATAGGACAATCACTCAAATACATGTTTATTTAGTGCGTGCACAGTGCACAGTATAAAATATTGCCATGGTGCTTCGCTTATGTTGAGTTTGCAAAATGTGATCATATAATTTCGATACAACAAAAGGATTTAAATTAATTAAGGCGTTTGGAATAGAATTTATTATAGTATTCTTGATGTGATGTGTATCATTTCTAGTGGTGGACGCGGAGTAGGTACGTGTCATTGTGATTCGGTCAAGCATTGCTTTACTAGTGATGTGTGTGATTTGTTGATGTGCTCCAAGTGATGATAACAATGAGTGAAAATGTGCTAGATATATCTACCATGGAGAAGGTAGAGGAGTCAGAAGGGAAATCTTCTCCCGCACCTGCTACGGATGCGGCCCTTCCCCCTCCAGCTCCGCCGGCAGCGCGACCCTCTGGCCTCAGGCCGCCCTCTAAAATAGGGCGCCTCTGTGCTGGAGGACCTCACAAACCAGCCATTCCATCTTCACCTAAAAACAGTGAGTGACTTTTTATATTAGTAATTATTTTACACAAGTTTCTTCTTTTCAGAATAATCCTTGCTTTTATATTTATTTTGTTTCAGCTCTTCGATTTGTTTCTATTAGTAGGTATATAATTAATTAGTTTATTTTTATAAAGCCATTTCAGGATGAAATAGGTTAATTTGAGTTATTATGTATTTTTAATTTTTCTATAAATTAAAATGCGCGATTTGCGATAGGTAAGTATGTAGGTATAATGGAACATACGAGTACTGTATTATGTAAATATTGTTTTCAGCTTGTTGTTTATCAAAGTTATGATGTCAGTGAGTTTATATGAAATTAAGTAAGTAACATGAAATTTTTGTATTCTTACTGTTTGGATTGTTGTATTAATAAATAGCTAGTAGGTAATCATTATTAAAAAAATGATCATCAATATCGTGACACGAGTGTAGATAGATGGAATAGACATACTGCATTAGACAATACATATCTTGTATAGCTATGTACTTTATAGGATTTTTTTTATATTTAGGTATAAGTTGCTATGACCAAGTTATGAAACATGTATTTCAAGATTATTATTTTCCAGGACTTTAAAAGACTCCTCTATCCGATTTTATTTTATCAGTTATGTAATGATATTATTTATCTAGACTTTCTACATTTTATATCTTAAATTCGGTGATGAAGTCTTCTCATTTCAAAAACTTGAAGGTAAACACCCTCACACAACCATATTTAATTTTAAAAAATAAGTTTCTGTATTTTTAATGGCACGGAAAAGACAGCTTACAATTCTGCTGGTTACCCTACTTGTGGGATATGACTTGAGGGTATAGTATACTATACATAGTAGTATTATTATAAATGTGAAATTGATTGTACCCAGCTCTGTTGATTGCATAAATAACCATTAAATTATGGATGTAATGTGATAACAACTCGAGTTTACTTTTTTCAAATTTCAATTGAAAAATTTAGAAAATAACTACATCGAATACGAGAACGTTCAAAGGTTTATATTAAAATGATATTGCCAAATGTTTTTTTTGAACGTTATTTATACGGTATTATTATATAATATTCAGATCGTGTTGTTGAGTTTTCTTTATAATGTGAGGAATATCACGAACCTCATATAATTTAATAAATTATACATAATTATTATTATGCACTGCACTAAGATCATAATTTAGTTACTGTATAATTGTTTTAATATCAGAAATCGATTCCGACTCATTCCATTTCAGGACAACCAGACCATGTTGCTCAATATCTAAGATTTTTTGACTGTTCACTGCCTGATATTGTGGTGCTTTTTACGAAGAGACGATTTTCATGAAAAAAAATAACCAGTTTTTAGATATAGAGCCTTCAATTACGGATTTTTGGGTCGAAGTGGTGTCATTATTTTAGTGATAGAAAATTAAGCGTTGCCTTCCAGTGATATGTTACAACTAGATTCGCAATGTCATACAAATATTCTCTAAAAATGTGTACCCACCCGTCGAGGTGCAATACCTGAGTAATATATATTCATCTCTTTTCTTATGTATATATTCATCTCTATCTACCGGCCTTTGTCTTCTGTAATAATCCCCATGCTCATATTGTCTATCTCTTGTTATCTACAAACAATTTATATGTGTGTCGCTTTTTTTCAAACTGACAATGGGTATTGTCGAACTTCAGCAAGTACTGCAAGTGGCATTGTTTAAAAAGGTGTATTACTTTTGTACCCACTATCGACATATTCCATATCAATAACATCATTCTTTTTACAAATTACATGTTCTCTAGATTTGTTGGCAAATTTCATACTTGATGGAGTGCTCGCTATCTCAAAACGTTCAACAAAAAGTCAAAGCATTTCTATGTTATCATTTAAGCACAATGCGACATTTTTACTTGATGACATTTAATCCAACGACACTGAGACGACAAGCTGCCACGGAAGTTCTAAACAAACTAAATAAAAATTGCGGCACCAAGGACCGCAACGAGATTTTATTGATGGTACATGTTTGGGATTCATATTGCAAATCTAGGTATAACATATCACTGTTGCCTTCGGACATTCTATATATTATCTCTAACTGAGAGTACTACATAGTACTTATTCTGAGAAAAAAAAATCAATGGTGATTCTGTTTTCTATTTAAAAATTTCGTGTAAACATCATCTTTTTTCATACCACATACAATGACCTTGAAATTAAGTTTTGGTAATAATACTTGTAAAATTATTAATGGAGAATCAAAAAGCATCAAAATATAGACCCTTAACTACTTAATTAATTGTTTTTTTTTTTATTATTTCGATACCCTTTACAAATAAAAAAAATAAAACGATTTTTGTATTGATTTTTTATACAAAAACCGCCCGCGGGAATAACTCCATATTTTAAATTCACTCCGAAATCTCTTGTATAATTCTGCCGCTTATCAATAATTATACGATAAATATTTTTTATAGTTTTAAAAAAAATGATCAGTCCCTTTTCAAAAATTGGGCTTCAGAAGTTGCAATTCTTCACCTATGTGCAAAGTTTCAAAAGTTATATAAAATAAGGACTTTCTCAAATTCTTCTGTATTGCCTCTGAGGTTAGTAACATAACATATCTCCGTAAATAATAAATATCAACGGTGATAATTTGTTGCCTTGGTTTTGAAATAACGATGCGAAAATAAAAAATTTGCAGTTTTAGAATTGTAACTTTGAAGCAAAATTTTGTAAGTTTTTCTATAGATATCGATGATCAAAAATATATTGTAAACTGGAAAAATGTATAATAAAAATATATATTTTTTAAATTATCTCGATATGTTCATAAATCAAAAAGATATTATAATTTTTCTAAAGATCTATTTTCATTAGAATTCACCCACGGCACGATAGAAAAATGCCCACAAAAAAAAATCCGAGAGTAAAAAATAATAATACTTGTTTGAAAGTCAACATATCAGGCAAGTATACAAAAAATCCGAGAGTAAAAAATAATAATACTTGTTTGAAAGTCAACATATCAGGCAAGTATATAAAAAATCCGAGAGTAAAAAATAATAATACTTGTTTGAAAGTCTCAACATATCAGCCAAGTATATAAATCCGAGAGTAAAAAATAATAATACTTGTTTGAAAGTCTCAACATATCAGCCAAGTATATAAATCCGAGAGTAAAAAATAATAATACTTGTTTAAAAGTCTCAACATATCAGGCAAGTATATAAAAAATCAAAAACATCGGGCTACGATTTTTCTATTTTCTGGTTTTATTTAGTGAGTCGACGTTAATTCTGTAAAGCTCCATGTTTATATATGGAAAAAAGCACAATTCAGGAGGTAATTTTCAAAAGTGGTCAAGTCACACAGTAGAGTTTTTTGACATATTAATACATTTTTTTAGTACGTATATTAATCTACAACTCCTAATAATCAAAACAAGCCATCGGCATCACGAAAAAGGGGAAAATTGGTTCGTAATATCCCCTTCACTTTCAAAATTGGTCATGTCTTAGTGGTGTCACATTCAAATTTAGTCAAGTCAAAATAAACCAATCAAATAGCTCAAAATATCCGCCATTTTGTTTTTTTCTCATACTTCAAAATTAACAGTCGCGTGCGCATTTCGCTCCACAAAATAATAAAATTTTCGAGTTAAAGGTGATTTACGAGTTTATAAAAATGGAAAAATATGTAAATGAAGTACCTCCTAATCAAGCGAGAAAAAGACTGAGGTCACCAAGTGGATCTAAGAGGGAGAAATTGAGAAAAATAAGGTTAGTGTTTTGTATGGAATTGACAGTACATTTGTCAGGGTTGTCACATTCCTATGTTATTTATACCGCCAAATGTGTTTTATACAGATCTAAACATACCTATGTGACGGTCCGTAATGCTTTTTTTTTATTAATACGGACTTCCATGGTCATTTTGAAAAGAATACTTTTAAGTAGAACATTTTTGTTATTGTGCGGTTTTTGTTAAAAAAAGTTTTGTTTAGAAAAAAAAAACGGACGATTTTATCATATAAAACTATTGTCAAATTGCCGTATTTGCGCAAAATTAATTGTTTTTGACCGCTGGTCCGTAGCTTTTTCGCCTTTGTTTTATTTATACTTTGTGGGTTGCGCGCTGTTTAGCTGCCGCCACGCAAATCAAACCGCTCATTTAAATAATTTGATTTTACGAAAGATATCGGTCCCATAGTGCTGAACTTTCTTGTGCACGCTAACATTACAAAATCGCGTAGTTTTTGCATCTCATCATCTCTTAAACTTCATCAAAACTCGAAATAAATTAATATTCATTACTGTTGATTGACTCTTCAAAACTTTAACAAGTCATCATTTTGTGTTGCATTCCCGCTTCTATTGCCAAAACACGTGTTAAAAAATCATCCCCTTCCGGGAATCACTCTTATTGTCTCACAAGTGCCAGCGTGTAGTGATCAGTGTATGTCCAGTAGTGTAACAGAGAAGGATAACAACACCGACTACTCGCAACAACACAGCGGGTGAAAGAGACAAAAATACTGTTTTGTCTACCACGATGCCTATCTCAGATCTCCGTAAGAAGAAGCTTCTCTATGTGTCCAATGTTTTCTTTGATGTCAACCAAAGTGGAACGCTCGAAAAGAAATACTTCGAGTCGGCTATCGAGAAAATCTGCACTCTTCGTGGATGGCCCCAGAGTCATCCCAAGAACGTAGAGACGTACGACACCATGACCAAGATATGGGATGGCCTGAGGCAGAGAACTGATGCCAATAAAGATGGAGAGTCCTCTGCAGTGGCAGCAGCGTTACATGAACTTCATGTTTGACCTAGAAGATGCTTCCAACTTAACTAAAAAGCCACGGTGCTCTTGAGATGGTCACGGACCATTAAACAGCGCCGATTACAAATTATCTTTTTATTATTATTATTATTATTATAACTAGGATTTAATGAACATACAATTATTTGAAAATAGCCCATCGATGTAAATATTTAGTACAGCGTATAATATATTTTTAGGTATTCTGCAAAGCAGGGGCTATGTAATAATCCTTGTGGACACAATAATTCCAAATTTAATTGTGCTATATTAACACCTCAGGATATAAGGGAATTCAACAATAAATTTTATGCCATTCCATCAAAACTTTCTCAGGATGATTTCATTATTAAATACTGTAATGCAAATTCACCGAACAGAAGACGACCGCGTAGTGGACAAGGAAATAAAAAAAACGTAACCATTAGGTACGTACAATGTTAAAAAATGCAACGGCAGTGTGATTCCTGTTTGCAGAGAAACATTTTTGAAGATATTACAAATTAAAAAGGGAAGGGTTCGAGGTGTGGTATCCAGATTTGTTACAACAGGCAATATGAGCAAAGAAAATCTAGGTGGTGATCACAAATCGGGGAAAACATAGAACTAAAACACCAAATTAACATTCATTAAGAAATTCAAGGGCGTAGAGTCCCATTACTGTCGCTCCAAAAGCAGAAGGACCTATTTACCATCAGAACTGAGTGTCAATGAATTGTTCAGAATGTTCCAATGTGAAAATACTAATGTCAATTGCAAAGCATCGTATTTCCGAAGAATATTTAATACAAACTTCAACATTAGCTTTAGTCACCCAAGGAGCGATATGTGTTCCACGTGTTTACACATAAAAGAAAATATTAAAATTGAAAAAGATACTGAGAAGATAAGCAATTTAAAAATACAATTAGATGTACATATTAAACGTTCTAAAGCATATTACGAAATGTTAAATGAAAATGATAAAACAATCTTAATTCTGTCTTTTGATTCGCAAAAAAATCAGGTTCTTCCGAAACTACCTGATCAAGCGACGTACTACTCGAGACAAATATACATGTATAATTTTACCATTGTAATGAAAACAGAAAACAATAATTTAACGAAAGATAATGTTTTTATATACGCATGGACAGAAAATATTCAAAATAAGGGTTCAAACCAAGTTGCCAGTGCTCTTTTTCATTGTTTGGAGAACTATATATCATTTACAGGGATTAAAACTGTTCGACTTATGGCTGATGGATGCGGAGGCCAGAACAAAAATTCAATAGTAATCGGAATGGCCTCCAAATGGCTAGTTAGTCATGCACCTGCAACAGTCAAAAAAATCGAAATGATTTATCCTGAAACTGGGCATTCTTTTTTACCTGCGGACAGGGTGTTTGGAATCATCGAAAAGGATATAAAAAAAATTAACACGATTTTGACACCAGATGATTATTACCATATACAGTATTTAGGAAATACGGCACTCTTACTCATCTTGGCATAGATTTTCCAATTTTAGATTGGAAAGTAGGAATAAAATCCATTCTAAAAGAAACAAAGGACCTGCATTTCAAAATAACCGAATGTAAGAGGTTCGTTATAAGCAGAATGAAAAAAAATTTAAAAGAAGTTGTGATCAGAGGAGAGAAATTTTTTAGGTCAGATGTGGGAGTCAAGCGCTCTATCACTCTATCGAATAGAGTGGCATCAGATATCAACCCGCACACTTTATCAAACGGGGTGTCCATTTCTGATGCCAAAATAAAGGATGTAAAAAATCTTCTCTTCAAACATTTTGGTCAAGAATGGCATATTTTAGAAAATTTGTTATTTTATAATAACATAATATCTCAGAATGAAATTACAGAGAGTAGTTTGGACAATGATGTCGACGAATGCATACATTATGAAGAAGAAATTGTAACGACTGATTTGTTAGTTTAATTTGCATAGATATCTGTAATGTATCTACTACCATGTTGAAGCGTGTCTTTCAATTGTATTTTTATTTTAAAAATAAATACTTACATACATTGTGAAGAACGCATTTTGTTTTGTAAAGTGACAACCCTATTTATTTTAGTAGCATGCAAAAGTAGTCATGTCCCATGAACTTTTGTTCAAAAATAGTCAAGTCCATGGTTAATATTCAAATTTAGTCATGTCCAATAAAAAAATGTGTTTTTTGGTCATAATATTTATAAATCTTACAGGTTTTTTATAAAATATGTATATTATTACAACAACTTACAACACACTTGAATCTTCGCTATAAGAATGCATTCCAAAATTGCAATATAGAAATACCTAAATTTCTCATTTCACATTTTTGTGACTTGACCATTATTGAAAATTACCTCCTGAATTGGTTTTAGTTTTACTTAAAAAATATATTGAGTAGTGACCTGGTTTCCATTTATAAAGTCATTGTCAAACTAATCTCATTACATACCGTGTTGTTGCTTAAATACTATATCTTCGTATAATCAATATGTTCTTAAAAATAAGATTTTATTTATGTAACGCAAGTTTTATTTTGGGAAAGATTGAGATAAACAGTTAGTTTTACGTATGAATGAGACAATATTGGATATTTTATGGTTATTTTTAAATGGCTTGTATTTAAGTGATCATCAAAAATATACCAAAATCGTCACCAAATAATTCAATATGATTGCCAAAATAGTAGATTGATCATCAAATCGTGATCCTCAAATAATTCTAAATTGAACCCTAAAAAATAAAATATTGTAACCAAATAATTCAATATGATCGCCAAAATAGTAGATTGATCATCAAATCGTGATCCTCAAATAATTCTAAATTGAACCCTAAAAAATAAAATATTGTAACCAAATAATTCAATATGATCGCCAAAATAGTAGATTGATCATCAAATCGTGATCCTCAAATATTTCTAAATTGAATCCAAAACAATAAAACATTTGCCGGCAAAAATAAAATCTGGTTCCAATATAAATTTCTTACAGTTTTGTACAAATTAATTTTCTATAGAAAAAAAATACTCGACAACGGGTGGAGACAATTTATATTCGAAATAAAACCGGCAAAAATAAAATCTAGTACCAATATAAATTTTCTACAGTTTCGTACACATTACTTTTTTTATGGAAAAAATACTCGACAACGGGTGGAGCCAATTTATGTTCGAATTAGATTTTATTTTCGCCGGTTTTATTTTATTTTTGCCGGCAAAAATAAAATAAAACCGGCGAAAATAAAATCTAGTTCGAACATAAATTTCCTTAAGTTTCTATGGAAAAAATACTCGAATACGGGTGGGGCCGCTCAAGTATCATAGTTCCGATAATAGTGCATCTGCAACGGGTTTGAGTATTCAAATATTATTATTGTAGTCGTGAATAGTGAAATAATAAAAAGGGTCATGTCATTTAAAGCATTCTTAAAAAAAATCACGATAGTGAAGAAAGAGACTTTCTAATGAATTTACTTAAATATTATGAACGTTTTTTGTTATTATAATAACAAATTTGGCGATCAATCTACTATTTTGGCAATCAATCTATTTATTTTATGGTCAAATGTATTTTTTGGTGGTCATACCGAAATATTTTGACGATCGGAATTTAATATTTGTAGGTAATAATTTTGATGTTAGTTTCATTTATTTGATGATATTTATTTTATATTTTGATGATCGGAATATGAAATATTTGGTGGTATTGTTTTGGTGTTAATTTTACTTTTTTGATTATCGTTTTATTTTTCTGATGGTCGGTGACTAGGATCAAAAATATTATTTGATGATCATTTATATAATACCGTTTTTAAATGATTTCAGCCTTCCATGACATTTAATTTTCGCCTTCAGTGAATCGTGTGTACAATTAAATTCACAATGAGATACCGTTCTTTCGGGTGAACCGCCTATGTTTCGGCTCCTTCCTTTGCGTATCGAACTTTCCGCTAGGATAATTTTGAATGGGCCCGTGGTCCAATACCAGGTGCCGACAAGCCCCCCTTTCACGACACAAGCTTTTAGTAGCTTACTGTGAAAGGTGTATAAGATAGTATTTGGGTTTATAACAAAACCCAGATATATCTTTAAAAAAATAGAACGCACAAAGTTAAAGATCTGTTTTTAACACGTAAACAAAAAACATATTTCTAGGTAGATAACTTACTTTCAATGATATATTAGATACTTGCTTTCAGTGTATTGTAATAAGCAAATCCCGAAATTGCTCATTTAGGGCTTTAGCACACCTCCGCCGCGAAATAGCGAAAGCGAAACCGCTGAGCGGAGTCGTAGTAGCGAAACCGCTGAGCGGAGTCGTAGTAGCGAAACCGCTTTTAGCTAGTACATTTGCGCGGAACGCGAACAGCGAAATCGTGATACCGAATAAACACTATTACGTACGCAGTAGTGTGAAATTAGTGGAACTAAATTGCATATTCCTAAGTAAGTAATTATCCGATATTGGCCGAATAATAAATATTGAACTATAATCTATCTATACCAGCACGGCTTTCCCACAAGTTTATTACATGCAGTTGGTCTACTGACTATCCCACTTTATCTATCTATACCATCACGGCTTTCCCACAAGTTTATTAAAAACAGTTGGTCTGTTGACTACCCCACTTTATCTATCTATACCATCACGGCTTTCCCACAAGTTTATTACATGCAGTTGGTCTACTGACTATCCCACTTTATCTATCTATAAGTACCATCACGGCTTTCCCACAAGTTTATTACAAACAGTTGGTCTACTGACTATCCCACTATCTATCTATACCATCACGACATCTCCCACAAGCATATTACATGCAGTTGGTCAACTGACTATCCCACTTTATCTATCTATACCATCACGGCTTTCCCACAAGTTTATTACATGCAGTTGGTCTACTGACTATCCCACTTTATCTATCTATACCATCACGGCTTTCCCACAAGTTTATTACAAACAGTTGGTCTGTTGACTACCCCACTATCTATCTATACCATCACGACATCTCCCACAAGCATATTACATGCAGTTCGTCAACTGACTATCCCACTTTATCTATCTATACCATCACGGCTTTCCCACAAGTTTATTACATGCAGTTGGTCAACTGACTATCCCACTTTATCTATCTATACCATCACGGCTTTCCCACAACTTTATTACATGCAGTTGGTGACTATGTAATAAACTGTATTGTCCACTGTCCAGCAATTAGGTTTAACAACTGTCAAGCTGGCAGTGGTATATTTTATTAAAATAAAATAAAATAATAATGTGGATATTGGCACGGAGAGGACGACTATTATGTTTATTAGTGACTGCCCCATATGTGGGAAATTTCATGATGATATAGATAGAGAGAATCTTACTTCACTTAACCGCAGACCCACGTTATTTCGACGTTTGGTCATGGTTTCGCTCCAAAAATCTGTCGAATTGTACAAATACAAAAGCGGCACAAAAGCGAAACATCAGAGACTGCGAAAAAACAGGCGGAGATGTGAATGCTCATTTCGTAATCTATGGCGAAACGGTGCTAGAAAGAGATAGATGTATAGAAAACAGTATGTATTTGAGCATGCCATCTCGCTCTTGCGTACGACGCACACGAACTGACAGATTTAAGCGGAGCCGCTTTCTCGATTCCGCCGCGGAGGTGTGCTAACGGCATTAGAAACACAGATGGCGACACAATGTTTATTTCGTAGCTTAAAACTAGAATTTTACCTAAAAAAGTGTTTGAACATTATAAAAAATCTGATGTGTATTTTGTAATAATTTATACTAAATAATAATAATAAAAATCTTTATTGCACAAAAATAGTATACAAGGAGAAAAAAAAACATGACATCATAACCACTGAACACATATTTTTGTGCAATGGGCGAGTTTATCGCTGAAGCGCGATATCTTCCAACTTACCCATAAATGTACTATACCTTATTCAGATATCCAGCATTAAACAAGTAACGATAGATAATGGAACGATTCTTTGTCATAATATGAAAAGGAATGAGGTAATATTTAAGAAAACGTTTTTTTTTCATGAGAATGGAGCAACTTTTTTGTACGGTTCATTTTAATAGAAATGAATTTACAATTCGTGCATTATCCAATATATATGAAGAAAAGTAGAAGAGAACATAGAGTATTATTGTGGGTGATCGCTATTTGATTTGCCCATGGGCAGCGCTTGCGATTTGAGGAAATAAACGAATTGAATTGAGCTGAGATAACTTGAGACTTGTGAGTTACCGTGGGTATATCTGGATGGTTAAGGGTAGGACTCAATCATATCTCGAAAAAATCGCCTTATGGTGTTAGCGACATAAATTATTACGAAATACACATCAGATAAGATTTTTTTAATTTTCAATTACTTTTGTAGATAAAATTCTAGTAGAAGTATGTAAGGATTGATCAGCTCGGCGTTCCGTTCTCTCTGCCTACCCCACCTGGGACACGGCGTGAGGCTATAGTGAGTAAATTATATGTCTGAACACTGAAGCTGGTATCTGCATATTTTTTTGCTACTCGTATTAGTGCTATAATCAGTGATATGTTACAACTAGATTCGCAATGTCATACAAATATTCTCTAAAAATGTGTACCCACCCCTCGAGGTACAATACCTGAGAAAATATATTCATCTCTTTTCTTTTGTATATATTCATCTCTATCTACCGGCCTTTGTCGTCTGTTATAATCCCCTTTCTCATATTGTCTATCTCTTGTTATCTACAAACAATTTATATGTGTGTCGCTTATTTTCAAACTAAAAATTGCGGCACCAAGGACCGCAACGAGATTTTATTGATGGTACATGTTTGAGATTCATATTGCAAATCTAGGTAGGTATAACATATGACTGGCTATAATATGTTATTGTACATAATTACGTAATCAATGGAACTTCTTGAAAAAAATCTGCAAGTTATGTTATTGGATATGAACTCGTCCACTATTTCAAATAGTTTTCCCCTATCGCAACAATACTTAACTATCAAGAACAATTTACATGAATTGATATTAGCTAAGTACATGTGTACTGAAACTTTGAAGTGTTTCTACAGCAAAGTTAGATAGACTATCGTAGAAATATTGGATTGATGTTTGCAGTCACGCACAGTCATAGGTACCTATTCATAACTTTATCGTATTACTCAGAGAAAAGATTTGTACAACTACAACTAAACTATATACTAGCTCATACGTTCCATTGACTTTAATTTCAAATTACCGGCTCTCGCTTAATTTTTTGAAATATAATTAGACGATTTATGAAGCGTTATTTAGTGAACAAGATCACTGCAAGTATGCACGACTGTAGCAAATTGATAAAATAATGTATAGCACACATGCGTGCTAACAAAAAAATAACACATTTAGGATGGGTGACAAATCTCATGGCTGAATTCAAGGAAATGTCTCATTCTACTATAGAATGTTAATCTAATGTGGTGTTCTCACTTTGGCGAATATCACCAGGCACCAAAATATCGCCAGCCATTTGAACCGTGTGAACAAAATGACAGCTAGTCTGAAACGATAAAAAAACCAGTAGAAACGATATCGTCTCGAGTTGACCACCTTCCAACTTTTCGGCCGATTGAACGATTCGCGCATGCGCAGATGTGCGCGGCGTTCGTATCTATGGTAAAGACTTTATAACCTATAAATTTTACAATGTTTCCCGCTTCGTGACAGCTGTTATCTTTGTTATTGGTTTGTGGCGTTTGTTTCTTTAATTAAAAGGCGCCTTATAACCTCTACTATAACATTTTCGACTAAAAATAAACACTTCGCGATCTCCATCTCGACGCCATTTTGAAAACAGTGTAAAAATCAAAGCGCATCTGACAGATCGTTTCTATATTGGTGGACTGTGTGAACAGGTGTGACGATCAATGGATGTCCGGCTAATTTTGTTTTTTCGCCTGGCGATATAGTTTGAAATTCGCCTGGCGATATTCGCCAAATGTGAACACCCCATAAAGAGAGAGACTTCTTTTGACTTATCAGGTCATTATCAATCTTTAGTAGAAAGAAACACTTGTTTCAATTCACCTAATTATGGAATTCTACGTGTGCACCGACTAGTGATGTAACGAATATTTTATATTTTCAAGTATTCGCATTCGCAAAAAAATATGCGAATGTTTTGCAAATATTATTTTGGTAATAAAGTATCGATAATTCGGTAAAAGTACCGGATACTTACCCGGTACATTGTAGTAAACGGTACTAAAAGAAAATATTCTTTGAGAAAACCGAGGAGTTTTGAAATATTTTAAATTTCTATACCATTTTCAAAATTCGGCGACGGGGGGGTAGAAATTTTATTGTTTTGCGAGTCAATATTCGCCATTCGCATTCGCGAATGTCGGTATCAAATATTCGCATTCGCGAATATCTGATGACCAACGTCAGTTTAAAACTGGATGCAAAATTTGATATCGTTACGAGTCTATTCGATACGAGTATTATTGTTGTTTACCATCAATAGTTTTTCGTAAAAACAACGTACGTACAGCATATTACGATGGAATAATCTATTATTATAATTGTCTCGTTGATTTTAGAGTTCATCCCACAAATTAGCGTGCAAAATTTTTCTGGCACAAGTCTAGCAAAATAAAAAGAACGTATCCTAGTCAATTGTTGTTTGTTTTGCAAAGGGTGTAACATTAAACTACCTCCGTGCCTATGTACACATACCAAATGATTATTTTGTTACAATTGCATAAAACTAAATTAAATCACCACAATACAATGTTTTAACGTTTATTCGGTGTTTTATAATTAACGATTTTATAAACTAATACGATTTTTACATTATCTGTTAGAGTTTTGACCATCGGGTTCCTAAGTTTATATTTGCAATAATTAGTATGTTATCGAATTTAGTGAATACAGTCATGTGTGTTGTTATTGTTATTGGATTAAACATATGCGGGCCACACCTGGTATTATTGCTCGTAGGCGATGTTGAGTGTCCCATATAAATATCAATGTCTATGATGTTAGATTCTACATGACAAGTTAGTTTTTTTTTGTATAAAATAGTATATATAAACTCAACTTACATTTACATTATGTACATATTGATGGTAGTTGTTTTCGTAATATCATTGTAATGTAAAGATGCGATGATGATGACAATGAATTATCCAAATATATGGCCTTTTTAATATGACAAATTATTTATTACACATTATGTAAGCAAACCATGTGATCTCCAGAATAAAATTGATCTCCGTTTCTTTTCTAAGTTTATGAGTAGGTACGTAAATAAAATGCCGTGATTATATTTTAGTGAGTATTTAATTACATATACCATACGCGAAGACTTATTGATTCGTATCCTGGTTATTTTTTTTTTACGTTAGTGTATTATATGAATCACGATGGGTATAATTTAACTTGAAGGTATGCATCACTTTGCAGAGTAGAGTGAGTATTAGGTATCTCGATGCTGGATTCGATTCCTAGTAGGTGTGGCGGACAAAATTACTACACAGCAATGAGTGCAGTCACTCACCAAGAGAGATGAGTGGAATTGGTGAACGTTTCCATAGTATAAAACGCTTAAGCCAGCCTGAGCCGATTCGTGAACGTCAGGACACCCAATTCTCTCCCTATCTCTATGATGCATACCGTCAAGTTACAAATTGAAGTATTTTTAGCTGTGTCACTATTTGTCACTTACAACATACTTATATTTTAATTTATGTTTGGTCAGCTTGTAGAAATTGCCTCCAGGTGCATATTGAAACAAAAAAAAATTATCACTAAATGATATTTTGTCGTTTTTTTCGTTGAAAAAGCCATTAGCTAATATTCCAAATTTCATTCAAATAGGTACCTATTTATTTTATCGATAGTTATGTTTCTCCATCAGGATTATTTAAAATGTTTCATAAAAACGGTGATTAGGTAAAGAAAAAGTTCAATAGTAACGTAAGTCTTCAAATTTATAATATTATGTTGGTTTATATTTCATTTAAGTTTGTTTCAACTGGGGATGGAGGTAGGTATATGAAGGTATCGAGTAAGTATATCTACCTACATAATATTCGCATCTCCTTGATTCAAATGTCAGGGATACAACCACAGATCTTATGAATGTAACAAGGAAGTTGCATGTGGTAATGTGCCGACAAACATGTAACAAAGGAATGTACTTCAACAGTGAAAAAAGGTTCAAACTGTACCGAAAACAAAAATAAATTTCCGCAGGTCGATATTAACCATATATCTACGAGCTTCGACTGCCCTATCTACAAACAAAAAATCAAAATCCCAAAAGAAAGAACGGTCTACAACTGTGAGAGTCCAAAAAACTCAATATATTGTATGCAAACGCCCGTAGTATGAGAAATAAGACCAACGAGCTATATACAATGATTAAGATCCATGAACCGGATGTACTAATCCTATGTGAAACATGGCTCTATGAATCTGAAACTCCATATTTCAATCTTGAAGGTTTCGATGCAAAAAAGCCATCTATTCCAACACAAAATACTCACAATGGACGTTGCCTACAACCTCATTATGGTTGAAATTCAAACAAACACCTGTACGGCACAACTTCGACTCCAAGAAGGCGCGTACAAAGACTGTATCTCCTTGGTGGGCTGGAGTCGGGGTGAGCGGGGGTTCGCTGGTTCTTTGCAGGCACTGACGCTTGGTAGATGGTAGACGATCTCGATGGTAGGTAGATCGGGGAATGCGACTTCCGTCGCGGGAGATGGGAGGTAGGGAAAGGTAAGTAGGTTTCCGGTACGTCAGGAGTGAATGCCACTCGGCAAACACCTTCAAAGCACGTCGGAAACCGCCTAGCAGTTGCTTGAGCACCTACACGGC
Source organism: Athripsodes cinereus (assembly GCA_947579605.1). Taxonomy (NCBI): domain Eukaryota; kingdom Metazoa; phylum Arthropoda; class Insecta; order Trichoptera; family Leptoceridae; genus Athripsodes; species Athripsodes cinereus. Next base: position 12,943,367 of record OX388313.1, on the reverse strand, counting down.
TCGCAGCTTCACTGTCAACACCTAGACACACCCCGATGAAATACTCGCAAGCGCACACACTACGGGCAATAAACCAATAGTGCACCGGCTATCTTGAGCATTCAAATGAGCGTACGGCGGCGTATCGAGAGAAGCGTTGAGGCGGCAGCTACTACAATGCAGATCTACTTCGGAAGCTCGTCGGTGCTGAGATGGTGCTGCTTCGTGGAGGCCAGAGAGAGATCCAAATCCAATCGAAGAGTAGTCAGCAACGGGTCCAATATTCCAATCCAAGTCAGCAAGGTAGGTATCCAACGGTCCAATGTAGAAGCAAGGTAGTAGGCAGGGTGGCAGTAAATAAAAACACGTCTGTTCAGTAGTAGAGCTCGGCAGCAAGTGACGACCGATCGATTGGGTCCCCTATTTATACTAGGCAGTCGCGTCCCACCACATACTAAGTGGAGACGCAAACCTGACCAGTACAGCGTGCGCGCTAAGCGCAGGAACACAACCGATCGACGTATCACTCACGTACGCAAGTATCTTTATTCAATAATAAAAAATGTTTACACATTTATACATATTCAAATATTATTGGGATACTTACATATATACAATATTTACAATCCAAATCTATATTTTACATGCTACATGTTATTTTTCTTCTTAAATTAACATTTTACATGGTATTTTCTATGGTTTTACGTTACACATAAATACTTGGTTCCTATCTGCCAACTTAAACACTTGTTGGCGGAACTTGACAATATTTCCACCCTATGTGGTATTTCACCGTCTACCTGGTGATCTATATTACAAAACAATATCACACCCACAGCTCGAGATATCTTCCGATAAACCTCGCGCTGCAAGTGCGATTCGGCCGTGTTTAACGGTCGATCGCATGCCGGAGAGCTCACTCTGCGGCCGCAAACGCTGGATGCGTCGTTTTTTGTAAAACGCACACGAAGAAACATGTGTCTCATTCAACTTGTGAGACGCCTACACCTCCGCTATGCTATACAATGATTCATTTCAAAACTTATGCTACCGTTATACAACAACAACAATAATTCCACATCCTAGCTTGATGCTTCACACTAATGCTATCCCTACACAAAGGCAACAATAATCCAACTTGATTTAACATTGCATACATCCAAACTTGATAACACATTAAATATCCAAACTTAATAATACATCAAAATATCCAAACGTGATATTACATTACATATTAACATAATATGTTATAACATAGTATGAATTAATGTAATGTTATATATTATATAACATTACATTAATTCATACATCTCGCCTCTATACGCAGTCACTGTAAGAGGCGTTGTGGCACTTCGTCGTCACCGGCCGCGCATGCAAGACAGTGTCTTACACACGCGCGTGGACTCGCAAAATTAGGAAAAATACATTAAATTCCGTAACTTCCGTTACGGTGCCCATATTACACTGAATCAGGTCTACGTATTCATAAAATTTAATGGGCTTTCAAATGATGTCACACATGACATCGTGGTAACAATATTCGAATTTTCTTACTTTTTCCCAATTTTGCGAGTCGCCGGCGTACGATACTCAGTGTATCGTGCCTACAGACGCACACTACCCACTTGATGCTAGGTACATGCACGCCGCGAGGGAGCGACGTTCGATACAACACCATTAGACAAAAGATCGGCGTATTTTATAGATCACCATCTCTAGATCCATTAAATGAATTTCTTGATAACTTTGATGGCTTGCTATCTAAATATAATAATATAATAATTATTGGAGACGCAAATATAGACCTATTGGAATCCAACAAGATAACTACCACTTACAAAGCTATAATAAATTCTAATAATTATAGAATAATTAACAATCTTAATGCTTCTGAGGCAACCAGAATAACTGATACATCAGCTACAATAATCGACCACGTACTGGATAACAAATTGTCCAACACTCATGTAATAAACCTTTTCGACTGGCCAGGATTAGACCATAAGATAATTAAAATCTCTTTAACAAATACTCGCATGGTGAAACAGAAAATGAACACCAAAGAATTAAAAGTCTTAAATCAGGAACAATTCAGAAGCAATTTGGAAGAATCGATAAATAGTATAAGGACGTTTATAACCATGGAACGTCTAATTAATTTAATAGTCGAAAGTAAAGAAGCCACTACAACCATTAAACGAATACGTACTAGAAAGGACAATGATTGGTTGTCAACGGAGATCATGGAAATGATTATTAAACGTAACAAGTTATACTCTCGACAAGTCAGAGAACCGAACTCAATTATAATAAAAAATGAATTTTTGAAACAAAAAAATCTTGTAAACCGAGAAGTAAAAAAAGCCAAAAGGAAATTTTTACATCAAAAAATCACAAAAGCTAATGGCAATACTAAAAAAGTCTGGAGAACCATAAATGGCGTGATATCCAACCACAATAATGTATGTAACAAAGTAAACGGAATCGGAGAACTAGATACATCTACGGGAAAGGAAAACGATGCTATGGTTATTGCAGAGACAATGAACGATTACTTTTCTTCTATTGGGAAACTGTTATACGACACTGCCAAACAGAAATACTTGCCAACTGGGTCTTTACCAGATACTTACTTGACTCCAAACAGTAGCATGTTCCTTATCCCAACAAATAAAACAGAAGTCATTAACATAATAAAAAAAATGAAGAATAGTCATTCATCGGGACTTGATGGAATCTCAGCTACGGACCTTAAAATTGTTATGAATGTAATTGCTGAGAGACTAACTGAAATTATTAATAAAAATATGAAGGAAGGCTGTTTCCCAGATTGCCTAAAAAACGCAATGATTACTCCGATTCATAAATCTGGTCCAAAAGACAACCACGAAAACTATCGACCAATTAGCCTAATAAGCACATTGAGTAAAGTGTTTGAAAAAATTCTGCACTCACGATTTACTAACTTCATTAACAAAACAGGTGGATTTGATCCCAAACAGTATGGATTCCAGCGAGCCAGTAATACATCGACAGCCTTAACAGATGCTCTCGAATATGTAAATGGAGAATTGGATCAAGGAAAATATGTTGTTGCTATATTTATCGATCTAAGTAAAGCATTCGATACTGTAGACCACTCAACACTCATGAAATCCCTATATAACCTAGGGATAAGGGGCAACCCACATATGTGCATCAAGAGTTATCTAGAAGGTAGAACTGTAGTAACGAAAAATAAAGATAAACTCAGCGCACCTAAATATATGAATATTGGAGTCCCTCAGGGATCCATATTAGGTCCACTATTGTATCTGCTTTATATTGACAACCTGAAATACCAAAATCTCCATGCGAGATATTTCGTCTATGCAGATGATACGTTGTTAATTTACAGTGGTCAAGACTCAACGTTACTTGAAGTTCAAATTAATGAGGATGTTAAGAAGTTCACGTCATGGTTACATGGAAAATACCTAACCATTAACGAAAATAAAACTAAATACTTATTGTTTAAACAGAAAAACAAATGTGATATAAACTTAAATATAGTTATTAATAGCACAGTAATAACAAGAACAAACCAAATAAAATACTTAGGACTCTATCTTGATGACAAACTGGACTGGACGATCCACATAAAAAATAAAATAGAAAAACTTTCACCTATTGTTGGAGTGCTAAGGCGTAGGGATCTATTCGATAAGAAGATTAAGCATATAATTTACAACTAATAGTACACACTACTTTTGCACAAAGACATTACATTCACTTAGCACCACGAATATACAATAAAATAATCCCAGACATACTTGACTTACTATTACCAAATAACAATAACCTAAATAAATTACTCACGAGGTGGTTGATGGACAGGGGCAGAGAGTTGTGTGAGAATGATCTTATCCATATTACAAAATAAAGCCTTAATGTAATGAGCGAGTATGTGTAGTCATATTATAATTTGTGTTGTTTATTCTTAATTATTAAATTATCTTATTTTTTATACTTTAAATTCTTTATTATGTTATTTTGTTTTATTATTCTTTTGATTATTTTATAGTTATTGTGTTGTAAAATGTAAAAAAATTTTAGTACTGCCCCAGAACAGATTTCGATCTAGTGGGGCATTATATTCCAATATGATTTTTACTGTTATTTAAAAATGTAAAATTTTGGAAATAAATAAATAAATAAATAAATAAACTCTTTTATACTACCTCATATAACATATGGCATTTTAGCATGGGCCCATAGCAGTTCCCATAATTTAACAATAATGCAAAGACTTTTAAACAAAGCACTGAAAGTAATCTTTGGACTGCATACATTAACTAGAACAACTGACTTTTACAAAATAACTCAAGAATTAAACTTGGAAGAAATTATCTTTGTTGAAAAAGCCAAACACCTCTATAAAATAAAGAATAATCTAATAAAATCAGACCTGAAACTAACCACAAACACTGAAATACACACCCACAACACGAGACAGAACCACCTACGAACCACCCTCCTGAGAACAAATAGAAGGCGTAATGGATTCCTCCATACATCCATCAAATTATTCAACAGTCTACCTGCATGTTTGAAGGATGCTAGGAGTCTTAAAATTTTCAAAAGAAGAATTAAAAGATACGCAAAGACATTAAAACTCAACACTGACAATAGACACCTTTAACTTGACCAAAATTTCCTATATGTTTAAAAAACTGTTTCCTCTCATACCAGTGGCTCAACTACTGACTGAGGAAATTACAAAAAAAAAATACCATTGCATTCTAATATAATATTTGTCTACTATATAATATTGTTGTATTGTTGTTTTATTATTGAATAAATAATAAAAAAAATACAAGTTGCATTGATTCAGGAGCATTTAGATAGGACACTGGCAGATCTTTGATAATGTACAATACCTATTTACTGAGGGTGGAGAAAACTCTTTACCAGGCGGTCGTAGAATAGCAACTCTGCGCCGATATTTTTTAATTTTTTGTTTTTATATGTTTTTATGAATAGATTTCGATACTTTGCGATGAATATTAATTATGGATGATAGTCGATGTACCTAATCAAAGAGTTTTCACGCTCTAAAACTAGATAATGGTCCTCCTGTCTATAGATTATAGTTTGGTAAAACCTAGTGCATTTTATCATGTTTTTCAACACTTTTATAAACATTAAATATTTAGTATACTATTGGGTTAGTAATAATCACAAATATTTATGTCGAAGCATTGTCATTGTAAGTAGTATGCTTGTTGTATTCTATTACTGTTATTACTGTGTTGTAATCCAATAACATCGTAAAACTTTACCAATTTTTTGTTTTATTATATTGGAAAATATATGGATATTATCCCTACCTGTTTCCATCTTCATTCGTAATGGGTTGCCTTGACTATAATACTTTGGAACATCGCCGAGATATATTCTGTGCTCGTCACTTTTCAAACTACTCAACGGTATCATTTTTAATCCAATAATACTGGAAAATTTCAATATATATGTTCCCGATGCATATGGACGTTCTCGGCATCATGATTTTTTTACCAGCCTCAAAGCCGAACAAACATAATGGCAAACTCCCCAGTGGGAAGAGCTATTCAAATGTTTAATGGTCTGGCTGGAGAGGTTGATATCTTTAACGTGACGTATGCAGAATTTATAAGAAAAGTCGAAGATATATTGTAGTTGTGTTGTCGTTTGGATATCGTTTAGAGTTTTCTTATAGGATAGCATTGGCCTACAGCTGTAATGATCCTTGTAAGAATCGTCTTATTTTCAGTAATAATAATAATAATTTACATTATATTATGTTTGTGTTGTGAGGACAGAATTTGAAAGCATCGTAATTCGAACACGCAGTCTCCTGATTGAACCTAGATTCGAGTCCTTACCTAGCTAGCATAGCAAGCTCTCCCATACACTAGCTAGCATAATAATAGTATGTATGTAGGTATACCTATGCAATAGCTATATACTTTCGCAATGATTCGCTTCGCTCAATTGACACAATGATCTACCTAAGGTGCAATACTGGTTTATATTATTATTGTTGTGATATTAAATACCGTAGGTTAGTATCGTCACCGTCCATTAAGGCTATGAGTAAGGCCATTTTGGACATTTCGCCGTCAAACCACGCCGTAATTATTAAAGTGACGTGTTCCAAAAAAATATATAATATTATTTCATCCTTTTGCAAAAGACATTACTAGATAACTTTTTTATATTTTGTGTAATTTTTACGTAATAAATTTTTAAAAAGTACCTGTTTTCTCCGATTTTCTATGCATAACTCGAACATCATGAGACTTAGAAACATATATATTTTTTTAAATGAAAGATCATTTAAAATACCTTGTACATTGCTAGACAGTTTTTTCGTTTTTTTTTTACTTATTTTTTAAATGAGCAAAAACCGTGTTTTACATATTTATTGAAACTCGTGAATCCAGCCCACTGTTCGCGCCGCGCGGGATTTTAAACCATGTAGACGTGCACTCTCACACTAAATTTGAGACTTTCGTTTACATCTCTTTAGTCACGCCTCGTTTCTCGAAGCGTTCGGACGTGGAATCTATGTCAAAAGTTTTAGTGTGTTTTGAAGAAAATTTTGTTTGTTTAATTAATTATTTTTATATTATTTAAGTAATTTTTCATCTCAAATTCATCAAAGGAACAGTTGGTAAGTGATATTTTATTGTATTTCATTATAAATTTACACTTTATGTAATTTCGACCCTTTGAGAGTAAGAATACTTATGTGCATAAACATTCATAGAATAATATAATATAGAACAGACATACGTTTTCTATAGAATGAAATAATTTTGTTTTAGTTGTGGACCTTCAAACACGATGGAAAATAAGAATATACTATTTTCTGGAAAGAAAAGAAAAAGATGAAAGATTTTAGAAAAATTATTATACCAAAGGAAAATTATGTGAGTACCTTCCAATAATTTTATGCAATATTCTTTTTCTTTTAATTACCACGTCATGTAATTAATTAATATTTTTTTTCCTGTAATAAAAAAATAATCAAATATCTATCTCTATATATTTGTATTATGCTTCCCTATGCATTTATTTACCTTCCGTATTTTGTGCTACGTAGATATCATATTCTATCCATCCTATCACACTGTGTCCTCATATAAGCGAATGGTGTCTAAACATAATTATTATAATTCATATACCTCGGTGGTGTAGTAGTCAATGCACTATCCTTCCATATACGAGGTACCGGGTTCGATTCCCGGTTGGGTTATAGAATTTTTCTCAAGTAATATGCTCTGGTATTCAGTCTAAGTAGAGGACGGTCCTGGTTGAATGAAAGAAACTGCTTCAAAGAAATAAGTTCACTAGCTGTACTAGCAATTTTGTTTAGAAAAGTACCTATTACATACCTACAGCATAACTAATAATTATAAGATATACCTAAACATCAGATGTATTATTAGGAGTAGGTATGTTCATACTATTTACATTCACATCGGTTGTTATATTATTACAGTCACATAGGTGTTCGAAAAAATAAAAGCATTATTCAGCGATGAGGTTTGCCATCCATCCTGAATGTCTTAATTAAAGAGAAAACAGTTTACATGTCTATTACACACATGACTGGTCTGCTGGCTACCGCTCTTGTGGAATATGCCGTAATGGTATAGTAGTATTAATTTAGTAATGCAATCAATATTTTTTTTTGTGTGATGAATGTCTCATAGGTATGCTTAGAAATTTTGTTATAAAATACCTTTCTGTTCTGTTATGGAAAGATCAATGTTTTCAGTGGATTATCTAGCTACCTGAGAAGGTAATTATATTGAACAAAAGGTTTAGTGTGAACAGTCGTAAATAATATTTAGTGCTATACATTGAGAATCTCTCACTTGAGGATTATTCTTAATAATATAATCGACTATTATTATTTTATTACTTACAATTATTGTATTATACCTACCTTTGTACTTTATTTTAGGACTAACGCGGTTACTGAATCAGTCAATACATCTAAAAAAGACTTCGTTTCAATCCCATGCGTTGAGACAACTGCATCAAATATGGAGAACAATTAAAAAAAAATGGAAAATCATATAAATTTCTGAACTTATCTCAACTGAATTATAATTTTATTACTGAACTATTTTTTTCTCAATTCGGTTAAATATAGCTTATTGCTCAATCGATTATTATTATTTTTTACATACATTTGCACAATTTTTTTATATTCGTGTAGGTAAATTCACGGAATACCTACAGTAATTTGTTTAATGTTAATTTCTTTTTCTACATGTTTTTGGTATTGTATTGACCTAACTTATTTGTGATTAAACTGCCCTTTTGAATGTGTCACAATCATGACTTTTATTTTTTTGTAAATTTTAACTTTATTTTTTTGTACAATTATTATACAAATAAATATATATGCTTTTTTTAATCAACAATGTCTTTTATTACATCCACGATTTGCAGTAAGCAAAAAAATTAAGTACTTAATCTATGAATATCTATGAGAGTTTGTTTATTTCCAAACAGGCACGAAATTATAAGTACCTAAGTTATATAAATGCAGAAATTTTATGGATAAATAAATTAGTAAATTCGCAGGCTTTGTTCAGTGCGGTAAATATTATTATTATTATTTATAACACTCACAATAATGATATAATTATTGTCTAAGGTAAAAGTAACTCATCTACATATTTCTTAATTGGGGGATTATCCAAAATGCAGGTACTTCTATTGTTTAAATATTTAAATAATTATTTTGGAGATATGAGAATAGCAATAACTTTAGGAAGTATTAAAAGCTTATTGTATGGGTGTGAGTCTTGGCACCTAACCAAGGCTCAAGAGCGGAAGATACTAAGCTTTGAAAACAATAGTGCCTTGGGAGGGTTTTAGATGTAGGTATGAATATGTCACAAATGATGCTGTGCGCCCAGCAGAGATCTGTAATCTCCGTGATACAGGAGACGATGGCCCTGGCTGGGTCATGTTTTGAGAATGCTCAATGATAATTGGCCAAAAAGAGCACTGTTCTTCCGTCTGCAAAGTTTCCAATGGCCCGGGCGTCTCTCTTTCACAATACACCATTCCTATAACAACGACATCAGAGCGTTGGGAATGTCGTAGGAAGAGGTGACGCAATTGACGCAGAGTCGCTCTGATTGGAGGAGGCTGGTTTCTGCCCTGTGCTCCCGAGAGGAGCTTTGAGGGCGATGATAATGATAATTAAATTTTAGATAATAAGTAGGTATTAGTCTCCATTTAAAAGTATGGTATTTTTGAAAAAAATATAGGTACTTACAGATTATTTACACATACCTACTTTGTTTATAAATAAGACCATCAGGTAGATGAATTCTAAAAAGTAGCGTATTTCCTTGAAAGTGCTAATTATTATTTTGTGTATACACAATTTTCTATACAGGTACTCGTACACCTAGTTATTTTGCTGTTGTGATTAATTATGCTAAATGATAGCGGATTGTGATATGACAGGTGAATATTGTCAATACTATTGTTATGTTATTTGATTAGTATGTATATTTGGGAAGTCTGCTTGCGAGGGATGGAAGATACGATAAGGACATCAAAAGAAGAAAAGTGGCCGGTACCATTCTGGGACCGACACCTATATATGCAGGCGAAACTTGGAAGTTGATAAAGACTGAGAGTGAAACAAATGCTGTGGAGATGTGATCACTGTGAAAAATGCTTCCGAGAACTACGTGGCTTGATCATGTGGATCAAATTCTGAAGGACGGTTGCGAGATGGCTAAGAGAAATCGATATGCATATATGATAACAAATAAATAAATACCTACCATACCTGGGACATGTCGTAGATGATTGATATGTTGAATGGAGATCAAAGGTCAAAAGAAATTATGTTTTTTCCCTCACAAATTTTCCAAAGTCATAAAAACCCATCTTTCACAGTACTCTGGCTGTATGAATATGATATCACAATGTTAGGAATGTCGTGGAAAGAGGGTAATCATAGACGAAAAATTGCTTTGAATTCTTGTTTCTTCCTTGTGTTATCAATAGAGTGAAGAATGAGGTTATTAGGAGAATGAGCGGATGCGAAAGGAATATTGTGGATAGAATAATGCTTGTAAATAAGTTACGATGGTTTGGACATGTTGAGCGAATGCACGATGAAAGGATGACGAAGAGGATGTGCCTATCTATCTGAAAGAAGGGGTGTAAGAAAGCGTGGACGTCCAAGAACTACGTGGATCAATTCTAGATCAGGACGGGCGCGTACTGAGTAAGAGAAATAGGCGTACATGTATGAGAAACTGGATGAATGTAGAGGAAGCGAAGGAAGTGTGTGAGGATAGATCTATATGGCGCTCCGTTCTCTCTGCCTACCCCACCTAGGACACGGGTGAGGGTATAGTATAGTTATCATGTTATCAAAAGGAATGTTAGCGAGTGAAAAAAGAAGTATCTATACTAACAACTTATTATGCTATATGATTTAACATAATAATTGCTTTTTTGAGATAATTTTAAACTATGATCCTAAAAACCATTGTTTTATTTTTTAATTTCAATTTCATTCTGAAAAGTGAATAAGGGAATTTATACCTTCATACTATCGTGGTGTAAGCGGAGAGTACGGAATTCCAGGCTACTTTGTAGAGAGTGTGATGACGGAATAACAAGAGAATATTAGGTATATAGATCCGAAAGAGTGCCACACGTCTATAAGTGCTTGAAGTGAAGACAATATCTAGGTAGGTAGAATACAAAAGTCTACCTACGTCGTTAGAAAATACAGTTAGTATTCATACGCCCTTGAAGAGTATCTCTCCGGCAATATGAAAAATATATTTGTGTAAAAAAATATACTCGTATTGATATGCCTGCCTACATATTTCATCACACTTATGAATTACATCTTCATCATTCATAGATGTTTGGCCCAATGCGAAAATATAGATTAGATAAAGTAATACTGTGTTCACAATATTGATAGCATAGCAGGTAGAAGCAGGCCAAGATGCATATCTTTAGAAATGCATAGATCTGTGGATCTATTACTTATGACAAAAGAAAAGGGGTGGGACGTCGGCGCAAGAGGCGGGGCGGCGCGGGGAATATTTTGACTTCGTAACGCCCGATCGGGGTAATAAAATGCCCTTACTCAGCGCCTTAAGGAATTGTGTCACCAACGAGGCGATATCATGCGATACGATGAGATGGTATGCACTCTGCAACTGAGTTGACACAAACTACTTGACTTGACTATCACATCACATCGCTACCCACACATTTACATGTTTTGGCTATACCTACTCTGATACCAAAACTGGTGGCAACAGAGATAGGTAATCCTTTTCAGATAAAAATTGGTGACCCCGACGTGATATCGTGTAGCCCAGGGACGTCGCTAGAGGGTGCAGTGTAAAACGCATAACCACTAACTGAACAGTTAAGATGTCATTCTGAAACGCTTTTAGCAATTACTTTGTAGTGTCTTCTCTACATTCATGTTCAAATATTCGTCATTGCTTTGAATCACTCACTACTGATGATGTGTATATAATTTGGTAAATTGTGTTGATAATAATAATTTTCCCCTGGTTGTTTTAAAAGCTGAGCTCCTATACCATCCAGACTCAACGAAACAAAAAAGAAAAATTCTATGGGAGGGCTTAAGATTTGCCTTAAGGCTCCTCCCCTAAATTACAACCCTTAATGTCCCTTGGAGGAGATACTCACTACAAGGCACTATTAACTACTGCAATATTCTTACAAATTATATTCTTACAGCTGCGTATTGCTACGTATTAAAATTTTTAACGCTAGAGATAACACTTTACAACTTATTATCAATGTAGTGAAGCAAATCAAGATAATAATAATATCTGCTTACTGATCATACTCACCACTGCCATACATGAAATTTCCTCTAGGGAAGCTAATAAATTTAAAAAAAAACTTTCAAAAAATCAACTTAGGCTTATTTAGCTTAACCCATAACAAAGACTACATACTACAGAGGTCAATGTTTAAACTCGTATTTTTAAATTAAATTGACCCGACACTTCATGTATTACTTATTTGAATTATGTCGATGAGTGCTTTTTTGATAGGTACTATTTTTGAAATCGCTCAAGCATTGTTAAGAGACTATTCCAACGTGTTTTGCAGTTGAACAATAAATTAAGCTGTCTTCCATGTTCCTTTTTAATATATTTTTGAAGTATAATATCATTCTTCAAAGATGATTTTTTGAAAATAAGCGAACCACTGCGAACTTTCAACCCCTCTACGGCCCTCAATCTTTCCTTCTATAGCCAGTTGTAGGATGGCATATTTTTCTATATGAGACCATTACTGGAGCATAATACTGCAGTACGGCCCCCTAATATTATACCATCCATAGTAAAAGTTTGGAAAGGGTACAAAGAAAGTTCTTTAGACTAAAACTTTGCTTAACATCACATTGTTGCGCTCCGACAGTTGCGTTGGTCAAATTTATTTGGGGATTGAATCTTAAGAAATTATCTCCATTATTTGAATTCCGACACGCCTTAAACGACACGATTCACTGATCTTTCGAGTTTATTGTGAAATAGTATAATTATTTCGTTTCATATAATTATACATTCCTGAGAAAACATTGAACTCGACCTATTAGGTGGATAAAGAAAATTGACGGTAATTATCAGGGATTTAAAAAGATATATTTTAAAATATGTAATTTTACGTTTTTTATGTGTTATTTCATTATAACACCATGATGTTATAATAAAAAAAAGTACTATGAAAATGAAGCTACGTGGATATAGGTTATATCTGAACAAATCAGTTGTACCTGGTAAACATATTCAAGAAAAGGAACTAAATAACCGACACGAGTAACTATCACGTGTAAAGGTATTTGAGAGTAATACATACATACATACCATCACGCCGCTTCCCTCGCGGGGTAGGCAGAAAGGATCGAGCGCCACTTCCTTCTATCTTTGCATACATCTTTCGCTTCCGTCACTGTCATACAATTCCTCATTCATGCTCTCCTGTTCAATATGCTCAACACGTGACCGTCCTGTAGGATTTGATTTTAATGATCTTGCCATTTAATCCTCGGACGTCCACGTCTCCGAGCACCATTCCTCTCAGCCAAATATATCTTCTTAGTCATTCTGAGAGTAATATCATTCATAAAACATATCATTAAGAAATGTGGTGAACAAATTTGGTTACGACTTGGCCAGTAAACATTCACTAACACTATCAAGTATTAATTTTGCTATATTTGTCGGATTTATTTAATACTAATTATGAAAAAGGCTCGTGAGGAACAAAAAAAAAAGATTATCAGCAAATCTAGAAAAGCCTCTACAATTCACAAAATTCTTGATAGTTAATTTAATAGAAACATTAATAATCCTCAATAGCTAATTATTAAACCATCCAGACATCTCGATTGGGGAGCCATGTTTACACAATGTGACATTGTGTAAATTCCAATCGGAAGAAGTGAGAAAGGCGTTCCAATGCTTACGAATTGGCTCTAAGCTGGAGTAAGTGATCACTTTCGGTGTCCATGGACAACGTTCACCAATTCCGTCATTCTCACTGTCACGATGTAAGGTTCACCAATCGAGAAATTAAATGTTGGTGGTTGTTGTATAAAAAAGTCAATATAAAAAACCGTTATATTTTTTTATTCATAAACATTCATAAAAAATATTAGATTGAGTATTATTTAAATAGAAACATAGAAAAATATTAGAAACAACACAAACAGAAATAATTTATAAAAATATGAGGTTGAGTAGAAAAGAGTCTTTATTATTGTGTATAGTTTTTGATAGGGACCACCACCTATTTCTCTAACAACCTTTAACATGAACTAGGTACTGTGCTTTCTTCTTTTTTTCTTGTGGGATCGAATTAGTCTTTATTGTATACTTTGTCAAGTATAACAATATTAGATTCTTTATAAATTACGAACACTGATTTTATATTTACACAAATATATTCAATAAATAATTCCTATTATAATTGTCGAACACAACTTGTCAATCACGTAGCCTAACAGTGCAAGTGAAGGTCGTATTAATAATGCGCGCGTTCCCTATAGGAAGATAACCTATATAGACAGTAGCGTATTGCTACTCAGTCATTATCACCACTGTTTACTTGTAAACAAGGTCCAAGGTTCACTTAACCTGTTCAGTGTACAAAGTCCATACACTACAGTCTTCAGCTGTAATGATCCCTGTAAGGATCCTCTAATTCTTAGTAATAGTAAAAATAATAATAATATTAACTTTAAGCTTTAAGACATGATACAGAGTGTTCATAAATTGATCAAACAATTCTGTATGAGTTCTGCCATGATGAACTTTAGTTAAAGTGACTTTGGAAATGTGTTATGTGTGTGATATCTCGAATTCCCGGGAAATGTACCTCGAGATTTCTCGCCAGGAGAGAAACCAAAACGCCTGAGAAATGAAATGACAAACCGTAGTTGTGAGTGTGACACAAGAAAGTAATTAATTAAAGTTGCGGAATACTCTTCATCAATAATAATGACCAACATACGAGGCAGACAACAACACGACATATCGAAAGAGCTTTTTTTACTGTAGAATGGAATAGGAATTTAATTTTTCCTGCGTGCAAAGAAATTAAACCTGCACTCATGAATTGCTCACAACTATTATGTGTTTGTGTTATAGATATGTTATAGTGTGTGTGTGTGTGTGTGTGTATAGATGTGTTATAGATACAAATGTTTTTCATGAAATAAAGTTTTTCTATGGAGCTTATTTAGTTTATTTATCTAGAATATTATTAATACTTTTATCTAGGTAGATCAATGTTTTCTGAAAGACGGTGTTTTACAACAAGTCCGCCCTTCTGCTCATTGTTTGTGCACTGTTATATACTTTTTGATCTGACTTATTTATATGTTTTTCTTATAATTGTACTGTAACAATTTTGTAGCCAATAAACATTTATTGTTACTGTTACGTTCATAATCTTCGTTCAATTATATTTTTATCCACCGTCTGCTTTTTATTTATTTATTAAGAATCGACAGTACCTACACTACAGACAAGCTTTTATTTATTAAGCATCAACAGTACATTATGTATTGTGTTGTCGTGTAGTGTACCTATGCATGAAGTTATATTATTATATATTTCACCATATAGATAATTATTATAGTAAGATGTTACGTTTGTTGTATCATTTTGCTAATGTTATTATCGAGTTGCTGACTGCGTCACCTACATACATGCCGTGTTTGTTGTTATTATATACTGTATACATATATGTACAGTATTATGTAGTGTTTACCAAAGCAAAGCGTCTGTCATTCATAGTGTCGAGTGTCGAGTATCGAGTATTCACTATTCAGTATCCACTACCCACTACTGTACTCTGTTTAGTTTAGTTCCGACCATCGTGAGGTATCGACTTATGTAAGATCGAGCTATATTTCCTTGAGAGGCTCTGCATTGTTTGTAAACATAAATTATTTAATACACACAAAATCAATCAGTCATAGTGGAAGGGTGACATAAGTGGAGCAAAAAATTAAGGATTACTATTATTATTGAGGATTGGTAGGTTTATAGGAATATAATACACAATGCCGGCTGCTGCTGTTTCGGCAAATCCATCCTCTCGGCCGCTATCAGGTGATTATAGTATTTTACTTACCTAGTTGGCATATCATATCTACTAATAATTACAATGTGTTCTGTGTTTTGTCAATATTAAAACAATAATATTTTAAAATAGATACACACATTATTCATTTATCCATTTTTACTGTGCAGAATAATAACTACACGAATATAACTAATTTACCACCTAATTATAACTCTTACCGTTAACGTTTTCGTCCACACTAATAAAAGAGTACCATTCAATTGAACTCGCTTTTACAATATTTGCTATTTTTCTGATAAATGTCACAGATTTTAAAAGATTTCACATAAATAATTGGCATTGTTGTTTAATAAAGTTTCACACTTATCCGATTATTCTACGCAGTTGAATGCAAATTTATACATAACATTTTATATTAGTCGGTCTATTTTAATATTATTATAACTCCAATATAATTTTGATTAAAGTACATTGTTTGTGATCCACCCACTTATGTTTTATCTCACTTGACTATTTTGGCAATGTCCATCTTTTGAATCATATCAGACAATAATAATATTATTATCCTCTTATACATATTATTAGGTGTAACTTACAGGTATATAATGTACCGTCAACTACACATCTCGCATTCCTATGGAATCTTATCGAATCTTTTAAACATTCAAAATAATCATATGAATCGATATAACCATTTACATTTAGGTACTATTCCGAGTGTAAATAATTGCTCTTCAATTCCATTCCGTAAGTTTTCGAGATTCCAATGAAAGACAGGCGTTCGAAAGAATCAAGACATTTTTCATCTTAAAATGTCTTTATTCTTTTGAACGCCTTTGGTTATGTGATGTGTTTAGCCACCCATAATTGAATGTCTTAATTCTTTGTCGGCACGAAGAGGATAACTTTCATGTTTATTATATGCGGTTGGTCCGCTGGTTACCCCACTTGTGGGATATGCCGTGATGGTATAGTAGTAGTAATAGAAGTTGTATTTACATTTTTCTTGACTAGGTATGGATATCTGGGAATTTGATAGTATAATCATTTGAATGTGAGATATGATATCTTGTTAGATTTACTTGTCGCCTTATCTATGTAAAAACTGTTTGAATTATAAATAGTGATGAATAAACATTTTAATACCTTAATGTTGTACGCTGGCATATCTAGGTATTAGTTCAGGGTGATTGTGGGTATAAATTTAGATTGAGCCAACTAACCAAATATCATAAACATTTCAATTGAATTATAAAAAAATCAACAGAAATCTATTGTCGACCTTTCAATCCTTTTCAAAAGCACAGATTTACCACACAAAATTCTTAATAGTAGAGTAAAAGAATTCTGAAAATACTCTAAATAGTAGAGTGTAAGAATTTCATCCCATATTACTAAATTGAAATGATTATCTGATTATTCCCCAGATAAATTAATGATTAGTAAGTAATATTAATAATATACCTACCTACTATATTATTACTACATACCTACTGCTATCGGCTTCCTTAAATATTTTATTCGAAAACATTTTTATGATGATGATATTGATTAATTAACAGTTCAACAAATACTTATTATTGACATAATAATAACATCCTGCTTGTTTCATTACAACCTGCGATATATTAATTATCTGTAGGACTAGACAATCATAACGACCGACAATCACCACTCTCTTTCACGCCTATACTTTCCTGATAGTAACGAGTAACAATCTGGCTCCCTGCGGTACCAGTGCTATTTATTGTATTGCAATGTGCTATGTTGTTAATAGGTTATTAGGTAGATATACCTACATATAAACGGGAGGTTTATGTTAACATCACATTTCGCTCATTTATATACAAGGTTGAATTGAACCAACAAACTTTGAAATGGTTCTGTCACCCCGTTAATGACATTCTATTATTTATATTGAATACCGTGACATTTGCCAAATAGGTACCCTCGCCTTTTATAGGATACTTAAAAACTTACGCAAGAGATTGGGACACCTATTTTTTGCCATGTGCTCTACGGAACCATCCATCCTTGTGTCTTTATTTTGTTATTTGCACAGAAAAAAACAATTTTCAGTCTGCTGGTTATCCCACTTGTGGGAAATGACGTGATTATGTAAAGAGAGACCCATTTGATACCCGAATGTTTCAGGAGTCGTAGACCCCTATTTATCCGCACATTCGAACCACAATTGTCTTCAAGGGTGGGCCACTGGGCAAGCCTGCATGACCGATCAGCCAAAACCGCCAATCCTGGGAATCTTATACTACACCTTCAATAAATAGAATAATGAAATTAAAATAAAATACACAAAAATAGAACCGAATAACGGAAAATACATAATAAAATACAAATTACAAGAGACAAAGTAAAAGATGTAGGTATACAAATTGGTAAACAACAAAAGGCCGAGGTGAGGTGTCCAGAAACGTGTACTTGAGCGTTCGGAAGGGGCGAGCTCGAGAGTCGATAGTGCCTGCATGGTGTGGAAACCTTAAACCCTCCCAAAAGGGGAATGCCTCCCAAACCCAAACCATGGAAGACAGCTGATGATGGTTTGAATGAAAAATAATTATACATAGATAAAATGAACAATAGATATCATGTTAAGTTTATCGAGTCTTGCATTGCCATTGTGACGACTGTGACGAGAACGAAGTAACGTGACTCAGTTAATTTGTCCCACTTTTCTTATGGTGTGTTCACATTTGGCGAATATCGCCAGACGAATTTCAAAATATATCGCCAGGCGAAAAAACCAAATTCGCCAGACATCCATTGATCGTTACACCTGTTCACACAGTCCACCAATATAGAAACAATCTGTCAGATGCGCTTTGATTTTGACACTGTTTTCAAAATGGCGTCGAGATGGAGATCGCGAAGTGTTTATTTTTAGTAGAAAATGTTATAGTAGAGGTTATAAGGCGCCTTTTAATTAAGGAAACAAACGCCACAAACCAACAACAAAGATAACAGCTGTCACGAAGCGGGAAACATTACGTTATTAAATTTATAGGTTATAAAGTTTTTACCATAGATACGAAAGACGCGCACATCTGCGCATGCGCAAATCGTTCAATCGGCCGAGAAAGTTGGAAGGTGGTCAACTCGAGACGATATCGTTTCTACTGGTTTTTATCGTTTCAGACTAGCTGTCATTTTGTCATTTTGTTCACACGGTTCAAATGGCTGGCGATAAGTGAGAACACCACATTACATTGACACCGACAGCCGTCGCTGTCCAACCACAACGGGAAAGTTGTGAGAAATCTAACGGATATTAATCTATTGTAGGTACCTACTTCTTGCATAAGATGTAGACTATTATATAGGTTTTTTTATATTCTTGTGACAAATCTATCAGGATGGAAAACAAGTAAAACTATATTAAACTGTGGTATGCAATCATAATATATTACAGAAATAATACCAAATCATCATCACCCTAAACGTTCCTCTCGGGAGCACGGGACAGAAACTAGCCTCGTCCATTCAGAGTGCCTCTGTGCTAATCACGTCACCTCTTCCCACGACATTCCTGCGCTTTGATGGTGGTGGCTCTAATACCAAAATGTGGATTAATCCCATATGCAATCTCTTCCAGCCAACCCTGAAAAATACTTATAAAATAAAATAAGCTTAAATTTGTGAAAAATTTCAATATTAACATAAATACAACTCAAATAATAGAATCAATTAATATTAAACAGATTTCTTTTATCATTTAGACTATTGAGAATAAATTAATAAATCTCGAGTTATTTTTTATATACCATTGATTAATTTATTAACTATTGGTAGCAGAATAAATGCTTTAGTAATCAGTTTTGTATTTTCATTGCCTTACATTTTAGCGCATATATTGTTTGCAATAATAGTAAGCCGTAAGTAGGTACCTACCTATCGTATTTTCAATGCCTAAATGCACACATAACTATCTTAAGACATCAAATTCATTATGTTTACTTGCGACTCGTTTATTTATCCATTTATCTTTCGAGACTCTATGTGCACGAAACGGTGAGTTCAAAATCGTATCTTATTAGGAGATAGCTAATAAATAAATTGTCTAAAGTGTACATAGTAAACAATGTCGTGACAACAAAGTAAATTAATATTCTTCTCGGTCATGTTATGGAAACATCCTATTTTGTTTTTCAGCCACTGAATACATTTGTTATTCAAATATTGGTATAGCACCATATGTTCTTTTTCATCAAGTAATGCCGTTTTTTATAAGTATTTTCAATTTCAAATTAGGCGATTTCGCTTCTTATATTTTTAATATATTACGTAATCCAATGTAATATGTATTATATGCTTCTTTAATGACGTTGTTTGACGAACAGGGACTTCGAATCTGAAATAAATAAATTATGAATTTAAATTTATTTATTACAATTAAAGATGGCTTTCTCCTTCAGCTGTTGCGAAAATAATTTAGTTTAATCAAATTTTATATCACATATCGTACCTTTTCGCTATCCTATTAAATTATTTTTCATATACATACGAGTATAATAACAGTAAGATGTGCACGACGTGTGATGTTTACCGAAGTTGTCAACATTAATAGGCGTAGTTTTCCTGTTAATGCTACTGCAGCCTTAGTCAAAACACATTTTAGCGTTATGTAGTCGTTCGACTATGTAGACGACTTTGCGACAAAATATAAATTTCGTAGCTTAAGTTTCGTCATTGAATGTATTACTTACTACACCACTTAAATTATTTACTTAACCAACGTCAGTTAAATTTATTATACAACACCATTTTATGCATATTATATTTTTTATCATATAATATATAACTCTTAGGGTTAATTGAAAGGTATTCTGCGATAAATTCTCCCATTGCTCACAACTATTTATATCACCATGTTATATTCTTATTATTGTTGATGTAATATTTCTGCTCTTCATCATCTCTGTCGGTCCCTCAATCCTGAGGATCGTGACCATCATGCCTCGTTCTGTAAACCATCTGTCTCCATGTTGAGCGATCCTCCGCCATGTGTAAGGCCCCGTGAAGTGAGCTCTGTGTGGCCTCCTTAATTTGGTCGCTCCATCTTATTGGCACTCTGCCCCTTCCCCTCCTCCCTTCTACAACCCCAGTCAAAACTACGTTTATCCAGGTTGTCATGCTCTCTTCTTGCAATGTGCCCGAAATATCGCAAAGCGCGCTGACTGCAAATCGTTGAGAGTCGCACCGAAATGTTTAGCTCCCTGAGGATGGACTCATTTTCTGCTATTAAAGTTTTTTTGTATTATTATTAATTCCATTCATTGTCACTTATAACATTTTGCCAACCTTAATTGGTTTCTTTTATGTTTTATTATTATTAAGTATTATAATGATAATTCGTCGTTCTTTGATCACTTACATTGGAGGCCTCCGTAGGTACCACGAATTTACTTTATTCGCCTATATTGAATTTATCTTCGTGTGCGGTAAAGTGGAAACTCGTATTTCCTGTCACACAAATCTCTCAGAATACGGGCAACTTAATGATTGTTCGTCCTTTCTAATTCGTATAATAAGTCATTTCTCTGCTCTTATATTGTTCACAGTTGCATGACATAATTATATCATAGCGTGTCTTTTATAATTAATAAATGGTAATTTCTCTATACCCCATGATATATCATCCTAACAGATATTCAATACTAAGAACCCTCTTACCTTATTTCGGTACCTATATATAGAGTTTCGTAAGTCTATAAATTATGAATCCATTTAATAATTGCGGTAATGCGTATTTATGACCTCCATCTCGGAACCACTCATATTTATGAGATATTACAAGTTTCGTATAGAACATTGTATTTGTATCGTCACGCACCCAACTCGAGCCGATCCGTTTTGATTTCGTGCTCATTAAGAGGAGGCAGAACATAAGTTACGATTATGCAGGCAAATCAAAATGCTAATAACAGTAATAACCATTGTTAATCCCAATCAAGTTTTCGCGATGTCATATTATCAATTTGGCCTTAGGACAATATTATTTGTTATTTTTCACAACTATGTAGGTATATCATATTTGTCATGCATTTTATTTATAATATTATCATGATATCATCTTCTTTTTAAAATATAAAAAAATAAAACCGATGTAATTATTTTTCGGTGATCGTGGTGCATCTTTGAACGTGTACAATTCTGATCATAAATGATCATGAAATACATTCTGAAGTATTTGTTAGAAATAAGTACCCAGGTTCATAAAGGAGGCAAATGTAAAACAAATAAATATGTACATAAAACAAAAGTAAAAAGAGAACTGACGGTATTAGCGTTAGCTTCTTTTAAATTTTTGCCCTTATAAATATATTTATCGGATATTTCGCTTTGCAATTGTTTAACTTGTTGGTTGTCAGAAATTTCCTGCAGGCAATAAACCCGCCATTTGTACAACTTAAAAAATGTACAATAAAGATTATTTTATTTTTGATTATTATTTTTCTTGCCAACTAACAGTTATTTATTTATAAAAATTACAAAGCCACCTTCTATCGTTGTTCGGTTTTATTTAGTTGAGAGTGGAACCTGTTGACAATTATTACGATGACGATGTATATCTTATCAGATAGTATAAGACTAATGTAAATAATTAACGTGAATCGCAGAAAACTAGATAATAAATTATTTTCGTCTTGTATACTTACCAACTTGTTGCATGAGATATAATTGCATACATAATTATAATTTTATTAATTTTGCATGTGTTTGGCTCTCACGCATGTAATGTAGGTGCCTACCTAGGTAGTAGGTACATAATTTTTATTTTTTATTTTATTTTTTTAACAAATAAACGGCTTACGCCTTTTACAAAATTAAACATAATTATACATAGCGTGATAATACAGTATTATAATAGTTTGGTAAGTTAATGTTGAGAAAAATGTTTTAGTGTTTATCATGTCTCTAATGTACATAATAAATACATTTAAACGTTTCATTTCAAGAGATTTCACTGTCTTCAAGAAATGCATGCGGCACATATGCGGTTTATAGGTAATTTTAATGATTTCATGCATTGACCTTTGCTTTTATTTATTAATGGAATAAAACATTTTAGTGTTTTTCACCAAAAGTACCAGTGAGAGAGGATAATTGCCCAATTTGAAATGAGATTTTTTTATATACATTTTGCGTGACTTCTGTCAGCTTCATAATGTCACTCCTGTCAGTGTCATTTCACACTGTGTCTAGGTAATCACGTAATGTATCTAATGAATGTCCATGTGATATAATAATATTATAACAGGGCTAAATGTTGTGTACATGTAGCATAACATGACATTATAACATAACAAACGTGTAGCTTCCATCTCTACTATTATTGACTATAGGTATATATATCACACAACGAATACGTAATGACTACTGACATCATCGCTCTTCTTCAGTTTGATTATTTACGACCGACGTTTGTATGTTTTGTTGTTAAAATGGACGTTATATACAATATACATACATTCATACCATTATTGCTATATTACCTTCAACATATTTCTACAAGTACTCATCTATCTGTTACATGTTTTTTTTATATCTCTGTTTACATCCAAAAAATATAGTTTTATATATTACGCATCATTTGAAAATCCTGTACAGGTTAATTATGTTCAATTGTCTGCATTTATTTATATATATCGCATAAATGGAAGTCCCCGAACTTCTGATCGTCGTCGGTGGGTCTCCTTCAAAGCATTTTTCATTTTGTGCACAAACTGGTCAAATCTATCTGATAAGAACCCGCACATTCGACCAAGACATGAAAAACATTATTACATTTGGTGCAAATATTTTAAGTAGGCGATGGCATAGGTGTACTATTAAAAATAAAAACAATATTTGCCTACTTTGACATTATTTGTTTGGGCATTGTTATCTAGCAGAAAGTCTACTTACTAAAGTGAACACTTTGGTACAAAGACAACTATACCATTGAAATAAGTAGGTATACAGCTTTATTGTTTCCGTCTTTGATGTTAAGCTCAATATCAATATATATATGTAATGTCAAATTTATGTGTACCTACATGTATGTAAAATCAGACTTATGCGTACATATATGTAAAATCAGATTTATTACATAATTATATTATGCTGTGGTGTGATTATTATAATTGTTGCATAAATCAGTGTATGTAAATTATTAAATTACCTAGTAGGTAAGTAGGCAGATATGCGATTAGATTATTATGTCAATCGACTATGTGAAAAATGTGACACTACCCTGAAAGGTAGTATAACACGTCACGTCACGTCACGTCAAGATCGTATGTGTGTAATTCAGTTGTTGCGATGGCGTTATTATCAATCATGGACATAGCATTAATTAATACCTTGCTCACTATAATACCATTGCAATTATAAACACTTGCATGCTCTTTTGTTGCAGAAAAATCATAAATCTTCATACATTAATTACAAAAATCGTATTTTCCAGTGCCTTACGGCTTTACGGTGATCTTATTCAGAAAAAAATGCGGTATATTTGTTGCATATTATCAAAACGATAAATATATATATATTAATATTTATTTATCGTTTTGATAATTTGCAACAAATACAGTAGTTGCCTTTTATTTACATCATACATTTATCTTTATTTCTCGGATATTTCAGGAGTCCAAGGACTCCTATTTATCCGTTTAGGTGAAGATTTTTTTTTATTATTTGGACTCTCTGTATTCTAATACAACTATGCCAGTGTTGGCATCTCCGATCCTACCACATACATTTACTACAACTTCTACCGTCACAGCATATCCCACAAGTGGGGTAGCCAGCTGACCAGCTGCGTGTAATAAACATGCGAGCGGTTCTCGCCGTAGGTATTAACAAAAAAATAAGACATTAAAGATAGGAGGCAAACCTCATAGCTGAATTTAAGACATAAAATGTGCATATTTTTTTGAACGGTTGCTTTTTACAAGACATTCGAAAACTTACGGAAAAGAGTGGGAGACCAATTCTTTGCATGGTGGTCCACGGTACATCGTATATTATTTGTAATGTATACATGTATATATGTATATTGGCACCTACATTTGTTTTTAATCAATATGTATAAAATATGATACTTTTTATTATGGTAATATGATGTGAGTGCGATATTGAATATATTTTTGTGTTCATATTAATAATTATTTTCTTTAGTTTCGTAGTCATTGTGGTCTATCGGGGAAAATTACGAAACCTTTGGCATGTCTCCTGGTAGCTCAATTGGACAAAGCATACCTCGCGTTAAGGATGAGTCTCGTCACCGCCGCATTACTAAATTAGGTGACATAATCTTTTCTAAGCCTCGTATATGATTATTTCATGTGTTAAATTTGAATAATATTTTTATCAAACTTGATATGTAACTTATTACAGTATACAGTATATAATTTAGTAGGAAGAAGTTGTATCTGTCATGTCATGTGTTAATTGTTTCGTTCTGTATGAGAATCAAAATCATAAAACATGTCATTCAAATAATTTGTTGATCATGTTATTTACGAAGTTGATAAGCCTACAGCGGCATTCCAGGTATTAGGTATATTATTTTAAAATTATATAACTATGTGGAGATTATGTGAAACATGAGATCGGTTACTTATTTTATTCTAGACAGCAACATATCTTGTCATATCGTTTCATCTAGAAGTTGACAAGTTGTCGGGTTCATGTATTTTTCTTTTATTTACACATTATTACTTATGAACACATATTTTATTATAGTCGGGTGTTTTAGGATTCATATCTAAATGGGCGTTTTATATTGGACGAGTGTTAACACTGTTGAATTGTAGTAAATCTGATCTTAAATTTAAAATTGACATCGTTTTTGTCCTACTAAAAGCTACATAATATAATAATAATAATATGACTATTTATATAGCGCCGTACTGTGATAATATCACTTCAAGGGCGCTTTACATTATTTAGGATCAACATCCACGTCCATTTTTTATAGGGACCTATACTTACATTTTCTATATATTCTATTGATGGTTAAAAATTGTACATTTTGAAACCGCAAAAGTAATTTTGTATGTTAAAATTAATGTCTTCGTTTATTCCAGTGATTCCCAAAGTGTTCCAGGTGGACCCACAGGGGTCCACGATGGCGTGACTAATTCGGCGACGGGGGGTAGAAATTTAAACGCGTAATATTTTTAAGTTAAACAATAGTCGGTACAAATACCCGTTACATTGTAGAAAAAGTTACTGTTAGAAAATATTCTGTAAGAAAACCGAGGAGTTTTTGAAATATTTCAAATTCCTATACCATTTCGTAAATTTAGCGAAGGGGGAGGGGTCAGGGGGTCCACCGTAACCAGCAAATTTTTGAAATAGGGAAAAAAGTTTGAGTACCTCTGGTTTATAAGATAACAATATCTTCACAATCAATAATTATAATTAAAAGTAATGGTATCCCCTTTTCATAAATGTGTTTTGACCATGGAAGGAATATGAAAATTCATGTATTTAGAAGTTTTGTCTTGTTATTTACCAACATTAATGTAGTATGCTAATTATAAAATATGTTATATACTTGTAATGTTGTCTTCACGAATATTAAAATTAGTCATTCACAACATCGCTTATATATACCTGCAAAATTAAAGTATAAATACCACCCAAAGGACAGAGGACACCAAGGCCTATCTGCGGAGAGCATTCATGTCCCAAATGTGATAGAGTGTGCTCAAATTTTTTTAGTCATCTGAGATGGCATAGCAGAGTGCTCGAGAATTTGGCGCGATTGGTCAAGCCACGTAGTTCATGGACGTCCGTGCTTTCTCACATCCCCTCTTTCAGATAAATACACCCTCTTCGTCATCCTTTCATCGTCCATTCGTTCCACATGTCCAAACCATCGCAACTCATATATACGCATTCTATCTACAACGCTCCTCTCTTCTTCAACCACGTTCAAGTTTCGCTTGCATACATAAGTGTCAGTACCAGAATGGTAATGTGCATCAGCATTTTAGCCATGATCGACACATTGCTTTTGCTAACAATGGATCGAAGTGCACCGTTTAATTTTCTTTCTTCAATGTCCCTATCCTATCTTCCATCCCTCGCAAACAGATTCCCCAAACATATATACTCACTCACTTGTTCTAAACATTCATCGTCAACCTTTATTTCACGGATTGTTCCTTTGTTCTTTCTTTCAAACATCAGTACTGAAAGTAAATTATCTGCATACATCGAAGCATTCACCCGATTCCCATACCAATACCAACATCAATCTCTTTCGGAGGTAGCATGCAGTAGTTAAAGAATATATTGAACAGCCATAGGGACATTACCCAACTTTGTTGGGATGTTATTTAATGTCAGTTAAGGAATGTGATTAATATTACCTACATTTGACAGAAAATATTTTGGAAAAATATGTCACGATAATAACCTAGTTTTCTCATACTATCTTTGGTTTTTAATGATATCCGGTTTGAAATAATTAGCATAAATTGTGACCTCCGATAGCGTTCTGTACTCTACACTAGAGACGGACGGCATTATCACTGGCAAATGATAGAAAACCTTGTGTATACTTAGTTGTTGTGGGTTGACGGTGACAACATGCCGTTCTCTTCTGTGCTTACCATAAGGGCTCTGCATTATTTAAATTTGGAACACCTTAATACTGTAGTTAGATACATAGTAGGTATATGGCATTATAACTCAACGAATCCTGCTGATGTTCATCCGCCCTCATCACGCGAATATACAAAAGGAGAACACATTATATATCTATTATAATATTTTTGTATTTTTAACAAAAAAATAATTGTTTTTTTTGGCTTATAGTCATGTAAAAATAATGAATAAATAAATAAAGGCGCAATTTCACAATTTATTTATTTATTTATTATACAGAGACACACACAGAGAGTTGACAAAACATTAATAAAACAAGAAAAAAAGACACATTGATCCGGCCAGGCCAACCCCCCAATTAAGCGTGTCTACATCATGCACGTTCAAACAAAATTATACAAAAAAAAGAAACATAAGGGTTAAAACTAACCAATGCAAGTCCAGTAATATAGACTCACATTACCGCAAACAACACACTGTAAAAAGGATAGATGAAGAAATACAATTATACAATTAATTTAAACCCAGAAACTTAACCTACAAGAACATTAAAGTTGGCAGCAACACACTTCCTGAACCCCGTTAGGGAGTCACTAAAGACATCCACTCCTTCCACGCGATGCGTGCACAAAACATTATAAAGTTTACACATTCTGCTGATAGGACTGTTTTGGCTGATATTATTACTATGTCTGTATGGCAAAAAAGTTCTGACGTTACGCAGACGGGGGTTTGTCGCGTAAAAGTTCAATGAACTGACTGATACCGTATCCACTTTACCGTTGACAATTTTGTGGAGCATAGTGAGGTCTGCAAGTATTCTCCTGTCCCTTAGTTTATCCATCTTGAAAAAAGAGAGACGATCCTCATAACTTCTCAAAAGTCTACCCTGTCCAGCTCTGTAAGACAAATTTCTTATGAAGCGTTTTTGAACTCTTTCCAGAGCATTGATATGCACTTCGTACATGGGGGACCATATCAGTGAGTTATACTCCAATATACTTCGAACTTGTGAGAAATATAAAACCTGAAAGCTCTCCGTTCTTTTGAATCTACGTGAAATACGACTAATGAATCCAAGCTTTCTATTTGCCCGCATTGTAATATCATTGTAATGAGCTCGAAAACTAAGCTTGGAGTCCAACGTCACACCCAAGTCACGTACCTCATTCACCTTCTGTAGAGATTCTCCTCCCAACATATAATCGAATAAAATGGGATTTCTCTTAGTTGTAAAAGTTATGCTATGACACTTTTTTATGTTTAGAACCATCTCGTTTTGCTCACACCATTCTGTTAATTTGCAAAGGTCGTTTTGTAGTTTATGGCAATCAATCAACGAACCAACAGGGAGGAATATCTTTAGATCGTCTGCATATAACAATGTATGACAGTCTAAGGTACTGGGCAGGTCATTTATAAATACAAGAAAAAACAGAGGACCCAAATGAGATCCCTGGGGAACCCCCGAAGAAATCAACGAAGGAGGTGAATCAAATCCATCTACTACTACATATTGCGATCTATCTTGTAAATAAGATTTAATCCAGTTAAGTAATTTCCCGTGTATACCATATCCATTCAGTTTCGACAAAAGCATCCGATGGTTAACCTTATCGAATGCTTTACTGAAATCAGTGTAAATGGCATCAATCTGTAACCTGTGATCTAAGGAGTCTGAAATACACGTGATAAATTCCAAGAGATTAGTGTTAGTTGATTTCTTCGGTACGAACCCATGTTGAGAGACACAGATATGGCTCTGAAGGTGTGTGAAGAGTCTTTCATAGACAAGTTTTTCAAAGACCTTTGAGACACATGACAAAATACTTATTGGACGGTAGTTAGTAACATCGCTTTGATCTCCCGATTTGAAGATAGGAGTGATCATAGCCACCTTCCAGAGATCAGGATAAACACCCTCGCTTAGTGACTTATTGAAAATTATGTGAAGCGGTATGGAGAGCTCAACGGCGCATTCCTTCAAAAAAATTGGAGGTATTTCATCCGGGCCAGCACCCTTGTTTGGATCCAGCTTACTCAGTTGCCCAATAATATCTGTTTTAGTTAAATTAAAAATCCCTAATGAATTGATTTGTTTCAAAGTATTAATGGGTTTACGTGTACTACCCTGAGATGAGTCGCTAAAAACAGATGCAAAGTAATTAGAAAAAAGTTCGGCAATCTCAAGTCCACCTTCAGCATGCACTTTGCCAAGATGCATGGAGTTAGGAATTGAACAATTATTACCCTTTTTAGATTTTGTATACTCCCACAAGAGTTTAGAAGATGTAGGCAATGATTTTTCAACACTCTCCGTATACCTATCATAACACTCCTGCAGGCTTTTCTTGGAGCGTGCTCGAAGACACGTAAATATCTGATAATCAGTAGGATTCCGAAATCTTTTCCATCTCTTATGAACTCTATCCTTTTCTTTGAGCAACTTGAGCAATGAACTTGAAAACCACACAGGACACTTTTCCCTATTATTTTTCTTTCTTGGAGTATACTCCTCCACAATTTCGCTAACAATGTTATAAAAACGCTGCAATGATTCATTACAATCCATATTTAACAACAATTTTGACCAATCTATAGACGACAGTTTTTGTCGACACTGCATGTAATCTGTCTTCCTATAATTAAGCCTTACACGTTCACGGTTAGGCCTCAGGAAATCATTGCCCCCAACAGATAAATGCAACACAAATGGCGGATGATAAGCATCCAACCTGACAAGAGGTGCAGCCATAGAAACCCCCAAATGGAAATCAGACATGACCAGATCAAGTATCTTATCATTACAATTTTTGATATCATTAAATTGTTTAAAACTACACAAAGATAAAAGCTCCAAAACCATTGATACCTTTAAACCACCAACACTCCCCGGCCCAGCATCTACTATATCAGTTTCACCCCAATTGATAGAAGGAACATTGAAATCTCCCAAAACTATGTTAGATTCAAAACCTGAGTTTAAGCAAATTGAGGAGCAGTTGTTGGTGAACTCAGAGAAAATAGGCAGAGGAGTGTCAGGAGCAAGATAAACGAGACATAAATTTAAAGTTGATTTCGATTGATTAAGTCTTATAGTAATCCACAAATCTTCAGCTTGGGTCTGCCATCCTGGTCTAGGTATAACATTGATTGATTTTTTTACAGCGATTAATACTCCACCTCCATCACTTCTATGTGTTGATTTGCGATCTCTTCTAAATATAGTATATCTTGTGTCAAACAATTCACCACTGGCAACTGATTCATTTAACCATGTTTCTGTGAGACACACAATATCATAATCGTGGTTAAGCACCTCAAGTGAAAATTCGTGTGTCTTAGATCTTAGGCCTCGGACATTCTGATAAAAAATATTGAGCCGTTTCTCGCCGGTGAAAGATATTGACACATTAGATAACTCTCACAAATCTCTTCTCAGGGAAATCAAAGTTTGGCCAAACAGTCCCTGTTAAATATTGTAATTGCAGGGGAGCTTTCGTCTTTTCGCATCAAAATTCTCCCATTTCGTATCCAAATAAACTTATAGCTCTTTGACTTCGCTGCATGTCTTGATGCCGCATGTAGCTCCTTGCCAAGTGGCGTTAATTGTTCACATACATATATGGGGCAGTCAATCGAATATCCAATATGACCAGCACTTAGCTTCTTCTTTGGATTTTTCTTATTAAATATTCTTACAGCAGCAAGGATTTCATCGCGTACACGACCGCTAGGTAGTTCTACCACAATATTCCTAGGCCTATCATCTCCTGTTTTGTGACTTCTCACTCTATGGCACTTTAATATTTGTTCTTCCTTAAGATCATATGATACCGTAGAACAAATTTTGGTAACCACTTCTGTCACTTTCTCTGTTTTTGATTCTGGCACCATCTGAATCTCAATATTACGGGATCTGTTGTGCTGTTCGACATCACATACTCTTCTTTCCAGCTTATTAAGATTCTCCTTTAATGAAATATTCTCCTCAGTGAGTTTCCTGATCACAACAGAGTGTTCATCGTTAGTTTTATTCAATCTGTCATATTCAGCGGAAAGAAACTCGACCGATCTTCCAAGTTCCTCCACCTTTAGTACCATCTGATCCCTCACCTGGTTCAGACTTGCATTAAAGCTTGTAGAAAATTCCTGAAGCTTTTTATCAAAATAATTTTTGATTTTTTCAAAAAGAGGATCCTGTGATACGTCATTCTTGCATAGAGAACACTTCCATTTGTTCCTATTCATCTTCAGCATGGATTTGAAGGCATCCTCCGATATTCCAGCACATCCATAATGATACTTATTTGCACACTTACTGCATGCGATGGAATCATCCTGTGCGACATGCCTGTTACATCCCGAGCACTGCATTGTGAAGTAGGTATGAAGACAAGTCACATAAAATCATACAACAGATACAATATTATATTATAGCGCCCGGCATGCGCCCACTCTATGAATGAAATTTTCTATGATTGCGTGGAGAAATAAAGAAACATCAATGGGCGGGCAAGAGCGAAACCCGAAACTATATACTACACTCTACCCTCTTTGCTTGAAAAAAAGGTGTACATTAAAATATCTTGAGAACCGTTGGTCTCTGATCTATGCTGTCACGGAGTTTTTGGTGTATATTGATGAGCTCTTTTCAATGACATAAGCTACTTTCAATTAACTTCAACAGGAAAAGCAGCGTTTCAGAAAATTGTGAAAAATTCTATTCAGTTAGGTATATTTCTTCCATCCAATTTTTTTGAAAAGTTTCTTAAATTTTACTGGATTCTCCTTAAAAAATGCTTTTATTGGATATATTACACGGCTATATTAGGTAAAGTTACCTTGATGGATACTGGCTGCCGACACCCTGGCTCCGTAACTACTGCAGATAGAGGGCCGTTGTCGCGAGATGAATTATGTGCGGCACCGAGACGCTTTCACTGGGACAGGTTTGGGGATTGTAGCTCTGTCAGTTTTAGCAGCGTTACAGACAACAAGTCTCACAATGACAGCTCATCCACCTCACTCGCACCTAGCACTCTCCAGATCACCAAAGTCACTCTGATCACTTCACCAGTGGATAGAGAAAGTCTTTTCCTTTTCAATGATATAAAACACTCTTAGAATCACTAGTTTCTTCCACACAAAACAATTTATATAACACGGAGCACTAAAAAGACGTTGTCCCACTGTTTACTTTTTAATGTAATGAATGAGTATCACGATTTTGCTGGCTTCAAGCAAGAAAGTACGACAGGCCAACAGTACAGGTTACATAATAACTATACATATCTATGGCATAGATTCATTATTCAAAGATTTACGTTAGATCTTCTGCGTGGCTTCTGAGTGAAGTGACATAATTAATATCTCCGTAAATAAAAAATATAGATGGTGACATTTTTTATCTTTGTTCTGAAATAATTATGTAAAAATGAGTAATATACAGTATTAGAATTGTAACTTTGAAGCAATACTTTTTTGATAGATGTCGATGGTCAAAAATATTTTATAAATAGAAAATTTTTTGCTTGCGATAAAATTTCTTAAATTATCTCGATATGTCAATAAAAAAAAATACGATATATTTTCTAAAAATCTATTTTTATGAAAAATCTCTCGCAGCACGATAGAAAAACAGTCGTCTCAATAAAATTTCGAGAGTACAAAAAATATTTTAAGAAAGTCTCTACATATCAGGCAGTTGTAGACAATATAATTATGAAAAAATCTTAGACATTGACCAACGTGGTCTGGTTGTGCTGAAATGGATTGGGTACGTCTGTATTTTTTTTTAAATGTTTTTATTCATTGACATATTATGATTTTAGTATGCATTGGATGTAGGTAAATGTTCTATTTTTTCCATATTACTTATTAGTGCAGGCGCTGTAAGTAATTATAGGGGGGGGGTAAAAAAATTGTACCATAAACTTATCCGGCAAGTTCCATTTGTCGAATTTCCTATAGAGTATAATTTTAAAATCGCTTGAGTTATAGAGAGACACCCTGGGACATGCGTTTTTTGGATGCTGAATATAATAATAATAAAAATCTAATTGCACAAAAAAATCAACATAAGAAAATAATCAATTTAAACTAGACAAATAAATTCTGTGCAATGGGCGAGATCTTCTATCTTACCCAAATATGTGTTGAGATCGGTGATTAAAATTAGTCATTTTTACTAGTTACTTTTGTTATGTTTGAGATGGTAATTGTTACACATATTAATTGTTTGTATTTAGTAATAAACGTGAAATGTTTTTATTGATGGGCAGAGTGGGGTGAAAAGTGACGTATTTTCACCCTAGTTCAACAATTTTCTATTAAAAAAATTCAGGATGCCTCGAACCTACCAAAAAAACACTGGGCGAAAACTGAGAATCTTATGCAGAAAGTGTGCCAGGAGTAAAAATGAGGAAAAATATCATTGGGCCTATGAGAAATGTATTCACAAGTCTCATCAAGTAGTTTTATTTGTAGTAATTGTGTTTCAGACGACGATTAATTTAACACTATTCTTTTTTATTACGTTTTAGTAGGTATTTTTATTACTTGACTGTTAGCCTGGCTTGGAACTTTCTACCCCGTACTCTGGAACTTTTCACCCCGCTGGCGCTGGTGGGGTAAAAAGTTCCAGTCGCAATGGGTCAATAAAATGCATAATTTATCTCTTTTGTGCTTGGAGTTGAAATTTTTTTTTACTGAAAAGCATAGAGGAATGATATAATTGTACACATATGAAATAAGAATCAGTTTTACTAGCTGAATTTTTATGTTATTTGACTAATAGTGAAAAATGGCACCCCACCCAACCCTACTATGACTACTTCCATGTTCTTTTTTTATATGTAAAGAGTAGGTATTTTTTGATAAATAAATTTAGTTCTTACTTACAGGTGTGTTAAAAAGTAAGTAACGTTTTGAACTCGCATATATCTACACCTCCTAAATTTCATAATAGATAATATGAAGTAGGTTTTACATAATTATAATGAAGGCATTATCATTTGTGTCACACACGCTCGTGAACTTCACCTTACCATCCCATCTCTAGAATATAATGTTTGTAGTTAGGTAGAGAATGTACACTACGTGACTTTACCTTCCGTTGTACTACTGTTAGTTATTATGTACTACTAGCTGACCCAGCGAACTTCGTACCACCTAACAATCAATGAATGTTTGATATTATTTTTAATCTCTTTACAAACTCCCGTAATTGTTCAAGTGTGTCATCGTATAGTGTTAAAAAATAAAATTCATTTATGTTGAACAATTATATTTAACTCAGATTTGTTTATAAATTATCTGCTGTACGTAATATAGTTATGAAGGTACTAATTTATTTTTTAGGTAGATACCTATAAATTTATAAAAATTCTTTCCATGATTTTTGCAAATTGAAATTTCAGAACCACAGATGTTATAATTGATAACGATTCTAATTTGAAAATGTATTCAAAAATTATTCTATAAATCTATGAAAAAACTTCATCGTTGATTTGGTATAATTATCCATATTGTTGCTTTGAACACAACAAAAAAAGTCGTTGATGGTGGATTAAACATTTTTTAATTTTTTTTTCGTTATGCCAACACGTGACGGCCGAACTGTCATAGGTACAAACGTCACTTTCATACAAAAATACAGTCCAAATTTCCGACTTTTCCGTTGGATTTTCCAAAAAAATTCTTTCATGCAAACCGTTTCCTGATAATAATTAATTACAAACACAACAAAAAGAAATCAACCAATTCGGTTCAGCCGTTCTCAAGTTATGGGGAAACATACATGGTCAACCCTTTTTTTATTTATATAGATATAGATTGTCTGTTTTGATATAGATTGTCTGTACTGATATCTAGTAATATCATCATCGTCATAGATTTTTCATTTTAATATTTATTATCTTATCTACTAAATTAAGATAATACTCAAGTATAGTTTTATTTATTTTTGAGTAATTTGATTCACATATTTCTATCTTGTGTAATTATCCTATGAAGCGTGCATCTACGCACAAATTTTGTATTGCATTTTCACTATACCTAACACAATTATCACATCTAATCCGCCTTCTCCGTTAACTACTCGTGTAACCTATTGTACTATTATAATTCTACAATATTACAGATGTATAGTGTGTTCAATAATTTTGTGTCAAGTAATTAGATGCTATTTCTCTTAATTGATACATCTAATCGTTCCAATTTATTTTTACAATGCCGTCAGAAAAGGTTAATTGCCTGATCAACAAGCGGAGATGATTTGTGCTGTCAAATAAATAATAGGTATGTAAAAATTCTATATTTTCGAGTGTAACTTTGTGGAAATGCATTTTAAAGGAAAATATTTAATTTAAATCAAAACACTGTTTTATTCCACTATGAGATTGTTTAATTATTAAAACGTTTTCAACTACAATGTAGCCATCGTCAGTAATAACACAATACTAAATCTAAAATTGAAGGACATACAACAACATTTAAAAAAATCTAAGGAGTGGTTACAATTGGTAGGGGGTGTGTGGAGGGTGGGGGTGAAAAGTTCAGGGGCGGGTTCAGGAGCAGTAGTGGTGAGGTTATTTGTGGGTGTTGAATATTTACTAAATTTTTATGATTATTAATTTCTAATGTTTCCAAGATGTCTAGTTTTTTGCCTTTTGAACATTTTTGCAGCAATTCCACACCGCTGAGGTCAAAATCATGGCCCGTATCTCTAGCATGGTCCGCCATTTCAGAATTGATACCAAAGTTCTTTTTAGCTCTAAGGTACTCAGTTACTCGAGTATGAACTCTTCTGCCGGACTGACCAATGTAGGCTGAGTCACAGTCTTGACAATTTATTTTATAAACACCACTGGAATCTAATGGATTAATTTTTGATTTATTATTTAATATATATTTTCTAATCGAGTGGTCGGTATAAAATGCTGGTTGAAATGTTTTGTCTTTGCAGATGTTGATGAGAGATGTAGACAATGGACCAGTATATAGAATCTTGCGCCAGGGTTTATCTTGAGTTGTTTTTGTTTTATTATATTCGACTGTGCTCAGGACAAAGGATTCAAACCACATTGGTCAAATTTTATAGGAGAAGCAAAAAACTGTAGGATAAAGAAAATTTCAAATTATTGCAATTATTATTTTACCAACTTTTTGTAATGTAGTTTTTTTATTATGTCATAAAAATTTAAGAGAAAATATTCAGAAATTACCAAGTTATATGCAAAAAATTAACAAAAATGTGGATTAAATCCTTTTTCCTGACAAACTTTAGCAACATGTTAAAGAAATATGTATGTCGCATGTTTGGGGTTATGTGGTTTGATGCCTTTTACCTCGCCGTAAAATTATGTCTGGATGAATTTTTTTGGTGTTAATAATGAAACTCATGCTGTTTGAGTCCTTTGTCCTATTGGATATTTGCAATTAAGCCCTAGCTAAAAAAAAATATTTTGCATTTTTTATAAAAACTAGACATTTGGGAATTGAATGCTTTTGCCAGAATGTGTAAAAGACACAAATGATTGACTTTAAAACATAAAATGACTTTTGTCAAAATTGTGGTTTGATGCCTTTGTCCTGAGCACAGTCGAATATATACTTATAGATGACATGTTGGGTTGAGAATTTATTAATTTTCTTACGTATTACATCGGGCTGATATCCGTTATTAGTTGCAATATTTAAAATGGTGTTCATTTCTGTTCGGTAATTTTCTTTAGTTAGTGGAATGGAATGTAAGCGATGGATCATCGCATTAAATGCTGCCATCTTGTGTCCTATTGGATGGAAAGAATCTGCATGATTAATTGTGTCCGTGTATGTATCCTTTCTGTATATCTTGAATACATACTTTCCATTTTCTACCATTATTGTAGTGTCAAGAAAATTAATTCTATTATTTTCAGCGATTTCACACGTAAATTTTATTTTTTGATGTTGTGTATTGAAAAATTGTAACAAAACATCTATTTGTCTTCTGGTGCCTGCGAACACCATGAAAATATCATCAACATACCTGTAGTATTGTTTGATGTTTCTAACCATTGGATGGTTTGACGATAACACCTTCGTTTCGAAATAATGCATAAAAACATCTGCAATCAGCATTGACATTGGATTGCCCATTGGACATCCATTTACTTGATGGTAATGTTCGTTCTCGAAGAAGAAATGATTTTGTTTTATGCATGTCTTTATAATGTTATAAAGTTCGCTTCTTGTGTTATCATCATCGCAGTTTTCATTTAATATTTCTTTAATATATTGTAATGACTCGTCTATTGGTATGTTGGTAAACAAACTTTTCACATCAAATGACACCAAAATATTATTATTGGATGGAGTTTCTTTGTTCAGTTTATTACAAAATTCAATAGAATTTTTTACACTGTGTGAAGGTTTAAAATTTGTTAATCTTTGAAAAAGTTCATTAGCATATTTTGATAATTTATATGAAGGGCTGTCCACATAGGAACAAACTGGTCTAGAAGGATTATTGTCTTTATGGATTTTGGAAAGTCCATATAATTGTGGGAATTTCGGGTTCATTGTTATCAGTTTATATTTCAATGATGCAGGTATGACTGTTTTTGAATTGTTTATTGTGTCCTTTATTTGTTTTTGATATTTATTTGTTGGATCATCTGTTGTTTTCTTAAATATTTCACTGTCACTCAATATATCATTCATTTTATCAACATAATCTTTTTTGTATTGTATTACAATTGTATTTCCTTTATCGGCACGAACACATATTAAACTTTTTTCTTTCATAAACTTTACAAAATCATTGATAATTTTATGTTCATTTTTATTCTTAGTATTATTTTGTATACGATTTTTATTATATTTTTCTAGGTATTTAGCACATTTGTGTTTGTTGTAGTCATCTAATGCAATATCCAAATCGATTATTAAGTTTTTTAGGGTTTGAACCAAAAACAAAAACAACTCAAGATAAACCCTGGCGCAAGATTCTATATACTGGTCCATTGTCTACATCTCTCATCAACATCTGCAAAGACAAAACATTTCAACCAGCATTTTATACCGACCACTCGATTAGAAAATATATATTAAATAATAAATCAAAAATTAATCCATTAGATTCCAGTGGTGTTTATAAAATAAATTGTAAAGACTGTGACTCAGCCTACATTGGTCAGTCCGGCAGAAGAGTTCATACTCGAGTAACTGAGCACCTTAGAGCTAAAAAGAACTTTGGTATCAATTCTGAAATGGCGGACCATGCTAGAGATACGGGCCATGATTTTGACCTCAGCGGTGTGGAATTGCTGCAAAAATGTTCAAAAGGCAAAAAACTAGACATCTTGGAAACATTAGAAATTAATAATCATAAAAAATTAGTAAATATTCAACACCCACAAATAACCTCACCACTACTTCTGCTCCTGAACCCGCCCCTGAACTTTTCACCCCCACCCTCCACACACCCCCTACCAATTGTAACCACTCCATAGATTTTTTTAAATATTGTTGTATGTCCTTCAATTTTAGATTTAGTATTGTGTTATTACTGATGATGGCTACATTGTAGTTGAAAACGTTTTAATAATTAAACAATCTCATAGTGGAATAAAACAGTGTTTTGATTTAAATTAAATATTTTCCTTTAAATAATATGAAGTTACCTATTTTTATTCTCAACTCAATTCATTATTACAATACGAAGTAATACTGTACATACACATTCTGTTGCTTTTGCTACACGGACGTGAAGAAAAATAATTCATAATATACCTTCTTAGGTATATTATTAGATTTAGCGGGTATATTTATAACGATTATCTTCTGATACCTGGAGAAATTCTGATTGGGGCAATGCTTATGGCTTATTATTGTTGTTGTAGTTGATATATATAAATGGCATTTTAGTCTTATTTATTCAATTATAAATAAAACACTTACTTCTAGTATTTTTTTTTTAAATTTATAAATTACAATTTATTTGTTTTACAAAATATTTAAAAAAATGTGACATGTTTCGGCTGCAATGCCATACTTCTAGTATATCAACTGTGACTTTTTATTGGACTCAGCCGGCTTTCAAGAGCTTCCGCTCTCATCATCAGGCTAGTGACTTCTACTCTTACTTATTTATTTTTTTATTAATGATTAGATCGGTTATTGGAATTGACAAAACCATACTATACTATACCCTCGTACCATGTCCCATATGGGGAAGGTAGAGAGAACGAAACGCCATATAGATCTATTATTCTAACTATTATAGTTTTATTTAGCATCATCATGTAAACACGAGATGTGGTAGTTAGTTCATTATTTCAAATGTTCACTATTATCCTTTCTGCTCGAGATGTAATTATGAATCCTGGTCATTATAAATAATAATTATTATCCTGTCGTATTACCTCACAAGCAGGTACCTAACTACCTACCTACATACATTTTTATCTGCCTGATTACCTATACACTATAATCCCACTATAAACTGTAAAATCATAGTTTGTTGTAACACTCAGCCAAATACTCAACAAGAAATGTGTTTGTTTCGGTCGGTGTTGTCAGATCTTCCAGTTTGAAAACCGAGACGCTAGCATAAAGCTATCAATTTCCTCTATTGTTAGATTATGATGTTACTTAAGAGCGGTCTGTAGCAAAAATGGTAAAATATTAAATTTTCTACAAATTTGGTAGGAAAACTCTCAAAACTTATTGACCCTTGCGAACATTTTGATTTGATAAAAAAAACAAATATTTGTTACCAAAAAACTAAATAGCTGACTGACAAGATATAAATTAAGTTACTCTTTGTTATATCAAAATACAAATTATTTGTAAAATGTGTATATTTTTTATTCTTCCTATCAAGCATATAAATACTATGGATTTTAGGAAACTTTTTTAATAAAAAAAAATCGAGTTCAAGTGTTGATTTTTGGTTTTACAATATGAGAAATTTTATCAAAAAAATGTTTTTTTTATGGGTCATGAAAATGTCATGTCATCCATGAAAAAAGTACGATTTTTAAACTAATATTTTCAATAACTATCCAAATTTTCCTATTACTAAAAAAATATCTTTGAAAAATTGTAGGATTCTCGTGCATTGTGTGCCTATTTAGATATTTAGAAATATACTACTATACTATACCTTCACGCCGTATCCCAAGTGGGGCAGGCAGAGAGAACGGAACGCCAAACAGATCTATCCTTACACACTTCCTTCGCTTCCTCCACATTCATACAGTTTCTCATACACGCACGTCGATTCCTCTTACTCAACACGCGGCCGTCCTTGAGAATTTGATCCACGTGATCAAGCCACGTGGTTCTCGGATGTCCGCGATTCCTCACACCCTTTCTTTCAGACAAGCATATCCTCTTTGTCATTCTTACTTCATTCATTCGTTCAACATGTCCATTCTGCTTTTTTTTTAAAACGAATCAATGTACAGTTAAAACAAAGATATATTAGATCGGTAATTCAAAGAAAAAATCGGTCATCCAGCCGATCAAATTTTGCATCCAGTTTTAAACTGATGTTGATTGTAAGACAATACATTGCTTATGCTTGAAGGTCATGTTGGAACACAAAAATTCCGAAAAAATGTTCCGCTCTGCTAGTCCAGTATGTCTATGGTAAAAAATAAATAAATAAATTGATGCTAAAATCAAGTTTATTTTCAAACTTAAAAACTAATGTTGGTAATAAATATTTGTTTTCATATTTTATCACATCAAAATGATGGCAGCGTCAATAAGTTTTGAAAGTTTTTCTGACAAACTTGTTGAAAATTGAATATGTTACCGTTTTTGCTAGAGAGCGATTTTAATAATATGTATCTATAATAAATTAATTTGGTAAGGAAAGCATCATATATTTTCAATAAAATACTATTACTAC
Source organism: Athripsodes cinereus (assembly GCA_947579605.1). Classification (NCBI taxonomy): domain Eukaryota; kingdom Metazoa; phylum Arthropoda; class Insecta; order Trichoptera; family Leptoceridae; genus Athripsodes; species Athripsodes cinereus. Next base: position 12,902,191 of record OX388313.1, on the reverse strand, counting down.
TAAGTATACCATTACGACATATACCACAAGTGAGGTAGCCAGCGGACTAACTGCATATAATAAACATGTAGATTGTCGTCTTTGTGCCAATATTTTATTTTTATTGTAAGTAATTTAGAAGTACTTACTATTGTTATTTATGTTCCATGGAGCACCCCCCGATAAGAATTGCTCTTCCATTCTTCCGTTAATTTTTGAGTGTCCTATAAATGGCAGGAGTTCAAAAAATATAATCATTTTTCATCTTGAATCAAGCGGTCAGATTTGCAACCCAACCTGATAATTTATTTGTTGACACGGCGAAGACAGCTTGCATGATTATTACACGCAAATGATCTGCTAAATTATTAAATGTTGTAATCGAACTAAAATAAGGTCCACAGTTTTGGGAAATGATCTAAAAAAATGAATTAGTTCATTAAATGTGGATTTTAACAAAATAGTACCTACCTATTTATTAAATCTATGGAGATTTGGATACATTTCGAATTCCTATACCTACCTTATTGAAGTTTTGGCTACGGGTAGTTAGAAATTTTGAATGTCAGGACAATCATTAAATTTCGGAATCTGAGACCCTAAAATAGGTCATTGCTTGGGAAATGAGAATAATTATATGCTCATGGCTTAGAGCAAGGGTGCAGTTAATACGCGGCCCGCTGGTTATTTACTTGTGGCCCGCGGGGCATATGCACACATTTTTTAATATATTTGATTCTCATATTGGTATACCTTCTAAAAACAATATATTTCTTGTTTGCTTCAAATAATAAAAAAATTGCTATGCGAGCCGGTAAGAATTATCATTTCTAAAACAGGCCCGGGTGCTGTAAAGGTTGGCTACCCATGGCTTAGAGTTTAGGCGGTGTCATTGTAAAGCTCAACAAATATTATTCTTGCCCGGAGCGGCTTAGTAACTAGATTGGCCCTTGGATGATAGTGTTTCTGTTATATAATTGATATAGAATAGTATTTAAACGAATGACAGATAATTTAAATTATACCTAGGTTGCAAAAAGTACGACAATTGGCATACAGAATTATTGACTGGACGACTAAATGTGAGTGACGTATGAAGTAGTTAAATGTAAGGATAAATAATGTATCTACATTTATAAATAAAAGCTTGGTCTGAAAAAAAAACATTGAAAAAGAATGAATAAATACACGACTTGAAATAATTTAATAATAAAAATTGAAAATATGTATTCTCCTGGTGCTTTTCGTTGATCATTCAATACAGGTAGGTATGTATTCGCTCAGTTTTGTCGCCCGTTTAGTATTCTCGGTCGCTCTTAACTGTAGCCAATTTTTTGCAGCTCGGTTATATGATTTTTTTGTCGCCTTAGATAATAGTCATCAACTTAGTTAGTCGCCCCACAGTGAGTATAAGAGTTAGTTCATTATGGTTCATTTAAATATTTCCCTATTAAATATATAATATTATTATACAATACACATCTCCTGATGATCATCTAAGTGGGCAGATCCAATGTTCCCTCTGTTGAGACATTGTATTGTGCGTATTAATAACGACAAGACGATATGATACGAGTTTAATATACTTACCTACACACTAACTATTATAATGTATCTACGTAACGTATGTATATCTAGAGTAGTTTATTATATCTACATATTTCCTTTCGTCTATTTAATCCTACTCGATTTCGTATTCACAGTATTGGCACATCTATTATTTTTTATTATCATTAACAATTCCGTTATACTTTTCCTTGTTTATTTTGTTACTATGTACCATATATTCTTACACATTTACTTTAAGAAGATAATCAATCTGGATTTCAATAGATCTCACTTCGATGATTTGATATGCACTTTAATTAAAATGTACGTAGGTTTTATACCTACTCTTAATACCTATAATTTCCTTGTCTTACTATGTCTTTATTGTTACTTGATGGTTTGAATTAAATTGCAGTCGCAAATAATAATTATAATTACATTGTTTACATGAATAGTTCTCGTACCGTGGTGATACGTATATAAATATTAATACTTACCTATACTTATATAGTTTAATAGCTGTGCAGGTACGTACATATATGCCTTACAACATAATATATAGTGACTGGTTTGGGACAAATACGAAAAAAATATTTTTTCAATAAACATGCAGAAAAATTCTTAGTATTGAGTTCTATAAAACTGCATTTCCGAAAATAGTCAAATCCTATGAAATTTAAAAAAAAATACCTGAGAAAATCAATGTAAGTTTGGAAATCAACAAAATCGAATGAGTTTTTAAGCTCTACCGATATTTTACCACAACTGGATTTGTCCAGTATTTAGTTTCAATACCGAACCACATCACATTTGCTGTTAGGTATATTAATTTGTCGTCCCTCTAGAATTGCCAGTAGGTATTAGCCTTGCTGAATGTAATATAAGTTATGAGATGAATATGGAGATATACCTACGTGTAAGTACTTTGAACAGATAAAAAACAATGTGACCCTAAACATTAAAAACTAAATAAATATCAATCTTATAATAATCAGTACCTATGTATTGTCCATTAGTAGGGTAACCAGCGTATTATCGCGATACAGAATAACTATAGGTAATATTGAGATACAGGAAATATGATGTTTAATAAATACCAGTGTATATGGCGCCCGTTTAGCAAAAACGATAAAACATTCAATTTTCAACAAGTTTGGTATACAAACTCTCAAAACTTGTTGACTCTGCGAACATTTTGATTTGATTAAATATGAAAACAAATATTTATTACCAATATTAGACTGCAACTAAAAAAACCTCATAATTATAGCTTCAAAATATTCGTTTATAAAAAAACATAAATATTTCTACAAATCGAATTCGGGGGTGTGTTTGGTAGATAAATGCACGAGAATCCTACAAATTTTCATATATTTTTTTTTATACTACGAATAATTCTTAAAGATGTTATTACAATTATTAGACGAATGAATTCTACTTTTTTGTGTTTTTTCATGGATATTGACCGATTCAAATAATAATAAAAATCTTTATAGCACAAAATTAGTTTACAAAGAAAACGAAAACATGACAACATTACTACTGAATACATAATTTTGTGCAATGGGCGAGTTTATCGCTGAAACGCGATATTTTCCAATGAACCCATCATTTTTTTGATAAAATTTCTCATATTTTGAAACCCCAAATCATCACATGAACTCGATTTTTTGTATATTAAAAATAGTTTGCTAAAATCCATAGTATTTATATGCTTGATAGGATGAAACAAATATAAATATTATATAGAAACCTCGACTGGAGAACCATGTCTACACAATGCAACATTGTGTAGAATCTAATCGGAAGAAGTGAGAAAGGTGTCTAAGGAAAGGTAAATATATTATATACCTTAAAGCGGATAAGAGTGGATACTTTTGCTGGGCACTTTTGCTGCTGGGTATGCAGTGTTATCAACATTATTAGATCACACTTGCTATTTATTGACTCAAGTAATTCTCTAAACTGCATAAAATGTGATCTAGTTTGTGGTTTGGGTTTCCACTAAAATATTAATAAATATTTTTGTGCCTACGTCCGTACACGCTACGGAGTAACGTGTTTCTACTTCAAAGTTATTTTAATAAATTGTCACCATAATATTTACTGCTGTCGGATAACTTTCGGCTATTTTTAATCACAACTGCATGTAACCTTAGCACTAGCACTAGTTAGATACACCTATAAATAACCGATTAACAGTCAATTACATACCTATTTACAATAAATGATAAATAAATTAAAGTAAGGTACTGCACCAAACTGCGACCAAGAATGGTTAGGCTTGGACCGGGGCACAGTCCCTCTCACTAGTGTGTTTGCTCGGTGCCCCGGTTATAATGTATATTACTCGTGTACAGTAATATGCAGTGTAGGTATGGATTAGCATCATTGCTATGCTATGCTATGTATAGTAGTCAAGTGATTAATGTAAGACACAACATTTAATGGAGTAATTGGCTAGCGGCCGCAATATGGTATTCTGGTAGGAAATATGGCGTTGTTATTACTGTCCGTTTGAATACTAAGAAAAATACGTAATACATACACATTATTAGATACAATATTATTTGCCACTTAGACGGATAATACAGAGGTAATTCCATTTTTTGCTCAATTCAGTTGTAGCTAAATCATTATTCTGTTATTCTTGGAACATTTGAGTAATGATTTGACCACTGTGAATTCGTTGTAATTTTTATAATCATTAATTTATTTAATCTCCCTCTTATAATTCCCTAGTTTTCATGAGCAGACTTCATCTATCATCGATCACTCATTGTACAATTGGACCGCCTTTTGCAAACAAGATCCAATCCACATAACAGTCGAATTGAGATATTAGATATTAAAGGATAAAGTTTAAACGCGTTTGAAAGTCAAATTACAAGAAAAAAAATTAGGTTTGTTTTATTATTTGCTGGATATTCCTTAATTTTTTTGTTCACATTTAATGCACACAAATTATATGCTCTAATGTTATAAAAATCCGAGAAAATTGTCAGTGGATCTTTTTTGCATAATTACAATCTGTTTGTACAAAATTTATGCAAAAAAGATCCACGACGATTATTATGATCACAACTAGCTACTATGACTAAAAATAACAGATCATCAAGTGTGCAGGTGACTTATATGTACTCATATATACCTACCTTGGTAATAGGGATTGCAATCCAGCAAAGAGGGATCCCGCAATCCAGCGGGATCCGCGTAATTTTAGGGTTTGCGGGATCCCGCAAATGCTTGTGGATCCGCATGTGCGAATCCGCAAACTGAAGATTTTCCGAAAGTTGCCAACTAAAGGTGATACATATTTGCAAAAATACTTAAAGAAGAAACGGGAAAAGAATTATGCTTAATCCTAGATTGCTGCACTCACTAAAACAGCTTGCTTGATATGTTAGAAAGATTTTAGTCCCAAAGTTTGCATTGAGAAGGCTCTCATCGACATAGCATCTGACATAAAATTTACGCACAAAATCAAAAACGTGATTGACAGCTTGCAGCCCTTTAAATTGGTCGTAAAGTATTATGCAGAAGAGAGTCTACACTAATAACGGCAGATATAACATTTCGATTTATTTTAGAGAAGCTAGACACAGTATTAAGCGATGTACTATCCGGGGCGCTGCGTGCAAGAGTGAAAGAAAGATGCAGTGAAATTACAGCTATGTTGATTTATTTTCCGCATCCAAAAAAATATGACTAAGAGTTGAAAACGTGCAATTCAATATTTTTAATGCCGAAAAAGAATAAGTTGCGGCAAGAAATGAAAAACATGTTACATCGAGTCATTATAGAAGACCCTCAAAATGTAGAATTTGTAGTTGTAGGTGATGTAATTGCAGATAATTGTCAACAGTTTCTGAATGTGGAAAACAATTTAATTTTACAAATGGAATAAGAAATGCAGCAAGACAATGAAGATTACACTAAACAGACAAAAACTGGACAAGAGAAATGCTTCGAAAAAATATTGAAAAAAGAAATGGCAGCATTTAAAAGTGATGGAGTTAAAGAAAAGTATTTGAATTTGTTGCACGACTTTATCAATACAAGTATCTAACCAACAATTAGTGTGGGGGCAGAAAGAGCCTTTTCGGTCGCTGGCTACATATTATGTAGTTCCTTAAGAAGTATCTTGGAAGATAACACCATTAATGCTATTTTTTTAAAAATCATTTTTCTAAAAAGAGAAGTGACTTTTCATTTGATATTTTAAAATTTGTTCCATAACACTTGATTGATTAGATAATGAATTAGTAAGAAAAATTAAAGACTAATAGTACCTTTAGTTAGTTATGTCAAATTCATATATGATAGTATAGTTATTTATGTTATATTCAATTATGTACAGTAAGATGTTGTTATTTTTTCCAATTTTTAATAATCCAGCGGGATCCCGCGGGATCCCGCTGGATTGGAGTCAATCCAGCAGAAATCCCGCGGGATTGAAAACGGTGCGGGATTGCAATCCCTACTTGGTAATACTGTTCAGCATTCCTCTATATCCGTGAATCTTATGACGGTATGTATGCAGTTGTGCACACATGCTAATTTAGCAGATATGGAAGTATAGAAAGTCATTCTTCAGTGTTGTTTTATTTATTCAGTATGTTAGAAAAATATGCAACAAAGATTAATAAAATTATATTAAAACATAAAAAGGAAAAACTAAAAAAAAAACTGAAAATATAAATACCTACTGCAATAATAATGAAATAGTAATAATAGTTACAGGGGTAACTCCGAAATCTTTAATAAATAATTTACAAAAATTAGATTTACTTAAAGTACAATTTACATTAAAAAGTTCCAAGCTTTGTGGATCGTTATTGGGAAATTAATATTAATGTTTTTATGATAAATCCGTTTTATGCAATATCATTCCAAAGTATTTGGTTCCATTTTGCAAATTAGAATTATACGACAGATTTTACATCACCATACTAAACCGTCGTAACATGAGGATTGAATCTTTTTGGCAAAAAATATTTGTCCGTTTTTTTAAATGTGGTATCTTGGGACATGTGTTTTTTTTATCATTCCATTAAAGCTTTCGGCTTGATATTTTTTTATATGATACAAGTCGCAAAGGAGAGTCGTTTGATAGATCTAACTCAAAAAATACCTACTTGTGGTTTGGATCTTGTTTGCATAATGCGGTCCAATTGTGCATCATCAAACCACCTTACTTGTGACTGTCCGACTTCTCTTTCCCGTTCTAAGCTGCCTTACAAACCCTTATTTGTCCATGTAAAGTAAAATCATCGATGACCAGCTCAATTCCACTTAATGTGTTCCAATGTCCATACATATTTTTTGTTGTTGTCATACATTGATTATGTGTTATTTATGTAGTCTGGTGTAGTGCTAGTACGTGTGTGTAGGTATATTGTTAGTGGAAGGTACAGTAATTAAATTATTGTATAGGTGTGGAATTGTTTGTACTTATTTGTGTACGTTTGTAACACTTGTATTATTACTTGTAGGGTTACTAGCTAGAACTAACTGTGATGAATATTTTTTTATTATAATTTTATTAGACAATGACCACAAAAATTTAAAAACATAATTAAAATGTGCTACAATATAATACTGAAATCATGATAGCACTAAGTTTCATAATGTTGAAATATCTTTATTTTTTTATTAACAGATTTCTGATGATTATAAAATAACACATTTGGTATGAATTCATCTAGATATCATAAATAATTTACGCATTAGATGTTTGATCGCATTTTAGTATATCACTTTCGTTTTTTTTATTAATTGAATAAGATTTTTTGTTAAATTATTTCTGTATGTGATTGCGCGTATGGATTCAATACGTAACTTTAATATTCTATTGCTTCTTGTGTGTACCAAAAATACTCTGTAAGGGGCATGTATTAAATCACTAAAGTCAAGATGTGTTTGATTTTGTGAGTTGTTTTACCAACTTTTATGTAATGGGAATCAATTTGGTTCATCAATAGTAATCTTATTACCTTAAAACCTGATGTCAAATCTTTATTTATGATCACATCAATATATTATTGTGGTGCTTAATTACTCGAGACTTATAAATTACATTTTTGTAAAGAGTGTCGTGATTGTAGGATCGCACCGTAGAGAACCCTAGCCCTAGATGAGTGCTCAGATTGAATATTGGTAGGTAATACTCGTATCATACACAATCAATAAGTAGGTAGGTAGGTACCTACTACATCCCACGACTAGTTCTCTCTTGTCTCACTAAGGTCGTGTACATATGTGTCAGTCAGTATCAGCATTAGGCAAATCCAACTAGGTGTCTCTCTGTGCGATGCCGTTTGTGTAATAACTAGTACATAATATTATAAGAAGTCGTGTAATGTTAAATGTTTCTTGTTTGTGCATTTATTTCGTGTACGTGAGCAATTAATAAGAAATAAGCTATTTTACAATCCTTATTTGTGTGGGTGCTTGCGTGATAAGTATAGCATAATATTATGTACTTTTAGATAATATTGTATTTCCCAAAAAATCAATTTACTATTATATTGTAATATTATGTACCTACACAATCTGGTGATCATACTAGTCTTATAATATATAATACCTACCTACATATATGTATACTTTGTTGCATAACTTACGACATCAACTTTAACCTTTTTCGGTTTTTCTAGATCATGGTTTAGAAATTCAATGGTAAACAATGAAATAATAAGTACTTTGCTTAAGGCTAAGAAGAATATTTTAATAGGAGTATCTGGATTTGTTATTAATTCAAATATTCCTCGAAACACTCTCGCAGTAAGACCTTTACTTGTGGTATGACTAGGGGATTCGATCCCGACCCTTTTTTCTAATCCCGGGATTTCGGGATTATCTATAGTTGATCCCGGGATCCCGGGACTAGTCCCGGGATTGTATTGGTAATGTAAAGTGGTAACAAAAAGTCAGTAGGCCATGTCAAAATCACTTTTTTTTACTTATCTGGCAATGAATTTAAGTTTTGAATCTGTTAAAAGTCGGTTAAACAAAATTACACTTCAAACTTATTCTAAAATAAACAAACAAGGCACTTCTGTTTATGATTTATAAAAGCAACAATTTAACTTTTTTATTTTCTTAAATTGAATTCTTGTATTTGTATTTATTTCATAGTTTTAAACAGAGATGTGACGTATTTGAAATTAAAGTACTTAAAACAAAGTACGTATTTTCATTTTGTATTTCAAATAAGTTTTCGTAAAAAGTATTTTGTATTTTATTTGAAATACTTTTTTTGAGTATTTTGTATTTTACACAAAATACTTTTACAAAATACCTTTTTATTTGTTTGAAACAAAATTCTGCCATTAATTGACATGCGCGTATGCAAGCTTTTTTTTGTCAATTTGTTGAATTACGAATACAACGTTTCCATTAGAGTACTCCATATTTGAGATATACACACATAATAATGATGATTGAACTAATTATACATGACGCCGTTGAATGATCCATGACCATTCCAAGGGCGCTGTGATTTCTTCTGAACTGCAGCGTTTTCAACTTTGTCTGCAGGCAATCTGTTCCAGGCAATTGACGCTGAGACTCTAGTTCTTCTTTCTGTAAATTTAGAGGTATTTGCAATATTGAACTCTACGAGTTTGTTCACGGCATTAGAAGCTGAGCACAGTCTTCAGTCGTGGTGTGCTACCTTGTGGACAGTGAGACACAGTTTAAACTCCACTCTCTCTGAGACTCTCAGCAAGCGTAGACTTCTTAGTAGTGAAGTGATGTGGCAGCTCTGATTCTCTCTGTAAATGATTCGGAGGCAACATTAAAAACCATCTGAAAACGATCGAGAAAGGTCTGGAGCAGTCCTGTATATAATATGATGTTACAGTAGTCCGTAGTAGTCCGTACGATTTCAGATTCGGAGTATCCATCCTGATTTATTCTGCAGCCCAAGTTCAGGAATTCTCTAACCTGCTTGATACTCACTCCATTTATGACTATTTTCGCAGTCGCCTCTTCTCTTCGAAAGACCATACATTTTGTATTGTCTTTATTTATTTTTTATGTTGTATTTTGATAGTTCTTCCTAAGACTTTATTCAACTCATCTTCATTATCTGCAAGCAATGCTATATCGAATCATGTCAACCCTTTCTCCATTTATTTATACTCTTGTCCAGTTATTCATTTCTTCTATCTATTCATCAATGGCTCGCTGTATATAATAGTTAAAGAGTGCTGGAAATATTGAATACCCCTGTCTTACACCTTGTTCGACTATTTGTAAAAGGTATTTTAAATAAGTATTTTAAAATACGTATTTTTTTACTTAAATATCATTTTGAAAAAGTTTTTTATATTTGAAATACAAAAATTCAAAAGTATTTGTATTTAAATACTTTTTTGAAAGTATTTTGCACATCTCTGGTTTTAACCCAGAACAGTTTTAGTTTAGTGGGGCAATATATTCTATAATGTTGTTATTTATGTTTGTTTGTATGTACTATTTTGGAATATTTTTTTTAAAAAATCAACTTAAGACTTATTTAGCTTAACCCATAACAAAAAAATAAATACTACAGGGATCAATGTTAAAACTCGTATTTTTAAATCAAATTGACCAGACTTTATGAATTATTTATTCGAATTAGGTCAATGAGTGATTTTTTGATGCTATTTTTTAAAATATCAAATCACTCAAGCATTGTTAAAAGACTATTCCAACGCGATTTGCAAATAAACAATAAATTAAGCTCTCTTCCATGTTCCTTTTCAATAAAGTTTTGAAGCATAGTATCATTCTTCAAAGATGCTCTTTTAAAAATAAGAACCACTACGAACTTTCTTTACGACTTCATTAATATTCCGGTCATTGGTCAAACTCACCATTACCGATTTTAATGACTAATCCTGAGTCCAGTTTTTCATTATCACCATCCAAATCATCAATAAAAGGCGATAGCCGTTTATGTATTAAATAAATAAATAAATAAAATGTCATCACTGATAGGTTCATTTGCAGGTATTTTTTTATACAATAAATCACAAACGGCTTAGTGAATACCGTGTGCAAAACAAACTAGGTGCTTTGCATTAACAAGTTTTCCAACTGTAATTTGGACCATCAGTAACTATTGCCACAATATCGTATCTAGTGAGATATCGAACACAGAATAACGCTCTTTTAAGATACTAACACAAGCTTCGGCTGTCAGTGATTCATTGATGTGCTTAAGTACCAAATATTTGACTTATTGTATAATTGTATTAATCCCGAAAATCCCGGGATTTCTTAAATTTAATCCCGAAAATTTCGGGACTAAAATACGTCCGGGATCCCGGGATTCGGGATCCCGGGATCGAATCCCCTAGGTATGACCCATGACCGCCACTCATGTACCAAAAATGACCACAAATTAATACAAACTTAATTGGAAATTAATTACTAAAATAAATTAAAGTACCTACCTACTAAATAAAAATAATTAATGTTATGACATAATTAAGCATATTAAGAATACAAAATGGATGCAGAAATCGTGCATATATAGTGCTTACCAGTTATAAGATACATACATACATCTGCTTGACAGATTCACACTAGCTTCCTAAAAAAATACTACGCACTCCCAAATTATTTTCATTATTGTACTCTACCGACTACTCGTTATAAACAATTTTCAAAACATGTAGCGTACTGCGTAACCTTGGTTTCTTTACTTTTGATAAAATGCCACGGTGATGGTATTGCATAGTTGAGTATTAATATGTAAGAATATAATATACCATCATAGCATTAGCATTTTAATAAAGTGTCTCATATCTTCGTAACAATTCAAATATTCTCTCAAATTATCGTAATTCTTTGCGGTAATTTCTATTGCTGTATGCGTGTATGTCAACATCTACACTCGTACTGTACATGCATATCTACAACATAACTTTGGAAATATAATTATATTTTACTTGTTTTACAATAATTGTGTTATGTATCAGCTCTTCTCTAACATAATGTAGTCATTATATTGTATCATATCAGTATTAACCTATCTATGTAGTTGTGTGTGAGTTTTTTTTAATAAACCCAGGTATTATTTTCATTCTCGCATCCTTAATAACAGACATTAGAGACAACTATGTGAATTATACCATCAATAACATGAAGAGTTATGAGAAACTCATCCGTATTATTAATGCTTGACAGGTTTTCATTATTTTGGTAATATGTAGTTAGAATAGCAACATTATTATTATAGTTTGTTCCATACTCCTCGGAGGCTTTAATTCAGTCATTTATTATAAAGTGTGTTTATGTTATACCCTATTGTAATTATTATTATCTTATGTCGATATTATTCGTATCTGAGTGAAGTTACCTTCTCCCTCTGTAGACATCATTATGTACCAACTTACTCCTATATTTGAGAATATTAATAAAAAAAATATTGAAAAGTTTTTTTGCGATTCACTTCTTTTTGCAAAATAATCACCTTTACTCGTGTATCCATCATATTATTTTATTTACTTTGATATATTTTGTAGGTAGTTGACAAGTATGATCGTGGAAATTTATTTGTGACTAATCGAGTATAAATACGGAGTTAATTTATAAATATAGACGCCATAAATATAAATTTAAACATAATAATTATGTCACGTTCACGGTTTTTTTTTATATATTTTGCTTAATTTATGATTATAGCATTTTCATTTGATATAAATAAATCAATTTTGTGCCGGTGATCATTTGATTTAAAACCACGTAGGATGGTAGTTTTTTTTTAAACATATATCTAATTATTTATACCTAATTTGATACATACTTAGGAATAGTGTTAAATAATTTAAGTTAATATTCATCTCAACTCAACTTATTTAGTGATTTATGATGGTGTCAACTACTCTTTAATCTGGTAATAAAGTATTACTATTGAGGCATAGTAAAGTATCAGTTATTATTCTCTGGATATCGATTTCATATTTAATCAACAAATAAATTACTGTTAGTTTAATAAACATTACTAAATTCGTGCGGGAGAAACTGTCCGTCTCTCGAAACCAACCCCGACAGGGAAGCCACCGACTCGACTATCTATTGAACTAAATAGATTATTCAAATATAATTTTTCCCTATCGGCGTTGGGATCTAGAGACCTGTAAATATTACATAATACTTACCTACATATTATATTGTGTTTGTGAGTGTGTCCCGCTTTTTTTTTATACAGATGGTTCGACTACCGCGATGATGAATCGAAGGTTCAGCGATGATTACACAAGGAAACATTTGGCTGGTTAGTATACCCACTTATTATTCTTGTAATAATTAGTTTGTCAATATCGGTGCAAGGCTCAGTCTTGTCGAAGAGGGCTTCAATGCGTCGTGGATATTTAAAAAAATGGCGCGGAGAGGTTAGATGACTTTATGCTGAAATAAAGTGCAATGGAATAAATTAACAGAGAATGATGTTGATATACAAAATATGCTACAGAATATTAATTAACATACCTAACGCAAACATCGTCGCATTCTCGTGCTCTTCGACAGTCACAGTACAGTATAAGTATTGTATATGTATTATCGGGTAAAATGTATGTCTATGTAGGTATGTATATTGGTGATTGATGTGCTAACTTGATACACTCATTGATTTAAGAATGCATGGTTTGGTTTTCACTGGGATTGCTCTGTTCTTGCTTTACGTACAATTTTAGTATCTGACGTAATATACCGCGTGAAGTCGGCAATTATTCACTGTCTTTGATGATAACTTGTATTATATTAACATTAATTATTATTAAAAAACTTTTAAAATTATCTATAACTCATGTGTATATATATGTACATACATATAGATATGTCTGAAGCCTAAATTATTCGAACTTCTATTGTGGTTCGCAATGGAATGATGGAGAATATTGAAAAAATAGCGCGAAAATTCAATACGTATTGTGGTCGGAGATTTCATCTCACTTACGAGAAAATTGTTAGACGCTATGTTGTTGCGTTAAATATGCAGAGATGTGACGTATTTGAAATAAAAGTATTTAAAATACAAATACAAAATACGTATTTGTATTTTGTATTTCAAATACCTTTTTGTAAAAAGTATTTTGTATTTTATTTGAAATACTTTTTTTGAGTATTTTGTATTTTACACAAAATACTTTTACAAAATACCTTTTTATTGTTTGAAACAAAATTCTGCCATTAATTGATATGCGCGTACGCTTTTTTTGCCAATTTGTTGAATTACAAATACAACGTTTCCATTAGAGTACTCCATGTTTGAGATATACACACATAATAATGATGATTGAACAAATTATACATGACGCCGTTTAATGTTTCATGACCATCTCAAGGGCGCTGTGATTTCTCCTGAATGGTAGCATTTTCAATTTTGTCTGGAGGCAATCTGTTCCAGGCAGATGACGCTGCGACTCTGTTTCTTCTTTCTGCAAATTTAGAAGTATTTGCCCTTTTGAGTTCAACGAGTTTAAGAAGCTGATCACAGCCTTCGCCACACATTTTCGTCAGTGGGTGGTGTGCTGCCTTGTGGACAGTGAGACACAGTTTAAACACCACTATCTCTAGGACTCACAGTTAGTGTAGACTTCTTAGTAGTGAAGTTATGTGGCAGCTCTTATTCTCTCTGTAAATGATCCGGAGGCAACAAACCATCTGAAGACGATAAGGAAGAGTTTGGAGCAGTCCTGTATATAATATGATGTTACAGTAGTCCATACGATTTCAGATTTGGATTATCCATTCTGATTTATTTTGCAGCCCAAGTCAGGAATTCTCTTACCTGATTGATGAAACTCAATCCATTTATGACAATTTTCGGCTTATCTCTTCTAACAACGGTACATTTTGTCATGACTTAATTAATTTTTTTTTCTATTTTGACAGTTCTTCCTAAGGCTCATCCTCATTGTCTGCAAGCAATGATATATCGAATCATGTCAACCCTTTCTCCATTTATCTCTCTCCAAGTCAACTCTTGTCCAGTTTTTCATTCATCAATGGTATTCATCAATTGTCTGCAAGCAATGCTATATCTAATTTATTTATTTATTTATTCATTCTTTACTGTACATTGATAAAAAACAATTACATAAAAGGTATACATTCCAATTAAATACAATCAATATACAGAGGGCGAGTTTATCGCAAAGGCGCGATCTCTTCCAACTAACCCAAAAGTATTAACTTAAAAAAAAACAAATGATAAAAATAAAATCAATGATAATAATAATAATAATAATAATAATAATAAACTTTATTGTACAAAATATTTAAACAAAAAGAAAGAGATTAGGTACAACATGGTATATACAAACATTTTGCACAATGGGCGAGTTTATCGCAGGGACGCGATATCTTCCAACTAAACCAGTAAAGAAAAACAAGTAAACAATGATAAAAAATGGAAACAATTATAAAAAGTCTTTAAAATGTTACATAGAAACCAAATTATAAACTATAAATATATAATACATACACTTAAGAAATAAATTACCAAAAGTATTAAAAATAAATAACTAAACAAATAATTAATATATACATACAAATAGATATTAAAATAAATACCGTAAATACAATACATACATACATATAAATAGATACTAAGATACATAGGTACCGTAAATATAGCAATACATATAAGAAAAATAAACAAATTAAAAAAAAATATGTAAATGCGAAATGCAACACACATGTTGGAGGGGGGGAGGACTGCTCAACGTGAATGAATACACGTGAAGAAGAGAAAAAAAAAATTAAAAAAAATGTTTGGATGAATCTATGTATAAACGTCATAAATAACTAGCAACCATTGATCTTCCTTTTAAAAGTATAAAGAGACGTACAAGTTCGGATTTTTGATGGAAGCTGGTTCCACAATCTGGCGCAATGGACTGTAAAAGAATCTGTGTAACAACTTGAATGATGAGGTGGGATAGCCAGGAGATTATTAGAAGATGATCGCAAAGGCAACCCATGAGAATTCAAAAATTCAAACCTTTCTTTAAGATACAATGGGATAGAAGGATCATAGATAATCTTATGAAGAAGACAAAGAGTGTGAATATTTCTGCGTTGAGGAATGGACTTCCAACCAAGGAGCTCTCGAAATTCAGATATGTGGTCAAATTTCTTCAGACCAAATATATAACGGATGCAAGTGTTCTGAAGACGTTCCAACTTATTCAACCCGTCAACTGAAAGATCCAAATAACAAACATCTGCATAATCAAATAAAGGATGGATCAATGACTGAACCAGTAGTTTTTTGATCAATGATCTAAAGGATTTTGGAAATAAAAGAGAAAAAAAAAATACATTCACAAAGTGAACATATAAACAAAACATACATACATACACACATATATATAAAAAGGGAGAGACTGCAAAAAAAAGGATACAAACATACATACATAAAGGGAAAGGAAAAGGGGGGAAAAAGGAGGGGGGGGTTAGGAGTGATGGGTTTCAGGTTTCAGAGGCTGTGTTTGTATTTGTGGAAATCGTTTTCTCCTTAACGGCTCGCTTGAAAGACGTCAGACTTTGAGTCAGTCTAAATTTTGAAGGGAGATTATTCCAGCAACGAGCACCCTGAACTGCAAAAGATTTTGAGATGAAAGTTGTACCATGAGCCGGGATTGACAGGATGCGCTGGTTATTCGACCTCAGAAGTAAACCGTGACTCGCCAAGTATTCAAAAGCCTCCTTAATATAGTACGGGGTTGATCCTGCGTACAGAGCATTGTGGACAAATGTGAGTAGATGGAGCTCACGTCTTTGTCGTACAGTAAGCCATTTCAGGGTATTACGATATTCAGAAATGTGGTCAGTTTTTTTTAGATTAAAAATACACCTTATGCCAACATTCTGAAGTCGATCAAGTTTGTCAATTAGATCCAGATTCATGTCCACATACACGGTATCAGCATAGTCGATAATGGGCAACAGCAAGGATTGGACCAATAAAATTTTTACTTTAACTTGGAACTTGTAAAAAACTTTTTCTTTAGAGTGTTAAATTGATGCTGCCAAGAGAGTCTCTGGTCCATGATTATGCCCAAATTCTTTACTGTCGCCGAAGAGGGTATTGCTACTGAATTCATAGTAGTGGGAGGTAAATTCATATTTTTTAACCTGGATATAGAGTGAAGGCTACCAATGAATATTGTCTGGGTTTTTGAGGCATTAAGGAGTAATCCATGAGCACTAGCCCAGTTTGAGATCTGTTGCAAACACTCATTGGTAGAATAAATGGCAGAGGAGATATTGTGAAGTTTAGCATGTGTATAGATTTGCAAATCGTCCGCATATAGATGGTAGCGACAAGGCAACTGTTTCTAATCATGTCAACCCTTTCTCCACTTATGTATACTTTTGTTCAGTTTTTAATTTCTTTTTCATTCATCAATGGTTTAAATATTAAATACTTTTGTCTTACACCTTGTTCGACTATTTGTAAAAAGTATTTTAAAAAGGTATTTTAAAAAAGTATTTTGAAAATACGTATTTTGTATTTTGTATTTAAATACCATTTTGAAAAAGTATTTAGTATTTTGTATTTGAAATACAAAAATTCAAAAGTATTTGTATTTTGTATTTAAATACTTTTTTGGAAGTATTTTGCACATCTCTGTAAATATGTTTATCAAAAATAGATGCTCCATCATTATTAAAACAATTAAATTTTGATCATTAGCCTCGCCATAGTAATGCAGGTATTAGAAACGATTACATGAAAATTCTTCGAAATACAATTGTTCGAATTCACAATTGTTCGAAAAAATAATTATTCGAATTAACAAATCTTCGAATAACATTTGTTCGACTATCAATTATTCGAATTACAATCAATGGAAAGTGAATTGTTCGACTAACATTTGTTAGAAAATCCTATTATTAGAATTATTTTATATTAATCTAAATTCATTTTATTTTGATCTTCAGAAGCAGGTCATATTGACGCAATTATATTACGTTTCACATCCAACTTTAACGTTATTTTAGTTTCTTACGAAAATGAGGCATTTGCGTTCACACCTAATTATAAATATATTTAAATTATTTTTCCAAACGTTTGACACTTTTTAGATAAATCGATTGCAAACTGAGTCGAATTATATAATATAACTTCGCAAAATTCGAAGAATTGTGTTTCAGATAATTGTTGTTATCAATATAACGTATAAAAATTCGAACAATTGTGTTTTCTGATAATTGTGGATTCGAATAACTGCCATTCGAATAATTGCCATTCGAAAAAAAGTTAGTTCATACAAATGTTTTTTCGAAGAATTGTCCATTCGAATAATTGTGATTCGAATAATTTTCCTGTCACCATTAGAAACTGTCTGTACAGAATTACTCGCAATTATGTTGACATGTTCAAGGAGCTGGATACATTGAATTTAACACCTTTAAATTATAAAAAATTGTTCGACACGCTCTTTGGAAACGGAGTGTTTTTTTTCTCCCCCAATTCTACCCCTTTCTCACCAGGTTCAGGACAAATGTATTCTATGGGTTCTATTTCCTTTTTTATACTGTATATTTAATAAGAGCTTGTGCACTAATGAATGCTTTTTTTTATATATATGTGTGTATAATATTTTTTTGGAGTAAAATATACATTGGTTTGGCAGGCTAACTGTGTCGTATATATGTGCCTATAAAGGGGTCAACAAATTGACTGTTTTTTGGTGTATATGTATTGCTGTAATTTATATTAAATGCCTGTTAGTACACTTTGATACAAATAAAAATATAATTTATTGAAGTATTTATCCGATGAAGTGCCGCTTATTATCTTCGTAATTATATTTATTATTAAGATTGACATACCTACCTGCTTTTTGAATAAATTAAAAATTACTATTTTTCTGAAACGTTTTGACTCATATTGCAACACTTGCGACTCACTCTTACACAACAATATCATATTACGTGTTATAAAATAAACAATGCTTTTTATAATGAACTTAATCTAGAATTGTATGAATATCTTAATTATCAGTTCCTATTGAATTGATTTGTTTTAATATCTGGTGTAGGTCTACCATTGTCCGCTTATGATGATTTAATTATAACACAAAAACGGTTTTTGCCCATTGTTTAATTCCGCCTTCCTGATTGGTTATTTTATTGTAACAAAGATCGATGTATATCTTACTTATTGCATAAGATAATAGATAGGAACAGAAATAATACAACTAATGTGAATAATCGCCTATCCTGTAACGCATGGTTCCTGTAAATAACGGTTAGAGAATAATCATTTTATAAAAAAAAATCAGTTATTAAAATATCATTTTTATTTTTGCATGTTAGTGATTTGTGTTGGTTTTTGCATGTTGTTGGGGGCCCTTCAGACGTCCAAGAGGCTGACGAAGAGCTCGAAAGTGGTTTTCTGTATGCTATGGGTGATTACAAATATCCCCCAAGGGAGCGCAAGCCCTCTAGTGAGTATTTGTGACTCCATTATACGTGGTACTGTATGGTTTATTTACATGTTAATAATGATCATAATCTCTGTTACTAACTTCACTCATCATCATCGCCCTCAACGCTCCTCTTGGTAGCATAGGGCAGACACCAGTCTCCTCCAATCAGAGCGTCTCTGTGCCGATCGCGTCACCTCTTCTCTCGACATTCCCTGCGCTCTGTCGTTGTCATAGGAGCGGTGTATTGTGAAAGAGGGACGCCTGGGCCGACGGAACCCTTGCGGATGGAAGAATAGTGCTATCATTGGCCAAACTACAAACAATCACTCTAAGCTCACTATAATTGTTATTTATTTCATATTATTTTTGTCTTTGATATACTGAAATTACTGTTGTTTCTTCAGATTGTTGATTAAATCGGTGTGATAACAAGACTTCATTCACTTGGACGCACCATTCGCAAGATCTATCAAAATTTATTGATTACATTATATAAATCTGCCATCTGTATTATGATTATAGTTTCCGCTGTTAAAGATAAAGGTAAATATGTAGGATAGGTGAACTATTCAAAAAACTAATTATGAATTTTCAAGTTATAATCATGTGAGTATGTAGTTTTCTCCCAGAGAAATGATAATCCATCCAAAATAAGTTGATTTAATGCACACAAAATTAATTAATTGCATATTTTGTCCACGATTTACACATCACAATCAAAACAAGTATCGGACGCCATGTTGACACTAAAATAGAGGAAATGAATTGCAGGTTTACCAATATGACATAAACAATGCATATCATAGAGAAAAATGATAAATTTTCAATAAAAAAATTAATTAAATCCATAAATACCATATATATCACTAATTTTATAAAATTAAAGTAATAAATGTGTTTTTGCATATATTAGCACTGTACTACCTAACAAACCTAACCCGCAATCAGTCAATGTAATAAATGTGTTTTTGCATATATTAGCACTGTACTACCTAACAAACCTAACCCGCAATCAGTCAACGTAATAAATGTGTTTTTGCATATATTAGCACCGTACTACCTAACAAACCTAATCAGCAATCAGTCAACGTAATAAATGTGTTTTTGCATATATTAGCACCCTACTACCTAACAAACCTAACCAGCAATCAGTCAACGTAATAAATGTGTTTTTGCATATATTAGCACCGTACTACCTAACAAACCTAACCCGCAATCAGTCAACGTAATAAATGTGTTTTTGCATATATTAGCACCGTACTACCTAACAAACCTAACCCGCAATCAGTCAACGTAATAAATGTGTTTTTGCATATATTAGCACCGTACTACCTAACAAACCTAACCCGCAATCAGTCAACGTAATAAATGTGTTTTTGCATATATTAGCACCGTACTACCTAACAAACCTAACCCGCAATCAGTCAATGTAATAAATGTGTTTTTGCATATATTAGCACCGTACTACCTAACAAACCTAACCCGCAATCAGTCAACGTAATAAATGTGTTTTTGCATATATTAGCACCAGACTACCTAACAACACAAATACAGTATATACGAAAAAGGATTTATAATAATAATATGAGGTATGTCTATTTTCGATTTAATAAATTGTAATAATTTTCCCATTTCATTATTTTGACTTTTTACCCCGTTTAATTTTGACTTCCATTGTATTTTGTCCAGTAAACATTGTTTTTGTTATGTTGGTAATTATGATAACCATACAAATTTCAATATGGCCTCCGATATTTATAGGATACTTGTGATACGTCAAGGGCATACGAAAAATGCAAATATTTATTGTTGTGCTTAAAAAATCCACAATTATGCGCCGGATTCTTGTTCTCCAGGTTGAATACTATACATCTACATAAAAATAATTCAAAATTATCAAGTATTTATGCGTTCACAACAACTTCATAAATTCCAAGATAAATTAATTTTTCGTAATCAAAATGATCGGTTTTATTTTCAACGTGAGGTGATTGTCTTTGTCTAAACACATGTCATAAATCTTAAGGCACAATACATATTTATATTGCGGTGTAATGATCGTATCTCGTAGACTTGCTATCTAACTATTGAGCATCTAATTTCATTTAATTTTTTGTGAAGCATCTTAATACAAGCTTAACAAGTTTTCTAAATTTATCACAGATATTCTATTCACTTTGTCTCAATATGGTCTTTTGGTGAATCACAAACTTATATCACTCAGTAGTCAGTATCAATCAGTAATTAATAGTATCAACACATCCTAGGTATAATGTTTCGGCACCCATTTTTATAAATATCTAAGTATGAGTACATAATATTATTATTGTTCTGTATCAGAACATGTTTATTTTGATAATGATTGATGTGTGTGTAACTGTGTATGTATTCTATAACATTTATATCTTGTATTGTTTTTTGTAGATACATTTAAAATCGGTAAGCATTTATGTTGTGATATATTTTGACAAATGGAAAACTGATTATAATAAAACTATTCATATTTCAAACTGTGGGCGTCTCAATGTGATTTACGTTTATATGATTTTTGTCCACAAAATATTAGAAATAAAGTGATAAACGAAACACGAATGATGGAATCTTAAATATCAATAATGAAAATAACACCGACACCTGGTCACATGTCACAGTCACTAATGTGCCATACGGTGTCTAATTTGACCGTCTGAATTTGTATTACTTGTGCCGTGTTTTATTGCATATTTAATTTTTTTATCCTTAAAATAGAATATACTGTAATTATTCTCATTTTTAATTAGTTGGTTGATTTATTCATTGTGTTTTTGTAAGATGTATTAATCTTTGTTAATTGCATGTTGTTTTTTTATACGCAGCACGCCTCGATACAGGGCAACCTAGCGAGGCTGCAGCAACTTAATTGTAGCCATATTGGTGATAAATTGTCTCAACATTTTAACTTTGTTAGGCGAGCTTTGAGGCGATCGCAAAGTATAGTAAAATTATAATACATATTAATATCTCCCCGTTAATACAGAAATACTATTATCAACGAACGCACTATACAAAGCGTTGGACTAAACTCAGTTTTCCATTATTGAAAAGGTTTCACAATACGAGTGCCTATTAATGAAAATGAAAATATGTTTTGTGTTTGCAAATAATTTACATTATCACTGCACTGGTGTTCCGCTACGTACGCAGGGCCTGTGGGGTGCAGAGTGTGGCGTATTACCCTGCACCCTTTACTAGAATATATTATACCAAACTACATCACCCTTAAGTGACATCAAACTACCACACCACAGTATATTTATTTTGAATTGGCAAAAATTTGCATGACTACACTGTCATATATAAATAATTATTGCAAATCCACACATAAATATTTGAGTCCGTTCGTATGTATGTATGTTCGTATGTCCTTAATGGACACGGAAATTAGGAAAGACTGAGGTAAAATAATATACTCTATAGGAGGTCTCATCTTCTGGGCAGGTTTAAGGCTAAAAACATTTTAAATATCTTACGTATTGATAAAGATATTTTAATTTTAATGCGACTATGTCACAAAATTAGCTACAAAATGTATGAAGAATATAATATGCAAGGTTTAGTAAAGAACAATAATTACAGTCAAACATTTTTCATTGTATTGAATTAATTTCAAAATGAATGTAACAATAAATACAACAATTCTGAAACTAAATAATTAGGGTTTATTTTCGTAATAAAATATCGTGTTTGCTAATGAGAAAAGCTCTTGAATTACGTGAATTAAAATTGCATATTTTTGACATATTGGGATATTTTCAATGGAAGACATAATGAAACCATAGAAAACTATACTGTAGAATAATAATAGTTTTACCTATAAAATCCATAAACAATGTTAAATGATTTTTCAATGAGTGGGAACCTATTTATTTTCACCTAATATTTTTTACATGCATTATGAAATATTTGATAGTAAAATATTCTTGAATATTGAAGGATGCAGATACATCCATTCTTTATGTTTTTTTTGGGAATATAGAGTACATAGGTGACAATTTATTCTTGACTTTTTTTAATTTCATAGCAAATCTCTCAAATACCCATTTATGTACTGCAATACTGCAAACCAAAAATACAAATTCGAATGTGGACAATTATATTTTAACATTTATGTGCCTACAATTTTTTTCACGAAATGGGATATTTACCCTTTTTTTCTTATAGAAATTTGGGATGACAATCTTTGAGTTTTTACATTAAGATGAGGTTTTTAGTAGTTTTTGCACGTAGGTACCCGCCTATTTTTCTAAATAAAATATGAGCGTTCGGGGTGTCGAGCTCACATATTTTTCATTTGGAAGAGGTTTTTAGCACTTTTTCCATGTAGGTACCTACCAATATGTGGGATTTCTTAACTTCAAGCTTTTTCATCGGGATGAGGTTTTTAGTACCTACATTTGTCCATGTAGGTACCTACTTATTAATTTTTTACATAAATGTTGGCATGTGAGGTGTCAAACTTCAAGATTTTTCATTGGGAAGAGGTTTTTAGCACTTTTTTTGATGTAGGTACCTACCTATTTTTTTTTACCTAAATATGGGCATGTGAGGTATCAAACTTCAAGATTTTTCATTAAGAAGAGATTTGCAATGTTTTTTTTGATGTAGGTACCTACCTATTTATTGTAACTTAAATATGGGCATGTAGGGAGTCAAAAATTAAGTTTTCTCATTGTGAAGAGCTTTTTACTTCTTTTATCCACGTAAGTGCTTACTCCATTTTTTTCAACAAGATTTTGTTGTTTTTTTTTTTTTGTATTATTATTGGCGATGCATCCTTGTTTGGATGATTTCCGCCATTTATAATCATGGGTTTATTGTTTCAGGTTATAACTATAGATTAAACTAATTAACCCATGTATTTGCAAAGTTTTCTATTTAATTAAACCCGAGCGATGCCAGGTTACATACGCTTGTGTTAAATAAAATTGTGTAGTTGTGTGATGTCACATAGAACTGATATTATGTTCTGTAATTTATTGATGTTATTTTTAAAAGTTCAAGGTTTTCATATAAAATTTGGATGTTATTAGTTTTCGGTGATAGATTACATGGGTTGCCTACCTAATTTCAATATAAGATACATGTGTAGGTATACAATATATGAGTTACGTTACCTTACCTGCGTATCGACTATTATGTGCCATTTTGAATGTTTTATTTATTAGGTAGTTAGTCAGTTTTCATAATTACTTTGTAATTTGTAATACTCGCGCAGTTAACTTAATTTTCTTACATCAAATTTGGTATAATATGTTCCAGTAAGTACTAGTAAGATTTGTGTTTTGTAGCATTTTTATCAGGGCTTTTAAACTAGCTATACAAAGTAAAATAAATTATCTCTTTATGTTGAATTTTGACGATAAACTGTGTTATAGCAATATCTCACCATCTTAGTATATCTTTGCCATCTATAGATATACCTGTATAGTATTATAGTGAAATTAAATTATTTTCACCATAATAATAAAGGTAATGGAATGTGCCCATACATTGGAGTACCTATTTCTGTTCAATTATATAGGTCGTTTGATATGTTTTTAGTAATATTGGTCTCAATGAACTGTTTATAAGCCCTGATAGTGTTGCGCAAATTGTAATTAAAATCATATGTGTGAGTATATGTAGTGTGTATAACTATCATTGCACTGTATGTAGTATATCAGCTGTATTCACTGGCCTATATAGCCTTTAGCCTCTGGGCTTTAGGTTCTAGGCACTGCAGTGTGTATAGGTGTGTGTTGCTTGAGCACTGTGTTTGTGGGTAGCTTGCAGCACGTACAGTGTCACTTCCATGGACGCACTTTGGGAGAATCATCCTAGGAGACTAAGTGAGGCTGGCCTGCGGAGAACCTCAGG
The DNA here is from genome assembly GCA_947579605.1 of Athripsodes cinereus. NCBI lineage: Eukaryota > Metazoa > Arthropoda > Insecta > Trichoptera > Leptoceridae > Athripsodes > Athripsodes cinereus. The sequence continues at coordinate 12,877,325 of OX388313.1, read as the reverse complement.
TGAGACACACAAATGACTACCTACATAATATTTATTATGGTCTACCCACCCACCCTCTAACTCATACATCACATTTATGTTGCTTTATTTGTGTTCATATGTGTCTTTCTTATTATTTTCTACCTACAAGATTACAGTAAGTCCATAATTATTGTTATGACTGTTGTCAAGTTTTACTCTATGCCATCGTTAATGTCCACATAATAATATGTATGACTTTTTTGACTTAACACTACCTACTTACTACACTTCAGTTGGCTCTATGAAAATATTATAAAAGAAATGTAAATAAATAGAGTTGGTAGGTGGCACTGTTCACTGTCAAGGTCAGTAGGTTTCAATACATATTTTTAATGACCCAGCAAATTTTCTTTTGATTAGATTTTTATATACCTATGTAGCGAGACTTGAGTAGTTGTGGATATGAGGTGTAAATTATTGTATTGATTGTTATTGTAAACAATTATGTATCTGTAATATCATATGGTGTATATTATATTTGTGTAGGAATTGAAATATGTAATACGTATTAATTCGTAGATGCGTAGGTATATATAATTGTGATTTTGTACTTTTGGAATAAATATGTCACCTGGCGTAGTAGTCTAAACCTACGCTGTGTTGCACTTTAGCTGTCTCATCTTTTTATCATAAATATATTGTTTTTTTCATAAATATAATGTTATTTATTTATTAGTGGTATACAACATTTTGTTGTAGGTATATCCACTACCAATATACTTACCTATATTAAAACTATTATATATTATAGGTATGCTTATTTGTACGTAATTGATATTTAATTAAATAGTACCAACCATGTTTTTTTTATTTTATTCACAGGCATTCCACTCGGTACGAGTGATTTGTGTACCTACCATGTTATTCTGTATATTATTTAAATAAAATGAAGTAAATTTGTATTTTAGGATATATGTATAATGTTTATAGGTTGTGTGTTAGTTTATAATTTTTGTGTGTGTGTGATAATAGATCACAGTGTGGTGCTGACTGAAGACACAGACAGCTTCATTATCGGTGATCGTGTATGGGTGGGAGGCAGCAAGCCTGGCCAGATAGCTTACATTGGAGAGACACAGTTTGCTCCTGGAGAGTGGGCTGGTGTTGTTCTGGATGAACCAATTGGTAAGTTGACAGTCCTGACTTACTGCTGCTTTAATATTTACCTACCGTCGTAATTGATTATTCACATTTGGTTAAATACACACTCATACATTAATATATCTATATTTTAATTTAAAGGTAAAAACGACGGATCCGTGGCGGGAGTGCGGTACTTCCAGTGTGAGTCGCGGCGTGGAGTTTTCTCCCGTCTGACGAGATTAACACACGAACCTTTGGCCACCGCATCTCCCGCTTCTCCTTCTAGTGAACTTGCTGGCTCAGTAAATGGTGGCAGTAGACCCCCGTCAGCACTCAGGACTCCCTCCTCCCCCGGCCCTAAAGTTCCATCATCCCCTGGGCCCAGAGCCACACCCACCAGAACTAGAAGATCCTCCTCGCCCAATGGTAGCATGAGAAGTATGGGAAGCAGAATGAGTGAGTATTATTTTTATGCAGCCTGTTATAATTCGAGTATTTAGCCAACCATGGTCTACCATTGCGTTCCAACAACGAGCGTCTTATGGCAATACCTCTACTTTCAATCACTCTCAGGATGTGGTGCAAATGATAATATTTTTTTTATTCTATTTCATTCATAAATACACAGTATACATTGATATTACAATAACAAAATAATATTACACACAGTAAAAATGTTCCCTCCATAAGCAACTAAATGCTTGTGCGGAGGGTAAATGATAAAATGTAATAATAAATACCTAATAGTAATAAAAATAAAAATAAAAAAAAATGTAATTGTAATACTAAAAGTAAAAAAAATATATAAAAAATGATAAAATATCTGAATCTTTTAATGGAATTAGATACTCCGTCAAGAAATATTTATTAACTCACCATCCATCCCCTAACCCCTTCTTATAGTTCCCAGTCCCTTTAGAGTGTTGGATGTGTGGATTGTGTTTTTTTTTCTCTTTTTGGTTTATATAGCGATTTTTCTTATTCTTTGTGATTTTTCAATATATGTCTTTTGTTTTAATGTGATGTGGTTAGATGGAAGAAATCACTAATATAGTGATAATCTCACCACTGCATATCATCACATTTTTATGTAAATTAATTTGTTGATTTTGTTATGTAATTGATGATGTGCAAAAAGAATAAAATAAATAAATAATTAACTTATTAGATGGGTACATAAATATTATATTATGTATTTTTCAATTACTATGAAAATATTTTATTAAAGTGCCATAAGGGGGTCTTATTTTGTATGCAATTTTTACAACCAACATTTAACTTAATTTACAATATCACGAATTTCCTCAAATATTATTTTTTACTCACTCCTGTTGACATACATATTTATTAAACATAAGAATTAGGTAGGTAAGTATATAATATAGTAGTTCCTCTAATATTATTACTTTTATTACTATAAGTTAATGCTAATTAAATATATGCCAACTGATGACATAAAATAATCACGTTGATGATGATAACCACCCACACCATACCACACCACAGGTGGGTGATGACTGGATGTCTCTTGTCTGGACACTAAGAAAATGTTGCTAACATATATAATAATATATACCTACTGGTAATAATAGTCTCTCACTTAATAAGAATCTATTTTTGTGATGTTTACATATTACTCACATGTGGGTGGATGCACTAAGATGATAATACAGTATAACTAAACACTAAACATTATGCTGTACTCTAACTTCATTCATTCATTTTATTCTAGTAATAATATTTGTTAAAAACTTTACTATCATTCATTATGTGATGCAATAGTAAATTGTACAAAACAAAATTAATATGAATTACAGGCACATCAACAATTGCTGCTGAAATTCGTATTGGAGATAGAGTGATAGTAAGTTCGAGTCAAGGTAGCAAAGCAGGCATCTTACGTTATATGGGACCAACAGAATTTGCACAAGGACAGTGGTGTGGAGTAGAACTGGATGATCCAATTGGGAAGAATGATGGTTCTGTGGAAGGGAAGAGGTCAGAGAAGGCAGATATTCTGTCTTTATCTAATATTTTTTTATCAGTATATAGTAGAGATGCAACGAGAATATTAAACAACTATTCGGTATTCTATTTTATTAATTCTATAATAATTTATTAATCCTCAAATATTTAATTAATTAATTTAATTTGATATGGAGAGAAAGAACATACTATTATTATTATTATAGTTATTATTAATGTTGGAACACAAAAATTTTGAAAAAATGTACCCTAATGCAAGTCTAGTATGTCTTTGATGTACCTATACAAAGATTCGCAGTCGGGAGTACCGCTCGCTCTCACCATTGTTTTGCCTAATATTCGATTATTCTGCACATGATCTTGCACAATATTCTGTCAAGTTTACTATTTGTTGCATCTCTAGTATATGGACCCTCTCATAATAAAAAGCAAAATAATCTGTATTGTAATATGATAATGTTAGGAATGTTGTTATCCCACACTATCACTTTAGAAATGATTCAATTTTAAATGGAGGATTCCTCATGTGTGTCATATGATTCTAAGTCAGATGATTCTGCAAACAATATAAAATGAGCGCAAATTCGTGTAAAATTTCAGATACTTTGAGTGTGGTCCACGATTTGGATTATTTGCTCCACAGTCCAAGGTGTCCCGCTCACCATCCAATAGGCGGCCCACATCATGTGCTGTTCACGGATCCAGAGTCAACTCTCCTCCTGAATCCACAGCTTCATTGGCTTCTTCTGTCATTGGGAGTGTGACCAGACCTCGTCTGGGGGTGACATCCCTGGTGGGTGCAGATGCAGCCGTGGGACAGGAAGGTCGGGCCCAGGTGGGCTAGGCTAACTGGTCCAGCCCCTGGAGCCTGCCTCCGCCCAGACATTATCACGCCGCTTGTGTATCGCCAGAGATGTTTGACAAATCAATTATCATCACCACCATGTATTAAAATGCTTCAACCTTTTGTTGTATTAAATAATTTCACAATGAATAGTTGAATATTTGAGACCTTTGTAAAGCACTTATATGCATCTTCATAAAAACAGTACAAATGTCTCAATATATTGCCTTGTTATGTATGTATTGTTTTAATGCCTCGCACGCCCCTATTGAATTGCAAAAATTTAACTATGTTTACATTTGTGCACAAATTAATCAAAACTCAATACAATACTATTTAGTATTTATATGTACCTATTCACCTCCACATTCTGCTGTTATTCTTACTTTTATCAAATGTTATGTTGATATTTTATGAATGAATATTTGCTGGACTTGTATTTTAATTTTTTTTCATATATGTGATTTATTTGTTAAGTAAACAAAATAAACATCTTCAAAGTGTATCTATTATTATGTATTCCCATTAAAAGAAGGATTGAGTACATTTGGTTTAAGCCTAATGTCACATAAGTGATGTATTCCTCTATAATAGTATATTACACTTACAGATGTTTATTTGTTAAGTAAACATAATAAACATCTTCAAAGTGTATCTATTATTATGTATTCCCATTAAAAGAAGGATTGAGTACATTTGGTTTAAGCCTAATGTCACATAAGTGATGTATTCCTCTATAATAGTATATTACACTTACAGATGTTTATTTGTTAAGTAAACAAAATAAACATCTTCAAAGTGTATCTATTATTATGTATTCCCATTAAAAGAAGGATTGAGTACATTTGGTTTAAGCCTAATGTCACATAAGTGATGTATTCCTCTATAATAGTATATTACACTTACAGATGTTTATTTGTTAAGTAAACATAATAAACATCTTCAAAGTGTATCTATTATTATGTATTCCCATTAAAAGAAGGATTGAGTACATTTGGTTTAAGCCTAATGTCACATAAGTGATGTATTCCTCTATAATAGTATATTGCACTTACAGATGTTTATTTGTTAAGTAAACATAATAAACATCTTCAAAGTGTATCTATTATTATGTATTCCCATTAAAAGAAGGATTGAGTACATTTAGTTTAAGCCTAATGTCACATAAGTGATGTATTCCTCTATAATAGTATATTACACTTACAGATGTTTATTTGTTAAGTAAACATAATAAACATCTTCAAAGTGTATCTATTATTATGTATTCCCATTAAAAGAAGGATTGAGTACATTTGGTTTAAGCCTAATGTCACATAAGTGATGTATTCCTCTATAATAGTATATTACACTTACAGATGTTTATTGCCATGGAACATTCCATACCTTTTTGGTGTTATAATATTTAGTAAGGATCAAGGTACAAACATTGTGGTACAAAGTGATATTTTTTCCATGTTAATTAATGTGTTGAGTTTCCCTATTGATGATACTTTTCCGCCTTTCATTTGTATCTCGTACGGAACATTATAAATTTTTAGAAAGTGTACTAATGTTTTGCTTATACTCTATTTCTCGAGAGAATAACCAAGCTAAATACCAAACTGAGAACTGTTCTGCGCAGGTACGCCCATCTGTGTAATGTCCCTGCCAATAATAGCCCTTATCGATCTATCGACACCCTTGCGCAGGAGTGTTTTGAATTTTTTTGTTGAGTTTTAACCGAGTAGTGACCGTGATAAATAAAATACCCCAAAGTATCACCAGTGAAAAAAAATAAAGAAGGACATGTAAAGTGTTATTTTTTTGTAATTATTTTTTCAGAGGTTTTATTTGAATAAAAAGTGTTTGTAAGGAAATTTTATTAATTTTTAAAAAGAATACCGAAATTTTATGAATTTAAAAATAACGCGTTGCTACCACATATTTCAAAAATGTTGTTTTTCGAATATATTTCTATTCATTTTAAGTAGAAAATATGTTCTTTGTATAGATATTAAACGTTTAACTGTATATTTGTTGTATTTAAAACAATAAAATATTAAATTTATTTCCATGCATTTTCAGTAAAAAATATGTTCTTTTTATATGTATTAAACGTTTAACTGTATATTTGTTGTATTTAAAACAATAAAATATTAAATTTATTTCCATGCATTTTCAGTAAAAAATATGTTCTTTTTATATGTATTAAACGTTAAACTGTTTTTATTTTTTTTTTATTTAAAACAATATATTTTGCTAAGAGTGTGTAGTAGATACTGCTGAAAATTTTTCTGAATTTAAAATAATGTAGGTACCTACTGCATTTAAAATAATAACTATTTTATGTTCAAAAAATTTCTTGGTCTTTTTGTACCCCATTTATTTTCTCTGTCATTGGAAGGTTACAAAATAATTCTTGTAGAGGGGGTAGCAGCGCAGTCAAAAGGGCGGTACTATGCGCAACGCTTGGTTATTCTCTCGAGAAATTGAGTATAGATGTTGGTTTGTTGTGTGTTTCTAAACTATTAAACAAAACTTTTTGTTTATTTACATATCTACTTAATATTTTGTGCATGTCAATTTTTCTATATGCTTTTATTCTGTAATATATACATTTGAACATTCCACATACCTATGAGTAACTAGTAATGTAATGTGATTGTATTATTTTTTTAGTTTGAGTACATTCACGTTGCACCAATTGATAGTTGACTTTATTATACATAATATATGGGTGCGTCTATCAACGGCTTGCCTTCCATACATGCAAATATGCAACAGGTGTCCCAAAATAGATAATCTTTAAAATTAAATACTATTATAGTATTGTACTTATACCTTTTTTTATTATTTCTTTACTACTATAGTGTATTATTTTAACTTCTGACCAGCACCTGAAATATACCTACAAAATCAGCACTTGGAAGGTCTTGGATCCTTGACCTAATTCCTGGACAGACCTTCCTTCATTGACATTATTTCATGTTTAAATGATAGATGGTAAATTAGATAGATATTGTCATAGAAAAAACAATAATCTTTATACTGATTTCAATATTATAACAAATTTTACTTCATGTCATTCATAATAAAATAAACAATATTACTGCCACCTGACTAATGATAAGGTGTCCATTTACATGCATTGGTGAGCAATGTTATGTCCTCATTATATTTGTGTAAGTAAAAATTTCGAGAGTGCTTAATAACTACATATTATAATATGACATTAGTCATTTTAATGAATACAATATCCTTTTAAACTGCTCTATTTTAGGTATTAAAATAACATAATTAAATTAATTACTGTGAGCCACCTAAAATTGATCCTCTTTATTTACCTTCCATATATGGTGGATACATCAATAAGATTTTATAAGTATAAAGTAATTATTATTACTGTCAATATCGGTGGTTCCCAAAGTTGACTGGGCTCTGACCAATTTAACAAAAATTTACAATCTTTGTACCCACCTTTTAGGTTTTTTTTTACAAAGTTATTTCAATGGGAAGGATGTATTTGTTCTTCTGATTTTTTTTCGTTACAGTTTCAGCATCTCATAAGGGCCTTCTCAATATTTGCTTGCGACCCACCAGCGACCCATAATTTGGGAAGTACTGGTCTATATTATTCCTCTCATTTAAATTTTATTGTCCTTATCCATTGGCTTAACGAAATAACATGCCCAAGTCAAGATTTAAAAGTTATACGTTAAACGAAAAATAAATTGCTATTTTTAATATATTATAAAATTTTAATGTAATATTTTACATGGAAATACAACATAGAGTTTGATTAAGATGTTATTTTAGTCATTGAATGCACTTTATCTATTTTTAGTTATTTATACAGATTTATGAAATGATTATGTTAAAATTACATCAAGTTGCAGTGCGCATTTCTATCAGACTATCAGTACACAAGAGTATCAAAGCACAATTCACATACCAACAACGATGGTGCTGTTGTCAAATTTTAATGGAGGCAGTATGAATTGGCTGGTTCGTCGATCAAAGCGACATCTGATAAAAAAATTAATGAAATTACTTAATATACTTGTGAAAAAATCACAAATATCACAACACTATTAATGTGTATGTACATTGTTGGCATTTTTTTTTTTTTTTGTGACGCACCTATTGAGAGACTGTAGTCATCTCTCACATAGTGGAAATTAAGATTTGGGAATTAAAATTTATTTTAGAGCGTGCATCGTACATTTGCATGTATATAAGGCAAGTCGCGGGACCTATGTACATAGGATAGTATATAATTATATACACATGCATTTCCATCTGAAGCCTCAACTTCTCTGTGATATCACCTCAATTATTCCCATATAACTGTTTCGCTTTCTATCAAATAAAATTATAATCGCGTTGTCGTATTGATACAATCACCCATGTTCTTATGTATTATGTTCTATAAAATCTGTCTAATGTACTTTCCTGACATATTTTGTATTAAGGTAGCTGTATGCACCTTGTGGAGGAAGGATCATTGCATGTGTGACAGGTATAGTATTGCACCTGAATTATATTATATAGGTATTGTGTGGTGAATAAAGTGTGCATAAAACACACATTTGCACATTTTTGTTGAAATTTACTAATCCCAGTAAAAGGGCTTCTATTCTTATTTCTTGTTCACATTCCATGTTCATGAAGTGAATATAACAGTTCCTAGGTGTATAAGTCTAGTAACAGGTTACTACTAACGAGTATTGGAGTATTGCATGCTAGTGCTTCTATTGTCGTATTAATGACTTGCTTTGGGTGGAAGTTTGTGTTTGTAAATATATTTAGTAACTCACTAATTGCCGGTTCCATAAAAAAGAAATTCTTTTTATTTTTTGCGGAAAAAAATCTGACATAATTATGTTACTTACTGTGAATTACAAATATAAATTTTTCAACGTAAATTAAAGAGACTTTTCTTTTTTATGGAATCGACCGTAAGTGTTCCGCTGTACAGGGCAAGATATCACTGTGACTGTGGATGTATCACAGATGATTGTATCTAACTAACACTGTGCAAAGGAGAACACAAAGAAGAAGCATTTTATATACTTATCTTTAAATTAGGATGTATCATCAAATCTGGCGTTACTCAAGCGGGTGGTAAGACTGAGTTTTAATATATATATGTAATGGAAATGGTTAATTCAAATGATTGCAATAATGGAAAAATTATTTACATTTTTAAATAATCCTTTGCATTACTCTTTCAATTGAATTAATTGTGAAAAATGATATTTTTATGAAACTAACTTTTTAAATAAAATAAAAACTATTAAATATTTATAACATTATTAATGAAAATATAATATAATTTATTGTTACTATTGTATTGTAATGTTTTTGTTCTAAACTAATTATAATTGAGGAAGACATTCATAAATATTAAATATACTTACTGTTTAACATAAATATTTGTCTTTATTAATGATATATTAATTAAAAATAATATGGTATATGTACCTAATATTGTAATAATTTTGTAAAGAAAGAAGATCTGCATTATCTAACTGATGTATGTACATACAAAGTTTTCCATATAACTTTGAAATGGACAGGGATCTCATTGTGAATTAATCTTTTCGTATTGTGACATGTATTTATTTTCTTAGCAGCGTTTATCAGGACCGAGAGTCACTTCTACACCAATGTCAGCTAAAAATACTTTACAGGTAAATGATAATATAAAATACATTACATTAGTATGAAGATACATTGTGCGTCCCTTTCATTTTGTTGTAAACGGTCTGGAACTGTTGAAATATTTTATAGGTCCTTGTCTGTACTTTGTTAATAATTTTATGCTTTATGATGTAACAATATTGATTTTTCAAATGTTTTTATTAATGATATTTTTAATTATATAAATATAATGAGTATTGTATATAAATAAATAATGTTATGCTTTATATGTCTTTCATTTCTTCTCCTTCCCTTTTGAATCATTTTTTACTTTGGAACACAAAAATGAATGAATCATTGTTGTTTTATTGTGAGTTGGGAGTCTGAACCACCAGATATTAAATGATATTTACAGCATATGAAAGAATCATTGTTATTTTATTGTGAGTTGGGAGTCTGAACCACCAGATATTAAATGATATTTACAGCATATGAATGAATCATTGTTATTTTATTGTGAGTTGGGAGTCTGAACCACCAGATATTAAATGATATTTACAGCATATGAATGAATCATTGTTATTTTATTGTGAGTTGGGAGTCTGAACCACCAGATATTAAATGATATTTACAGCATATGAATGAATCATTGTTATTTTATTGTGAGTTGGGAGTCTGAACCACCAGATATTAAATGATATTTACAGCATATGAATGAATCATTGTTATTTTATTGTGAGTTGGGAGTCTGAACCACCAGATATTAAATGATATTTACAGCATATGAAAGAATCATTGTTATTTTATTGTGAGTTGGGAGTCTGAACCACCAGATATTAAATGAAATTTACAGCATACGAATGAATCATTGTTATTTTATTGTGAGTTGGGAGTCTGAACCACCAGATATTAAATGATATTTACAGCATATGAATGAATCATTGTTATTTTATTGTGAGTTGGGAGTCTGAACCACCAGATATTAAATGATATTTACAGCATATGAAAGAATCATTGTTATTTTATTGTGAGTTGGGAGTCTGAACCACCAGATATTAAATGATATTTACAGCATATGAATGAATCATTGTTATTTTATTGTGAGTTGGGAGTCTGAACCACCAGATATTAAATGATATTTACAGCATATGAATGAATCATTGTTATTTTATTGTGAGTTGGGAGTCTGAACCACCAGATATTAAATGATATTTACAGCATATGAATGAATCATTGTTATTTTATTGTGAGTTGGGAGTCTGAACCACCAGATATTAAATGATATTTACAGCATATGAAAGAATCATTGTTATTTTATTGTGAGTTGGGAGTCTGAACCACCAGATATTAAATGAAATTTACAGCATACGAATGAATCATTGTTATTTTATTGTGAGTTGGGAGTCTGAACCACCAGATATTAAATGATATTTACAGCATATGAATGAATCATTGTTATTTTATTGTGAGTTGGGAGTCTGAACCACCAGATATTAAATGATATTTACAGCATATGAATGAATCATTGTTATTTTATTGTGAGTTGGGAGTCTGAACCACCAGATATTAAATGATATTTACAGCGTATGAATGAATCATTGTTATTTTATTGTGAGTTGGGAGTCTGAACCACCAGATATTAAATGATATTTACAGCGTATGAATGAATCATTGTTATTTTATTGTGAGTTGGGAGTCTGAACCACCAGATATTAAATGAAATTTACAGCATACGAATGAATCATTGTTATTTTATTGTGAGTTGGGAGTCTGAACCACCAGATATTAAATGATATTTACAGCGTATGAATGAATCATTGTTATTTTATTGTGAGTTGGGAGTCTGAACCACCAGATATTAAATGAAATTTACAGCATACGAATGAATCATTGTTATTTTATTGGGAGTTGGGAGTCTGAACCACCAGATATTAAATGATATTTACAGCATATGAATGAATCATTGTTATTTTATTGTGAGTTGGGAGTCTGAACCACCAGATATTAAATGATATTTACAGCATATGAAAGAATCATTGTTATTTTATTGTGAGTTGGGAGTCTGAACCACCAGATATTAAATGAAATTTACAGCATACGAATGAATCATTGTTATTTTATTGTGAGTTGGGAGTCTGAACCACCAGATATTAAATGATATTTACAGCATATGAATGAATCATTGTTATTTTATTGTGAGTTGGGAGTCTGAACCACCAGATATTAAATGATATTTACAGCATATGAATGAATCATTGTTATTTTATTGTGAGTTGGGAGTCTGAACCACCAGATATTAAATGATATTTACAGCGTATGAATGAATCATTGTTATTTTATTGTGAGTTGGGAGTCTGAACCACCAGATATTAAATGATATTTACAGCGTATGAATGAATCATTGTTATTTTATTGTGAGTTGGGAGTCTGAACCACCAGATATTAAATGAAATTTACAGCATACGAATGAATCATTGTTATTTTATTGTGAGTTGGGAGTCTGAACCACCAGATATTAAATGATATTTACAGCGTATGAATGAATCATTGTTATTTTATTGTGAGTTGGGAGTCTGAACCACCAGATATTAAATGAAATTTACAGCATACGAATGAATCATTGTTATTTTATTGGGAGTTGGGAGTCTGAACCACCAGATATTAAATGATATTTACAGCATATGAATGAATCATTGTTATTTTATTGTGAGTTGGGAGTCTGAACCACCAGATATTAAATGATATTTACAGCATATGAATGAATCATTGTTATTTTATTGTGAGTTGGGAGTCTGAACCACCAGATATTAAATGATATTTACAGCGTATGAATGAATCATTGTTATTTTATTGTGAGTTGGGAGTCTGAACCACCAGATATTAAATGATATTTACAGCATATGAATGAATCATTGTTTTTTTATTGTGAGTTGGGAGTCTGAACCACCAGATATTAAATGATATTAACAGCATATGAATTAATTATTGTTATTTTATTGTGAGTTGGGAGCCTGAACCACCAGATATTAAATGATATTTACAGCATATGAATGAATCATTGTTATTTTATTGTGAGTTGGGAGTCTGAACCACCAGATATTAAATGATATTTACAGCGTATGAATGAATCATTGTTATTTTATTGTGAGTTGGGAGTCTGAACCACCAGATATTAAATGATATTTACAGCATATGAATGAATCATTGTTTTTTTATTGTGAGTTGGGAGTCTGAACCACCAGATATTAAATGATATTTACAGCGTATGAATGAATCATTGTTATTTTATTGTGAGTTGGGAGTCTGAACCACCAGATATTAAATGATATTTACAGCATATGAATGAATCATTGTTTTTTTATTGTGAGTTGGGAGTCTGAACCACCAGATATTAAATGATATTAACAGCATATGAATTAATTATTATTTTATTGTGAGTTGGGAGCCTGAACCACCAGATATTAAATGATATTTACAGCATATGAATGACTCACCCTATGATTGGTTATAGGTATGATTTGGTATACCGGCTTGGAGAAAGAAGATTTGCAAAAAGTGCATACATTTGTATAGCACATGTGTACCCTGTCTTGCAAATTTAATGTTGCAACACTCATTCTGAATGGATGATATTATCTACATATTCATAATTCAACTTTTTTGAATGATCAGTTAGGTTTCAATGTTTCATATAATCTGTGGAGATCATTGCCCTCTAAAAATACTTTGAATAAGTAATGTTACAATGATAAGTGAGTGTACTTCTTAATAATAATATAAAATTATATAATAAGAAATACTTATATTACATATTCTCCCTCTTCTCCTAGTTGTCTTAGGTTAGGCGCCTTTTGAATCTAGGTACTTACTTCAGAGACCCCCGTCCATAAGTGGCTCCAACCTATGACCACTCTTATTATTTCCTGCCACAGTTTCCTAAGTTAACAGTGGTGGTCTGTTTTCTGACATATGAAGTATATTATGATCTAGTCATCATAAATGCAACCTTTTCATTGGTCCTATGAAACTGAAATGTATCATACAATTATAAAAGCCTGAATCAAATAGTATTGCCCCAGAACAGATTTTAATCTAGTGGGGCAATATATTCCATTATATTGTTTTTTTTTATGTTAATTTTGTATGCTCTATTTGGAATAATAAATAAATATATATATAATCAAATGATCTTTCATTCATGAGGTGCATGTTGTACATGCATTTCGGATGAAAATTAGATCATACAGTCTTCATATATATATATATATATATATATATATATGAGGTGAAGGTTTTACTCCATTTCACTGCGTACAGTCGGGCAGAGACTTGGCTCTTGCCTTTGCATATGGGACGAGACACGGCCCGTCACCGGAATATGCAGATTGGATTTGCAACGGGCCGTGTCTCGTCCCATATGCAAAGGCAAGAGCCAAGTCTCTGCCCGACTGTACGCAGTGAAATGGAGTAAAACCTTCACCTCATACTATCTCCTGCGTAAAATCAAGTGATCTTTCATTAATGGAATGCATGTTGCACATGCATTTCCGATGAAAATTTGATCACACAGTCATTCATATATATATATATATATATATATATATATATATATATATATATATATTTAGTCAAATGTTACACCTAGCTGTGAATCTCTCCCCTCCAAACTTCTTTGAAACTATTTCTACAATAAAAATAACTTATACTTGTATAATGTAATTGCTTTGATTATTGCACATTGAATAGTTTGCAAATAACTCAATTTTAGTTCCAAATGTAATAGGTATGTATAAATATTCATGCAAAATTTAAAAAATGTATACATACAAAGCATGCCATCTATCATAAACTAAAAATATCGCAATTATCCAAATATAATGATCTTTTTGTTTCACCCACAAGATTTTCATTGAAGTGATTAGTTGAGCAATTGCAGGTGTATTGAAATTCCCACTCCCACTAGATTGCTCTGTTCTGAAATGGTGATAACAATATCTCTTGTCATACACCACAAGCATTACTACTATAATAAACAGTATAAAATTAAAATAAATTGTAGCTGAGGTGTACCTGTTATGGCTTGGATCTTACTGCCGACTCACTCCACAAGCATATTACTTATTATGAAGGTATTAAGCAATTTATTTATGGTTTTCAAAAATCAGAATACATTTAAAAATAGCTTCAATTTAGTTGATTATTTCAAATGCTAGTTCTGTGAGAAGTACACTCAATGAGTTGTCAACCATAAACTTCAGCATGATTGAAAAAAGTATTTAATCTTTTTATGCTCCTCATAAAAATAATCACCTTGTCGTATACAAAGGCACACAAGTGACATATCAAGATGTAAAGTAAAAGTGCATGGTGTGCATTGTGATGAGGGTGTTTTAGCACTGCTCGGTGTGTGTGTGTGTGTGTATGTAACAATGTTGAAATGTTGTTAACATGTCTCGGTGAAGAGGCTTTCTAGCTCTCATGCTGATATATGTATGTTCATTATAGCTATAAACATAAATCACTATTCTATCTTTAAAGGCCATCCACTCGTTATAAGTCACTCTGTTGCTAGAATATTCCTATGAATGAAACACGTTTATTTATTGCTTAACAGCGTTTACAAAATGAATAGCCATTTATGGCAAACAGATATTCAGATAGAGAGTTATTTAAGGATATTTTTTTATTATTGGGTTTAGTAGCAACTAAATACTGGCTAGACTGTATGATGTTGGTATACTTTTTTTGATTATGTATTTGATGAATGTGTGTGTGTGTTCCAAGTAAAAATTGATATAATTGGATGTGAAGAAGATATCTTATTAAAAGAGTCCATATTACAATCAAAATAATTATATCCAAAAAATATTTACCTCCATATTGCAACAGCTAGATGTACATACATAATATCCTGTACTCATTTGCTCCTCTATTTTTTTTTGATGAATTACTCCTTGTACTTGTAAAATATCTGATAAAAAATTCTTCTAATATATTTATATTTAGCAACAGACCATTCTGCATGTTTAGTTTAAAAGACTATATGAATTGATTTATGCAAAATGTATCTTCACACTAATCCAAACTGATCAATCTTTTATTTTGGGTAAATAAGTAAGTAGGTACTAGGGTTGTGAATCAATGAATGGAGATATTACAGAACAAGAATATCATATTATCAGATTATCAGGTTTGAATTATGACATTAATTTTGTTGTGGCTCAATACATAATTGCACTACACATTATTGTAGATATATATCACATCCATAGCATTAATGGAATGAAATTATTGATTTTATATTTAATCATAGTTTTTAAAGATATATGAAGTTTAATAATTATTAAAATCTAATTATTATTGGGAAGAACTCAAGCCTTTCAATTAACTCCCTCTATATATTGATTACATTTAATGTAATTTTAATATATGTATAACTTTATTGAATAATGCATATACAAAAAATAATATTCTATAATGTTTTCCAGGAGCTCCTCAGAGAGAAACAACAGCACATTGAAAAACTGATAAAGGAACATGAAGTAGAGAGGGGAGAGTTGGCTAAGATAACTTTGCAGATGGACCGGGTGCAGACGGCACTCATAGCTAGTCAGAAAGAAAACTCACAGGTACCTTTATGCATCATAACACTAGCAATGTACGGTACAGAGGGCACTCACGACTAGTCAGAAGAATTTTGATTTCAGTTTAGTTAAACATTTGTTAGAATTGCAAAAATTATCTAATTGTATTTGTTGAATGTTTACAGCTTGTAAAAGAAATAGATAAAATGAAAACAGAATACAAGACTATCTCCACTCAGTTAGAAGATGAAAAGCAAAAGGTTGAAGACCTAATGTTCCGAGCCGAGGAAGATAATATTCACAAGGAAGATTTTACTGTAAGTTTTTTTAAAATAATATCAAAAGTATGCATTTGTCTATGAAAGTGTTGTCATTTCATCAAAATCAATAAACTGTACTCAAACAAAAGACATTATACAAGACAAGTTTGTGCACTTCCTTGAAAAAAACCTGCCATATGAGATAGTAATCGGCAGAGAGAACTTTATTTTTCCATAGTAATACAGACCTTATTGCCACAGCAGAAAGCATATTTTTGCGTATATTTTGGTCAAAGGTGAAGTTTTGTTCTTGTTAAATGTCTTTGACTCAAACATTAATATTTTATTATTTTATTTTATTGAGTACAAACAAATAAAAGGTATAATAAGTATATGATATTTTTCTAAATTGATTTAAATAAGTTATATTCATACTTAATTATGTTTTTAAATATGTTAGATTTGTCGATGACATTCTATGTGTGTGGACTGGTAGTAATAGACAATTAGATATGTTTTTAAATTTACTTAATAATTTTGATGACAACATTCAGTTTACAATAGAATTAGAATGAAATAACACATTAAATTTCTTAGACTTAAGTTTCTCCATTGTAAATTCTAGATTTAAGTTTAGCATTTATAGAAAACCATCATATACAGACACGCTCATCCATGCTTCTTCTTGTCACCCAATATCACAAAAAATGGCTGCTTTCCATTCAATGATTCATAGGTTATTGAATATACCCTTAGAAAAGGAGGAATTCAATAAAGAATTAAATATTATCAAACAGCTAGCAACAGTTAACAGTTACGATGAAAACGTA
Organism: Athripsodes cinereus; assembly: GCA_947579605.1. Lineage (NCBI taxonomy): Eukaryota > Metazoa > Arthropoda > Insecta > Trichoptera > Leptoceridae > Athripsodes > Athripsodes cinereus. Next base: position 12,860,095 of record OX388313.1, on the reverse strand, counting down.
GTTACGAATATTTTAAATAAGAAAAAAATTAATGTTCAATAAATAAATATATCCAAATTTCACTAACACATGCAGTAAACCGTGGGGAAAATTAGCGTATATCGGTAGTATTTCTACAAGTATTGCAAATGTCTTAAAACGTTATTGTAATTATCGTTGTGCTTTTTACACTACCAACAATATTAATAAATTCATTTTTAATAATAAAGACAAGAGAAATAAGTTGGATAAAAGTGGAATATATTATATCTGATGTAATGGCTGCAAAGCCAGATACATAGGAGAAACAGGAAGAGCAATCAATACGAGGTTAAAGGAACATCATAGAGTGTTTAGGGGACTTTCTGGACTTTCAGAAATGGCAGATCATTGTATTGAGAAAGACCATTCTTTCAATGTTGAAAATGTAATATTCTTACATTCTGAGGGTAAGGAACGTAAATTGAATGTTCTGGAATCATTGGAGATTAATAAATGTCTATCTAGCAAAGTGGACATTATTAATGTCCAAACTCCTTTAACTTCGCCATTGCTTTGTTCTAAAACACCCCCACCTAACATCTCAAGTATATATAGACGTTGTTTTCTCTTGTAAATTTAGTTTATACTCCGCCCTGATGATGCCAATGTATTGGTGAAAGCGCTAGGTGTAATTGTGGTATACTTTGTATACATTTATGTGAAACAAAAAACAGTGTTTTTTTATATTCTATATTATTATATTCATATTTTTTTTTCAGAGGTTCAAGGAAGATTTAATAGTAGATTTAGATTTAGATTTATTTAACAAATTTAACAAATTAAAGATACATACAAGAATATTTGACAACAATTACAGCATTAAATGATACTAAATTCTTGATAGTTTATTATAATTACCCCATACACAGTATGGTTGTATTTTAATAATTTTTATTTTAAGTGTTAAGCAATTCAAATGATGTTGCAATTATTATTATAGTTTTTTTTTTCTTTTCTTTATTTAACAAGTTCTCCAGACAGCATTTGCTGGTATAAGGAGAAATTAACTTAGCTAGTTTTTACTTTTAAATATTGGACACTTATAAACTGTTGACAAACTGACACAAAACAAAAACACACACAATAAAAAAAAAAAAAAAAAAAAAAATCTCAACCATTCACCACTGCACGCCTATCCAGGACTAGTCTTTTCAAACTATTAGTAAACCTCTTCAAATTTGTGCTTTCCTTGATGTTCAGTGGCAGAGCATTGAATTCCGATGCTGCTGTATAAAAAAAACCCTTTCTGACCCTATCGGTTCGAGGATCATTGACTCGAATATGATTTCTTTGCCTGGTTTGATAACTATGGATTTCTTTGTTAAAGTTAATGCTTGTATTGCTTTTTATAGATTTTGATAGCATTTGGTATATCATCTTTGTTTTTTCGATGTAAATAATGTCTTCCAAATTGAACATTTTCGTTATCTCATACACCTTAACAGTTTCAGTCAGTCGATCCAGATCAAACACCAATTTCAAAGCCTTGTTCATTGCCCTTTTCACCTGAGATCTTAACTGCTGACTGCATTGTGACCATATAAGTATACCATAGGATATATTAGGCAAAACAAAAGCGTTATAAATCATTCTTTTTGTTTCTATTTCAAAAACATCTAGCCTTCGCAGAATTCCTAGAATGGGACCAGTTTTATTCAGTATTGTTTCGACGTGTTTATTCCATGATAACTTTTCATCCATTCTTAGACCCAGGTATTTGACATTTTCTGTTCGAGTGATTTCCCATTCCTTTATCATTATTTTTAGATCCAAATCTGGTTTGTTTTTCTGTTTCAGCAGCAGGAAATTAGTCTTTAATGCATTTATTGTCAATGAGTTATTGACAAGCCATTTCAAGAAAATGTTCAGATCACTATTGATTATTCTCTGCAGTTCGACACCATCATAATGACTGTAGATCAACACGGTGTCGTCCGCATATACAAAGTATTTTCCCTTCAGATCACAGTATTTAAGGTTGTCAATGTATAGTAGGTACAACAAAGGACCAAGAATCGATCCTTGTGGAACACCCGTATCGATGGAACAATCATTACTAAGTTTATCACAGTTTTTTGTCACGGCTGTTCTGTTTTCCAGATAACTTCTGATCAATCTCAATGCGCTACCTCTAAAGCCCAAATTATACAAAGAATGTAGTAATATCTTGTGATCTACCGTATCAAATGCCTTTGATAAGTCAACAAATACTGGCACGACATACTTCCCTTTATCTAATTCCATATTAATGTATTCCATGACGTCAATCAGTGCTGTTGTTGTATTGCATTCAGATTGAAAGCCATATTGTTGTGGGTCAAATTGTACATTCTTTTTTATGAATTCAACAAATCTTTTATGTAATATTTATTCAAAAATTTTACTTAGAGAACTTAAAAGACTTATGGGGCGGTAATTTCCGGGATCATTTTTCTGTCCTCCTTTATGTATAGGCACAATCTTGGCTGTTTTAAGGCAATCTGGAAATATTCCAGTCTGTATACAACTGTTAATTAGAGTCACAAGCGGTCCCGATATAGTATCACATATGGACTTTAAGTCTCTTGACGTGATACCATCGCACCCACATGCATTACTATTTTTAAGATTTTTAATTGTTGCTGACACTTCACTCTTGTCTGTTGGACTCAAGAATATACTATTCATTGGAGTTATTGGTTGTTTGTTTCTTTCATTAGAATAATTATTGCTCAGTTTTAGTTTATCAGAAAGATTTTTACCAATATTACAAAAGTATTGGTTCATACTCTCTGCTATTGCTTGAGAATCAAACAAAGTACCACTGGAAGTTATCATTTCTTTTATCTCTCCGCATTTATTGTTACTAGTGCGCTTTCCAAGACCCTCATTGATTATTTTCCAGAATTTCTTCTTGTCCCCGTTAGCATTTTCAAACTTTCTTTTAAAATATTGTATTCTTGTATTTCTGATTTCATGTGTTACCATATTTTTAAATCGTGTATATTGGGCTTTGAGGTCTGGTTGTAATTTTTGAAGATGATACAATTTGTTTCGCTGTTTAATCATAGCCATTATTCTTTCTGTTATCCAGTCATTGTTTTTTCTAATACGATAACGTTTAACTGTTGTAGCTTCTGTTTTTGAATCATTAATTATCTTAATCATATCTTCAATGTTATTGATTTTTATTTCATTGACTTTTTCATTAACAAATTTCTCGAAAAGAATTTCATTTATTACTTTTCTTTCAATATATTCAAATTTTTGTTTCTTTTTGCTTAGAATTGTTACTTGTATGTAAAGTAACTTGTGATCGAGCTCTGCCCAGTCGTGTAGACTCATTGTGATCATATTGTCAATGCTATTATCTAAAACGTGATCAATTAAGCTTTTTGAAACACCAGTAACTCTAGTTGCATTTGATGTTATTTCATCATTTATAATCTTATAATTATTAGATTCAATCACAAACTTATATTCGTTACTGACATTATTCTTTACGAGTAGGTCAATGTTTGTATCTGCCACTAAAATCATGTTCTTGAATCTTGACAATAGTTCATCAAGATCTTCTATAAATAATGGAACACTCTTGTCAGGAGCTCTATATAATACACAAATATTTTTGCGACGATTTTGCTTCATAACATTTATAACTAATATATTGTATTCTTCGGATTCAAATACAAGTTTATATTCTAAAGATTCTCTTATATATATGGCTGTTCCTCCACCTCTAGTTTCAGATTTTCTACAATTAAAAATAGCATTGAATCCTTTTATGTTGTAATAATCTATATCGCAAGACTGCAGCCAAGTCTCACAAAACACACAAATGTCCACTTCATGAAACATTTCAATCATTGTTTCCACTTCATGAAATTTGTTTCTGATGCTTCTTAAATTTGCATATACTATGTTGATATTCATGTCGTTTTGCGGTTCTGCTGCTCTGACTTTGCTCTTTACATCTCTATTATCATCTTTAGCACCGGTAGTTCGTGGTTTCTTTAATTATTCTTTCATAATACATTCTAATTGGGCACTTCTTGTCAAAGGCTGAGTGCTTACAATCATGCTTCTTGCTTTGTTTGCAGTTTATGCAGTTTCTTTCTGTCGTTATACTACTACATTGGCGAGAGTCGTGGTCACCAGCACAATATGCGCAACATTGTTTAGCGCTTGTACATTGCATGTGCATGTGGCCAAAGGCCATGCATTTATAGCACTGCACTATCGGGCTCATATCCTCTACAGTTATGTATTGATATCCAATATGTACTCTACCGATTTCTGTAAATTGTTTCCACATTTTAGGAGTTACCTGACATATAAAATTAGCCAAAAGACTATTTCTATTTTTCTTTTTAAATTTTATTTTCAATGGTTCATCCAGTATGATATTACGATTCTGCTGGGATATTGATTCGTTTAGTTCTGCTTCTGTTACACCTTTTATAACTCCCTTAAAGACTATGAGAGGATCCTTTTTGTGTCCATCCACAGCACTTAGATCTTTTACTTTTTCCACTTCTCGTTTCATCTTATCTCTATCCTCTTTCGAACCAAATTTTACAACCACTGTATGCTTGGGTGTTTTCTTGAAACTATTAACTCCTATTCCTAATGATTTTAAATTCACACTTCTTTTAATTAAACCTTCTACATCTTCAGGTTTTTTTGCAGAGTCATTGGTTTTAATAATCAATGAGTGCACCTCTTGTCTTTCACTTAAAAGCGTATTGCATTTTATCTCAGTTTGTGTTTTTGCTGTCATATCAGCGTAAGAAGGCGTTGTTTCTAAATTTATTTTACTTTCAAGTATTTCGTAAATTTTGTTGCACAATATAGTTTGATCTTTTATTTCCTTTACTAATTTTATTGTTAATTCGTCTCTAAAAGGTTCCATTTTGGATCTATAAGTAGCACAGTTTTCTTCTATGATTTTAGTGAGGCCTTTAATAGCCTGTATCACTGTTTCTTTGATGTCTTTCTTCATATTTGTTACGCCATCCAATGCTTTTATAGCTGTTGCAGCAATTTTTTTTCCTTTGATAACCGTTTCCGCTATTTGGTCAACTGAGGTACCGACAGGCGTAGCAGCCATGGGCTCCGGAGATGAGGACGTTGATAATGTCCTTCTCTTTGTGTTAGAGGGAAGTGGGATACCTTTTAGCATTTTTGCAGATAATTACAATTTCTTCCTTATTTGATCGTAAAAGAAAAAACAGATATGGGCACTAACAAAATCATTCAATCCGCTATTGCGGCACTATTATTATGGCACCGGTCGATAAACACACAGTATTTCCCTTATTCAATCAGCTACAATGATGGTACAGGTAGGTATTCTTTAATAATGTGTACCCCCATTCAGTCTCCAACAACGGATCAGGCAAGCATTCAGTAAAAACCTTCTGTATTCACTTACAGATGCATACGCAGACACACATATATTTTAATGCTATAGGTATTCTTATAAAGTACACTTAGTACACTAGATATGCTCTTCATACAAATTCATTCCTATTTCAATTGTACAGTGAATTCATTCAGTGCAATATATTGATAGACAACACCTGCATAAGAACAGATTTCAATACATTTAACTCCACTCTACCCTCGATACAAGGAAAAAAGAGTATATGCTAGAATTTCATGAATACTATATGTTTCTGATATATACTGTCACGAGGTTTTATGGCAATATTCATGTGCTCTTTTCAATGGAAGTAGAGATTTTTCGAAAATTCCAGCCTGAAGAGCAGCGTTCCAGAAAAATGAGAAAAAATATTTTCAATCAAGTATATCTCCTCCTCACAAAAAAATAGAAAGGTATAATGTAATCTTCTGAATTCTCCTTGAGATGAGCTTTCATATGATATGTCACACAATTAGATTTGGCAAAGTTACCCTGATGGATGCCGGCTGCTGATACCCTGTCTCCGTAACCTCTGCAGTTACAGGACCGCCGCCGCGAGGTAAATTGTGCGCGGCACTGAGACGCTCTCACCGGTACAGGTTTAGAGATGAAGGCACTTACGGTTTCTGCAGCGTCATTTACATTAGTCCTTGCAGTTACAGGTTATTCACTTCACTCTGTTATTAGTCCCTTCAACACTCCCCAATCACTAAGATCACTTTTTTTAAAAGATAGAGGACACCTTTCTGATTACGATGATATACAACACCATCAATAAATTCATTAATTTAACCATTCAAACACAACAAACACTGAGCACAACAACAAACAAGATGTCACCTGTGTCATTCAACAAACAAGTTGTAAGTGCACTATTTCATACAATAGTAAGTGCACTATTTCATAAATATTGTAATATATATATTTTTCTGATGAGGTATGCCACTCATTCTGTATGTCTTAATTCTTCATGGCAGAAACCTGTGTGTTCATTGGGCCTAATCGCTACACCGCTTGTGAGAAGAGTTATGATGAGATAAATAGGATATCAATTTAATATAAAACAATGAATTTTTGTCAACCCTGTGCCTATCTGTAGTCAGTCTTAATATATTATTATTATGTAACTGCGACTAAATGCTGAACTAATCTAATATAAATTAAGTTTTAAAATTTTGATATTCTAACTCTAATCGTAAGTAAATTTAAAGGCCACCCACTCTTTTATGAATGATCAGATTGAAATGAATCAGTTAATTACAAAATAACTATTTGTTTACTAATCACAATGTTTGATTTTTAATTATCAAATTTATTAAATATCAAAAATAAATCATTGAAGATTACATTTAAAATAATAATTGCATAATATTTGCATGTCACAATATTTTCAAATAAAAAGTTTTAATTGTGTGTTCATTAGAAATAAAGCTAAAGAAAAGTAATATGTACCTACTGTTTAATTTCAGAAAGAAAAGGACAAATTGTCTACTAATGTCTTAAGTTTGGAAAGTGAGTTGGAGATATCCAAGAGACAGATAGAAGAGTTACAGGCACAGTATGTTCTCTTGCAAGGACAACACAAAGCTGATAATGATATTTTGTCAGCTCAACACAAAGATGAAGTGCAGGCTGCTCATGGTAATATAATCTGACAACTAATATTTTATAATAATATACCTAAAATATTATGTATTGCCATACAAATGGTTATACTTTATTATTTTACAAGTGCATATTGTATATAATTTTGTCTAATTTCACATCCTATTACCGTTTTAATCAAATTTGAATTAAATCCGTGATATAATAGTGATAATTTAATATAAGAGTGTTGTAATGTTTTTGATATAATTTTATGACTCTGCTACACCAAAAGGAGTTCATTGCAAGTTAAACTATGTGTCGTATAAAAGTATAGGTATTATTTGATTTATTTTATTCCTTATTTTGAGATGGTTTGGAAATAGACAGTTTTACAATACATATGTAACAGATAACAATGTTAAATAACTCCAAAACCAGTAATGTTATTATTGTCTTTGTCTCTACTGATGAGGTGTGTTTACCTGCTGACTTCTATAGATAAATATTCTTTAGAAAGGTATTCATTCTGTGTTCAGAAGCTCTCCTGTTCGCTTGAATTCTACTTGGGTATTTTTTACTTTTGCATATTTGAAAGCTATTACTGGTACAACATTCCCTCCAGCTAACTGTCTTTTGACAAATTTGAATAACATCACAAATTTTTATAAAATATGTATCGTGTCAAATAAAATAAGTGATAAAAATGTTCATAATAATTGTATATTTTAGAGTGAGTGCTTTCACACTTATGTGACACAAATCAATTGTATTCAAATTTCTTGTTGACCTACCACATACCTAATCTAATTTTTTATGAGGTGACTGAATTCCCACCACAATCCATATAGTCCACAATGCATATAATCTAAACTCAATATTTCATATAGGTATACTTGTAAACAAATTAACCAAAATGTTAATAATGATTGTAATACCTACTTAGAATAACTTTGCAAAAGTTCATTTAAATAAAAATAAAATAAAACACTATTACTTTCACTGTGAACAATATTTGACACAGAGACACCCGTCATCAGTGAGTTTTTATTAGAAATTATTAATATCATTTTAAATGTACTTTAATTCAATCAAAATGTTAATATTGGCCATGAATTGTGATTGTCAGCTATATAATTGCAAACTTTGTTTTAGCTCTGGCTGCTGAACTTCAGAAATTATTGGATGAAGCTCACATGTTACTGCGGGAAAAAGATGGAGAGAAAGAATTACTTTCCAAATCACACATTGAAGAAGTTAACAAAACTAAAATGGATTTTGAAAAAACCGTCAACGAAATAAAATCTAAACTTACTGAAACACAGTTGGAATCATCCGAAGAAATTAAATTATTGAAGGAAAATCTTGTTGAAGCTACAAATAAAATAAATGCACAGAATGAAAATAAAGAGAAATTGTCTATTGAATACAACAATTTAATCAGTGACTTAAGGACACAAATAGATCAAAAACAGAAGTTGGTAGATGAGAAAACGCAAGAAATTATTAAAGGTAGGTATTCAATGCATTAAATTAATTTTTATTAGGTATATACTTAGACACACTTATCTACTTGTTCTATAAAAAAAACTATATTTTTAGTAACTGCAAGCAGTAAAGAAAATGAAATATCACTTATAAAAGAGCTGGAAAAAGTCAAAATGAACCTCAGTGGAAAAATTCTTGATGTTGAGACTTTGACTGAAAGTAACAAAGAGCTGAATGATGTATTAAAGAATGTGAAAATGGAATATGAAACACTGAAAGTAGATTTGATTTCTAAAACTTCAGAAATTGAAGCATTGTCCAGTAGTACTGCAGAACACAATGGATTTCTTCAAAACGAACTAGACAAACTCAGAACCTTTTTGAATGAAAAGCAAGCAGAAATTGAAACTATTAAATCCCAATCAAAAGACTTAAAAATAGCTTTTGAAAAAGAGATAGAAACTCACCAAGAAAATATATCAGTGTTCATAAAAGAGATTGATAATCTCAAGAGGGAAATTGATAATGTAAACCATGAACATTCAATGAAGCAAGATCAAGTAAATAATGAAATATCAGAAAAGAATAATTGTATTAAATCTCTGGATACAAAATTAGCTGAAAGTTTGAAATCACTTGAAGAAGCAAAGGGAAATAATCGAGTTTTAGAAATAAAGAACAACTCATCTGAAGACGAGGTGAAGAAATTAAATGATATGCTAACTCAGAAACAACAAGATTCCAGTGTACTATCAACAAATATTGAAATATTAAATACAAAACTTTCACAGATGGAGCTCGATTGTGGAGATTTTAGTAGAAAATTAAGAGATGAAATAGAAAAGGGTTTAGAAATACAAAGACATAGAGAAAAATTAGAAAATGAATTATCAAATGTAAATAGCAAATCCACAAGTTCAGATGAACAAATTAATATCCTAACCAGTAAATTAAAAGAGACTGAAAAAGAATTGGGAAATCTCAAGGAATCGAACAGAGACAAAGTCAGTGAATTGGAAAGAAAAGAACAAGAAGTAATGCAACAACTTGAAAAAATGCAAATTGAAAATGAAAACCTTAAGTGTAAACTGACGCAAGGTATGTCAATATTAGAAGAAACAAAGAAAAATTATGATAAGAAAATACAGCAGCTAGATGAAAAGCTACTCAAAGTTCAAGAAGAATCTACAAAAACAATAGCTGAAATTGAATTGAAACACCAAACCACTATTGAAAAGCTAATCAAGGATGTTGATAGTAAAAATGAAGAAAATGAATATTTAAAACAACAGTACAATCAATTGAATCATGATACTAGCTCAACAATTAATGATTTAAATCATCGTTTAGAAATTCTTCAAGAAAGTGGTCAAACTTCAGAAAGTCAATTGAAAGAAAAACTGAATGAACTCATAACAATACAAAATGAATTGAATCAAAAATTGGAAGCGTCACAAAGCAATGAAAAAAACTTACAAGATATTAATCAAAAGTCGGAAGAAGAATTAAAAAGTATTAAAGTAGCCCTAGAAATTACAATTAAAAATGGAAATGAGAAATCTAGTTTGCTGAATGAAGAAATTCATCGTTTACAAAATGAGCATGATGCATATAAAAATACTCTCATTGAAAAGGATAACATATTAAAGGATTTACAGCAAAAAGTAGCATTATGCGAATTGGAAATAAAATCTAATTTAGATGTTATCACTGAAAAAGATAGACAAATCACTACCAACAACAGTGAGCTCAAAAAGGCTTTAGATGAAAAATATGAAGTAGAAAAAAAACTTTCAGATGGTATTACCGAAATAGGGAATGTCCAACAAAAAGTGGAGAATCTTGTTGATGAGGTCTCATGTAAAAATTCAAAAATAGAAGAACAAGAAGGACTCATTATGAAGTATAAGGAACAGATACAAAATATAATATCTGACAAAAATAATTTGGAAAATGAAACCCAACAGTCGTCTGAACATTTGAATAGTTTAAGAAGTCAGAACGAAAAATTAAATAATCAAGTATTGTGCTTAGAAAAATCAATAGTAGAAGTAAATACAGAAAAAAATATTAAGGATGAGAAAATTAAAGCCTTAGAAATAGAGATAACCAATCTCAAAGGAATAGATACCAGTTTACGGAAAACTCAGGAAGAGTGTATATCACATCTTAAGGATATTGAAAATAAGAACTCAATAATAGCTCAATTAAATGAGAGAATAAATTCTTTAAAGAAAGATGTAAGCAAAGATAATTCTGACAAGGAACAGAAAGTAAGACTACTTGAAAATGAAATAGCTGAAATTAAAACAATTCATCTTCATGAGATTGGTGAAATGAAAAAGTCTCACCACAGTTTACAATGTGAGAAAGAAGACATGGAGAAAAAGCTCTTAGAACTAGAATATGCAAATAATAAAATTGTGACATTGAAAGAACAGGTAGAAAAATCTAATGAGGATATTCAAAAGTTGACAACACTGAACGAGGCCCAGAAAAAAAATTATGACCAGCTAAATATTCAAATGCATGACGAATATGAAAAACTAAAAAGTGAAACAAAAAAAGATAGGAAACAATTAAAAGAAAGACTCAAAGCATCTGAATCCACATGTTTTGATTACAGTAAACAATTGGATCAAGAAAAACTTCTAACCAAAGATTTACAACTAAGGATTGATGAAAGCAATAATCTAATAAAAGAGTTACAGAACAGAATACAATATTTAGAAGTTTCAAGTGAAAAGAAGGCTGGTGAAGAAAAATCTGAGCTCCAAAAGTTGTTGTTAGAACTACAAAGTTGTCATAAAGCTCATGATGAAGAATCTAAACAACTTAAGAGTGAAATAAATGTCTTAAATGAACAGATATCTAAGAAAACTTGTGACTCTACAAAGTATAGCAATCACATTACATCCTTAGAGAATGACATTAAGGTATACACCACACCCCGTTACTATATAAAATTACATCATGAAAATATATTATTATGTTTACAATTATATTTTATATACATACTCCTTACATATTATATTGCAGCGATATAAATCACAGAATGAGGCATTAGTTCAAGAAATAGCTCAATTAACCAATGAAATTAAAGAATGCCAAAAGTCTCTTGTCAAACCAGACTTGAATTCTAACAACAATGTTCAAAAGCCACAAATTATGGACACTGATGCAAAAAGGTATTATTTTATTGTTACGTGAGTTCTTTGCAGCAATATTTACAAAAAAGAGTGGGAGACTAATTCTTTGCTGGCTGTTCCATGGAAAAATATTTTAAATGTTTGATTTAAAACTATATTGGTCAAATATCTGAACCTACCTACGCCAGTTGAGAATACAGAAAATGGTTCTCCTGTTAATTAATCAATGTTAAATGTGTCTACAATGAATGTATAAACATGCAGTCTGGCTAAATAGAGTAGAAAATAATTGCGGGTGCTGCTGTCGTTTATATATGGCACCATAACTCTTGAGAAAACAGTTTTCTGTCATTATAACTTAATCATAACAGACACTGAAATATTATATAGGTATAAACTGTGTATATTGATTGTAATCAATGTACACAGTAAAGAATGAAAAAAATATTAGTAATAATTTGATAATATTTAAGTATTTTGCAAAAAAGCACTCAAACCCAAACCACAACAGTTAATAACCTCAGAAAACTAATAGATATGTATTAATAGAATTCTGGCAGGCGATCTTAATGGATGGGTTGGTGTAAGGAGAAATGAATTACAGAGTGTGTTGGGAAATATTGGTGATAGAAGAGTGAATGACAATGGAAGACGTATAGTTGAAGCATGCTTGGAGATGGATCTCTTTGTGACAAATACATTTTTCGCTCATAAAGAAATCCATCAGTATACATGTGAGAGAGGGGATGAAATATCGAAGTTAGACCTTGTGTGTGTGGACTCTCGTCATAGGAAGGTAACCTCGGACACCAGTGTGTATCGTGGCGCCGAGTTGGAAACAGATCATTTCTTTGTGGTCACAAGAATAAATCTGTTTTGTGGCTGTGCTTGAGAACACAACACAAAGAACCGTGCCGTCTATGAATCTGAGAGTCGAAAGATGAAAATATACAGGAAGAATATGAACGAAAGACAAACGAGATTCAATTGCCCGTGGCGACACCCGATGAATCTCCTCTATACCGCCGGCAAATCTACTTAGGGAACAATCTTCTACAATACGGTTCATTATTTCAATTTGACCACATGCACATAGTGGGTGGTCTCTCTTGCCCCGTAAGTGGAGAAATGTCCGCATCTGCCATGGCCAGTTCGGATTCTGTTAATTCTCGACCATTGCTTCCGCGGCAGACTTAACCCTGGGAGTCTTTGTGTCTGATCTGTTGTAAGATGTCTTGCGTCAGGATTTTGCGTATTCCATTCACTTCGCTACAAATCATCGATTGTGGACCCCTCCTCAGCGAGTTGCTTCCCCAGTTGCCAAGAATATTTATGATATCGAATAATGATAAAAAATGTACAAGTTCTCTATTACGTATGGGGGGCACGTGCCTGCCCTTGCGGAGCCTATTGACGATGTCTTGTATATGTGTATAATCAGTTTAAATAAAATGGCATTGTCTTTTGTAGGTGTATAATTTTAGTGCCTCCCCCTTTAGTTTTTTTCCGAATCCACCACTGGTTCCAATTCTAAATACTCAATTCCAGTAATATTCCTGTCAATTTCTGTGTCGCTCTCTTTCGAATCCAGTTCATCATTGTCTGGTCTAAATCATCCATATTGTCATACAGTGTGTTCCCTAATCATAATACATATTATTTTTCTGTATCATGTAGGTGCGTGCCAACACCAGTTAGCCCAGTCCTCGATGTGACATAAATGTCAAAATATTGGAACATAACCTAATTAATTAATATTGTGGAATATCAACAAAAATAATGTTAAAATATCTCAAGCTATAATACATGTCATAATTAATGGTATGGTCTCCACACTACGCTGTTCATTCAAACAGCATAGAGAGAGTTCAGCATAAGTTTTTGAGATTCGTTAATTTTAAATTGAAGATACCCATAACTAGGGTTGCCACCCGTACTTTATTATAAAGTATTGTACGTTATTTCAGGTAATCGTACTTTATACTTTATGAGAAAAATAAAGTATGCGAAAATACTTTATTTCGCATGATTTGATATCTTTGGGATTTTGAAAAGTTTAGTTGTAAGTATTTTTTCGTTAAACGAAATTTATCAATTGGTGCTGAATCGACGTCGCCACTCGCCAGCGCCACATCTCTTAAGCACTTGTTTTAATCAACTTCTGAACGCAGTCCAACCTCAAATGTCAACAATGTCAGTGTCATTGTCACAATTTATTGTTTGTTTTGTGCAAAGCGGTTTGAGTGCATTACGAGCGCTCTCTGGCAAAAACATTGTAATAATCAATTTTATACAAATTTGGTGGAGAAAATCTCATAACTTGTTGACTCTTGCGAACATTTGGATTTGATAAAATAAAAAATCTAATATCTATTACCTACCAATATTAGTTTTTTTTTATCTTGATAAAACAAAAAAGCTGACTGATGAGATTTATTTAGGTAATCTTTGTTATATCAAAATACAAATTATTTGTAAACTATAATTAAGTATATTTTTTTATACATCTTATCAAGTATATATATACTGTGGATTTTAAGTAGCATTCACATTGCTTCACTTTGGATGATCATCCAGAGTGTCAGGGTCAAACCTGTTCATCGAAAGTGAACACGTCTGTTCACATTTGTTCATCCTATGCTTTCACTGCCATGTCTACTTTCTCACTCATGTATTATGTAGTTTGACGTATTTTCGTATAAAAATAATTAAACAAATTCAAACATGAAAAATAACACTTAAAATAAATTAATATAGCTCTCGACTGCATAATAATTTTGTACATGATTCTGACATTCAATACAAATTCATAGAGAATAAAACAAATAATAAGATGAAACTTGTTTATGGTCGTTTCAGTGAAAGGACCTTTCATCAAAATTATGACGAGTGGTAATCTCTTTCCTCCGTGATCGCTAGTGATCACTATTGATGAAACGCCTGTTCACACCTGTTCATCTTGGAGGATCATCCGGAGTGATCACTGAAAGTGAACGTATGTGAACGACCCAAACTTCTTTAAATAAACAAAATATCGAGTTTCTGTGATGATTTTTGGTTTCAAAATATGTGAAATTTTATCAAAAAAAATGTTTTAAAAATTGGTAAAAAAAAATTTGAAACATGATCGTGCATTGTTTGCCAAACACACCCCCGATTTCGATTTTTTGAAATATGTTTTTTTATAAACGAATACTATAATAGCTGTAATCGTTTTTTTTTCTAATAACAGTCGGTACAAGTACCCGTTACTTTTTTGAAATAGGTATTTTGAGAAAATATTCTTAAAGAAAACCGAGGAGTTTTGAAACATATCAAAATCCTATAGACCATTAAAGATCACGTGGTCTTGTCTATGGATTTGCTTTTGTTTGTGGGGCAAACAGTCAGATTGCGCAAACCATCCTTGTAGGATGTTATGCCGTAAGAGAAAAAAAAGAAAGTCAGACGACAAAATAATAACAAAATCAACACTGACAGTTTTTTTTTATTATTAGGTATTCTTTAGGCGTTCCACCTAATACTACACCGTAATCGTCTGTTGTGTTGGGATACCTGATGCCCCTCAATGATTTTTCTGTGACGTTATCCTTTAATGGTCTATACCATTTTGAAAATTTGTCGAAGGGGGGGGAGGTAGAAATTTTAAGGTGAAGTAAAATTGAAAATTTTCTGTATATGGAGTAAATTGTTGCATGGCCCTGTAGAAAATCGCATTTCTGAAATATGTCCCGGCTGCTGAAAAGGTTGGCCACCCATGCTCTACATACACCTAGAAACGTAATTTCAATAGTGAAACAGATCAACTAGATAGTGAATGTGTTACACCGAAAAAATGTTTTAAAAAAATACTTATTTACTTAAATTTAAATATAGACTGTTAAGATGCTGTGCACTTGTTCAGTAGAGATATTTATTTGATACAAACTGCAAAAAGCATAAAAACATGTTTTTAAAATAAAAATAAAGAAAAATAAATTGTACTTTATTTTGATACTACGTACTTCTTTTTTCTTGCCTATAATGACCAATGTACTTTATCTGCAGAAAAAAAAGGTGGCAACCCTACCCATAACCGAAATTGACTATAGCAATTTACTAAATGTAATATGAGTAGTGTAAGATCAAAGGCGGACATCTGTCAGCGTCATAGAAAATGAGTTAGGAATGGATTCTTATAGGATTTTGTCTGTTCTTTTCAATGGTCGAATTTGTTTGTGTAAAAAACGGCCAGAAGTTGGTGTAATTTAGAACTAAAATTTGATATTTGTTTCAATTCCGGACACCTACCCATTAGTCTTACATCAAAATGCGGACAACTGTAATAATGATGACGCGGACCAATGACAGCGGTGCATTTGAATCACGTGACCACAGAGATCTGTCATGGCCGCATATTGTCAAAATTGTCGGAGCATTCACAACAAACGCGCATTTGTCTTGAAATTATTAAATAATTTGATTAAAACTATTGCTGTTCTGCTATTATAAGTGTGAAATATGGAGCAAAACATCACACCGGTGAATCCAGAAAGTGCCAGGAAGAGAAAATCTCAGCCTGAGAAGTGGAAAAGGAATATTGCCAAAAAGGAACGGTAAGAATATGAATATTCAGTTTTTTGCTTGTTATACAAAGAATTACGCTTATGGTTAAGATTTTTATGCCTTAAATGTAATATAACTACGTAACAAAGCATTTAATATTATTTTAAAGCAGTGCATTTGGGGATTTATTAGTCTGCGAGAGGAGGTGAATGGAGAGAGTTTTAAAAGAGGACTGAAGACACACCATTTTGCTGGAAGTTTCGGGTGATGGATACGATAAACGGCGCCCTTGAGGTCATGTTATGAGTAAACGGCGCTTTACAAATTGTCCATATATATATATATATATAATGGTTATTCAAACTTTAGTATGCGATTTTGTGTTGTAGTACTCACAACACGTCCAGAGGCGGCTCCATCTTGTAGGGCCAATGAGTCACATGCCTAATAATTTTCATATTACGAAAATTTTATTTTTATTATTTTGCTTGCCTCACGCTGTGCCCAAACAGCGAACAGCAAACAGCAAAAAAAAAATAACCCGTTTTTTTTTTTTAATGATATATCTGGGTTTTGTTATAAACCCAAATACATCCTTATACACCTTTCACAGTAAGCTAAAAGCTTGTGTCGTGAAAGGGGAGTTTGCCGGCACCTGGCATCGAACCGCGGAACCGAACTGTTACAAATGTTTTTTTTTTCAGGTATTCTGCAAAAGGTCTTCCCAAGTATCCGATATGTGGGCACAAAGTAGGCTTTCAATGTGCCTTATTAACAATGGATGACATTGATAAATTCCATGCAGCCTTCTACGCTATTCCCGAAAAGAGCAAGCAAGATGCATTCATCCTTAAGTTCTGCCATGCGGAACCCCCCAATCCAAAAAGAAAAAAGAAAAATGCGGTTAAGGAAAAATCCACAACATTCCAGTACACTATTTTAAACAGTGCTGCAATTCATCTCAAAGTTTGTAGAAGTACTTTTTTAAATGCTTTGGCTCCCATCACTAAGCACAGAATTATAGGAGTATTCAAAAAATTTAAGAAAAGCGCGTGCCAAGTTCCTGTAGAGACTAGAGGCGGTGACCACAAAATAAAAATGTTTGGCACCAAAAGAAATAATGTCGAAAGTTTTATATGCAGTTTGAAAGCATGTGAGTCGCATTATTCAAGAGAAAGGAGTTCTAGAGTTTATCTGCCATCTGAATTAAGCATACGTAAATTATGGAAAATGTATAACAACGATAAACAGGATGAAGAAAAGGTAACTGAAAGTTTTTTTAGAAAAGTATTCTGCAGGAAATTCAACATCAGTTTCTCTGCTCCCACGGTCGATGAGTGTAGCACGTGTATCGAGATGGGAAGCAGAATTTCGATAGCAAAGAGCGACGATGAAAAAGACGAATTAAAATTGAAGCTGTTGTTTCATAAAAAACAGGCACAGGCATTTTTCAATCATTTACGGGAAAAGCCTTCAGGGTGTGCAGTTATGTCATTTGACTGCCAGAAAAACTTAAATCTTCCAAAGGTGAGTGATCAAATTGCATATTATTCGAGGCAGTTGCACTGTTACAACTTATCAGTTGTAAAAGGGGTTTCTACAGACTCGTTGAAACCGGATAATGTGTCCATTTATTCATGGACTGAAAATGAAGCAAAAAAATCATCGAATGAAGTAGCTTCAATTGTGTTTAATGAATTGAACAGTATTGATCTTTCTGGCTGTAACTCTGTGCGTTTAGTGGCTGATGGTTGCGCTGGACAAAACAAAAATATTAATATGTTAACTATGTGCTTGAAATGGCTGGCCACTTGCGCACCACGAGACATTATGACATTGTCACTGATCTTTCCAGTTACTGGTCACTCTTTCCTTCCATCAGATAGAGTATTTGGTTTGATCGAAAGAGACATCAAGAAAAAGCAGAGCATAATTAATAAAGAGGAATATCATAAAATATTTGAGAGATATGGACAAGTAAAGCTGATCGATCGAGATTGGAAACCGCTGGACTGGAAGGCTCAAGCCAAACAATTCGTAAAAACAGCTAGTCAATTACATTTTAAGATTTCTCAATGTAAACGAGTAGTCTTAAGAAAAACAAAACATGGCAAAATAGTCATTAGAGGAGAATTAGCATATAATACAGATACAGCAAAGGAACGACTAATTTTGAAAGGGGCATACACAGCCATAGAAATAAATCCCCCAAATATACCAATTGGCGTACCAGTTCAGGCCGAAAAACTCAAAGATGTTGGAAATTTGGTGGAAAAACATTTTGGAAAAGATTGGAGAACTATCCCAGCACTACAGTGGTATGCGAACTTATTAGACAAAACATCTAGCAATGTGGAATCTCTTGAGGAAGTATGTGAATGTTTTGAAATGCAGGAGGAGCTAAATGAGGAAGACGTTTTGATACCTGTATAAAATTGGACTGTATAAAAGTTAGCAGGGCCGCTAAGTACCTAATTATTTTTAATTATATATTCATGTAGGTACCTAGAAAATATATTTTTTATCCAAAGTACTTATACCAAATACCTATTACTAGTAAAAATGCAAGAATTTGTAATTTGATTAAACTTTTGTTTCTCCTTTTTTATTGTTCTGTTTCGCCATAATAAAATATATACAGCTAAACTGTTTCGCACTTTTATTCATTTCCTTTTTTGTTTGGGGCCGCCCCTGGTCAATACTGACGGTCTTTCCATCAAAAGCGGACACCTGCCATAGTGTTTGTGTCAAATGTGGACATTTGTGAAGTTTTGCTTCAAAACACGGACATCTGTTTTTTAAAGCTTATTTTTGCTCGTGATCTACACTATTTTGAAGTAGGTGAGTCCACAGCCCTACTTGTGAGTATTCAAACTATGTTAGGCAAATAAAAACATGCTTATTGAACAAAAAGTCTCTGCACAACAAAAAAATGCATTTTACTCAGAATATCAAAAACGACAGATGTCCGCCTTTGATATTACACTACTCATATAGTCTATCTTTTGTGTTTGTATTTATTTAAATGTTTGATATTGTTCCTATACATAAAATTTGTTTCTAATCACGCTATGTATAATAATGTTTAAGTTTGTAAAAGTTAATAAATAATTGTGGGTTTAATACTAGAACTAGACATCTCAAATTTGATCATTTTGAATTAGTATATATTCCCGATGGTTGCCTTTAATGTTTTGAGTAATTTCTAGTAATTATGAATTAAGAGGCTTCCTTATACTGTAATCAAAGTGTTTCAATAATATATAATAATAATAATAATAAAAAGATGATTTGTATTTGGCGCTGTTTCATGGTCCGTGACCATCTCAAGAGCGCCGTGGCTTTTTAGTCAAGTTGGAAGCATCTTCTAGGTCAAACATGAAGTTCATGTAGCGCTGCTGCCACTGCAGAGGACTCTCCATCTTTATTGGCATCAGTTCTCTGCCTCAGGCCATCCCATATCTTGGTTGTGGTGTCGTACATCTCTACGTTCTTGGGATGACGAAGAGTGTAGATTTTCTCAACAGCCGACTCGAAGTCCTTCTTTTCGAGCGTTCCACTTTGGTTGACATCAAAGAAAACGTTGCACACATAGAGAAGCTTCTTCTTACGGAGATCTGAGATAGGCATCGTGGTAGACAAAACAGTATTTTTGTCCCTTTCACCCGCTCTGTTGTTGCGTGTAGTCGGTGTTGTTATCCTTCTCTGTTACACTACTGGACATACACTGATCACTACACGCTGGCACTTGTGAGACAACAGAGTGATTCCCGGAAGGGGTCGGTTTTTTTAACACGTGTTTTGGCAATAGAAGCGGGAATGTAACACAAAATGATGACTTGTTTAAGTTTTGAAGAGACAATCAACAATAATGAATATTAATTTATTTCGAGTTTTGATGAAATTTAAGAGATGATGAGATGCAAAAACTACGCGGTTTTGAAATGTTAGCGTGCACAAGAAAGTTCAGCACTATGGGACCGATATCTTTCGTAAAATTAAATTATTTAAATGCTATACTATACTATACTATACCCTCACGCCGTATCCCAAGTGGGGTAGGCAGAGAGAACGGAACGCCACACAGATCTATCTTTACACACTTCCTTCGCTTCCTCCACATTCATACAGTTTCTCATACATGCACGTCGATTCCTCTTACTCAACACGCGACCATCCTTGAGAATTTGATCAACGTGATCAAGCCACGTGGTTCTCGGACGTCCGCGCTTCCTCACACCTTTTCTTTCAGACAAGTATATCCTCTTTGTCATTCTTACTTCGTTCATTCGTTCAACGTGTCCAAACCACCGTAGTTTATTCACGCGCATTCTGTCCACAACACTCTTCTTGCATCCGCTCATTCTTCTAATATCCTCATTCTTCACTCTATCACGCAGCGTTTTACCAACCATTCTTCTTAACCATCGCATCTCCACTGCATTTATTCCACTTTCGTCCTTCTTCAGCCACGTCCATGTCTCGCTTGCATACGTAAGTGACGGTACCAGAATGGTATTGTGCACCAGCATTTTAGCCATGTTCGACACATTGCCATTGCTGACAATGGGTCGAAGTGCACCGTTCACTCTAGCACCGGCCACTTTCCTTCTTTCAATGTCCCTATCGCATCTTCCATCCCTCGCAAACATACTTCCCAAATATACATACTCACTTACTTGCTCCAAACATTCGTCACCAACTTTGATCTCGCAAATCGTTTTTTCATTCTCTCTTTCAAACACTAGAACTTTCGTCTTCATAACATTCATTTTCAAACCATTCAAATTGCAACTATCATACACACACGTAACAATCTCTTGTAAGTCCCTTTCACTCTCAGCCATTAACACCAAATCATCTGCGTACATCAATGCATTCACCCGAAACCCATTCAGCTCGACACCAACATCCATCTCTTTCACAGGTCGCATACAGTAGTCGAAGAATAGGTTGAACAGCCACGGAGACATGACACAACCTTGCTTCACTCCCTTGGTGAGGACAAACCACTCCGAGAGAGTGTTATTTACCCTCACGCAAGCGGAGCTTCCCACGTAAAGTGAAGAGATTACGCGTATCAACCGGCTGCTCACCCCATACTCCGACAACACGCGCCACAACCTTTCCCGGTCCACTCGATCATATGCTTTCTCCAAGTCCACGAACGCACAAAAAAGCCTCTGGTGTTTACCCAGAAACTTCTCTATAATCATTCGCAGGGAGAAGATCTGATCGGTGCACCCTCTGCCATTCAAAAACGCTCCTTGTGCATCCCATATCTTACACTCAGTTATCTTTCATACTCTCTCAATCAAAATTCTACCATACAATTTCCCTATTGAGCTCAGCAAGCTAATAGCCCGATAACTCCCGCATTCAAGTCTAGAGCCTTTCCCTTTGTACAGGGGGCAGATGATAGCCCTCCTCCAATCCTCTGGTGTGACGCCTTCTCTCCAACAATCGTTGAAAAGCACCACGCGAGAGCCCCCGGTCCACCAGACTTGATGAGATCAACGGCAACACAATCATACCCTACAGCTTTACCGCACTTCGCTTTTTTCAATGCATTCATAATCTCATTCATGTCTATCATATCGTTTTCATTCACACTGCTTTCAATGTCGTCATACTCATTCTCATTTGTACCATCACATTCAAACAGATCTTCGAAATACTCCTTCCATCTCCGTAACACACATTCTACATTCACTAACACACATCCATCCTTGTCTTTTATCCCTTTCATACTGTTCACACTTGTACCCTTCCTCTTTCGTTTCACTTCATTCCAAAAAATCTTCATATTTTCACTCGCATACATAGACAATTTCTTACATTCTTCATCTTCAAGCATTTTTTTCTTCATTTTCACAACTTCACGCACTTCCTTCTTGCATGTCTTGTATACTTCTTTCTTTTGCTCTTTTTCAAATGTGTCACACTGATTTACACTCAGTAAGTCTTTCCAAGCATTCTTCTTCTTATCTACAGCTTCTTTCACATCATTATCCCACCATGCATCGCCTTTTTTACGTCCTACTTTAGCTTCACCACATGCTTCTTTTGCACTCCCTACAAGCACACTTTTTAAGACATCCCACCTTTCATTCATCGTTAGATCATTCTTTTCGTTCGCGCTAAGTTTCTCATTCACAGTTTTTACATATTCATTCTTTACATTCTCATCTTTCAGTTTTTCGACTCTCAATCTCATAGATGGCGTGGACTTTTGTGTTCTTGACTGCCAACCGGAGAATAGATTTATTCTTGAGACGACAAGAAAATGGTCCGTCTCCAGCTCAGCGCCTCGATACACTCTAGTGTCCGTGGTCGCCTTCCTGAGACGAGAGTCCACACACACGAGGTCAATCATCGATCTTTCATTCCCTCTCTCCCAGGTATACGTGTGGATCTCCTTGTGGGGGAAAAAGGTATTCGCCACAAAGAGATCCATCTCCAAACACATTTCAATTATTCTCTTACCATTATCGTTCACTCTACTGTCTCCATTCATTCCCAAAACATTTTCAAGTTCATTCCTTCTAACACCCACCCATCCATTCAAATCACCTGCCAAGATCAATCTTTCATTATCTTTTTTATCTTCTGCAATCTTTCTCACGCAATTCCAGAACTCTTCCTTTTCCGTCTCTATGGCATCGTTCCCAGGACCATACCCAACTATGAGTAAGATCCTAGTCATCCCCACTTTGAAACGGATCCAGATTAGCCTGGGGCTTACACATTCATACATTCACTCATTCTTTTCGATAAAAAAGCACCCACACCTTGACACTTTCTCACCATCCCTCCTCTCACATTCAAAACTCCCACCCTACATTCCGCTCTCCTCTTTGTGCCCTTCACCCACTTTGACGCGGCATGATGGGTGGCAAGCCTCATCGCTGCCATATGCGTCAAAGCGTACTACCTATGGTCTTACATTCTACCCCCCACCGCCAAGGAATACAAAAAATCCACCACTCTGCAACCCATCACCAAAGCTTAGAAGTAAATTTAATTGTAATTAAAAGCCACCACCTTTATACTTAAATTATTTAAATGAGCGGTTTGATTTGCGTGGTGGCAGCCAGACGGCGCGCAACCCATATAATATAATATTAATTACTATCTTTCTGAGTGTAATATCATGAATTATCCATTACCTCAAAACTATTGATTTTAAGTTGTCTAGTTCTAGTATTGAACCCACGTTATGTCATCTACCCACAGTACAAACTAGTTATAAATTCTGGGGTTGCCAGAGTGATTATAACATTTTAATTCATCAATAATTAATTTCTACTCTATTAAGGCAGACTGCACATGAAGAGACCAAAACATTTCCAGGGATTAATTTTTTGGAAATACCATAATTACATGAAAAGAACAGCATAAAACTTTATTGTGTTTATGTTGTAGGTTATTGGAAGAAAAAGAAGAAGTGGTGGGTCAGGTCAACTTTTTGAACTCTGTTATAGTTGATATGCAAAGGAAGAATGAAGAACTTAAAGCTCGTGTAGAGGTGCTAGAGATGGGATGTACTCCACAGGAAGCTGATGAATATAATTTGTAAGTTTTGAAATTAATTCATTTTTAAGAGCTATAATTTATTTTTGTCAATTCATAAGGTAAATTCCCATGCAAACAAATTATCCAATAAGTAATTAATTTTTTTAGAAATTTTCCACTTGCCCTTCAATATTTTTCCTAATGAAGAGTGTAGGCTGAAAACAGACTTCCTCTATTTTCAGTGAGTGATACTGTGTCAGTTAAACCATATCTTCCCATGACGTTCGTTGCATTTATTCTCACTTGTGAAACTAATGATTTATCCTTATTTTTTCAGCAATGGCCTAAAAACAAGACAGGTGGCTCCTCGTATGTATTGTGATATATGTGACGTGTTTGATGCCCACGAAACAGAAGACTGTCCAAGACAGACAACCGATGTAGATGCTCCAGCCCCAGCCAGCGAGAAGAAGAGAACTCTTCCAGCCCCCAGGCCCTACTGTGACATATGTGAAGGTTTGTTTATCTTCAATATTCTCAGATATGTAACTTTTTTCAGTCACAGGAGGTTACCTGTATGTTTAATGCATGAATTAAATCCACTAGCTTTTCCATTTGTGGGAGATGTCATGATAATGATAAAATTAGACACGTGTACTGTAAGTCAGTAGTTTTTCTTTTGAATGCATCCCCAAAATCACAATAAATAATGCACTTCTGTTTAGAAAGTTGAAATAATCGAGGAATTCTTCCTCCTTGGATCCCCCGATTATATTTCATTTCTTTCTTTTTGGTTTGGATATGTAAATTTGATTATTTATTTTTAGTATTTGGACATGCAACAGAAGACTGTGATGAAGAGGAAACTTATTGAGTTGAGTAGCACAATCCACACCAGCTAATCTTTAACTTAAGCCTTGATATATTTCTTACTTATTGACCAACACACTTAAAATGTTAGTTACAACATTATTTACTAAATGAATATATTTTTATTTTATTTATAAACCAAGTAGAACATACAGTCATGTGTATGAAGTAGTTTATTAAAAACTATACATCATAATTATACATAAAATATTTCATAATTATTGAATAAGGATAGAAAAGGTACCTTTCTTTTTTGTTGTCTTGTATGTACACCACATACATGCAGTAAGTTCACTGGCTATGCCACTTGTGACATATCGTCGTTGCATATTCAAAAAGAGGCATGTGCACACATTTTTATTTGGGCATACTCTTTTAAAACTGTTCATTAAGGCATTAAAATTGTAGTTTGGACTTTCTGTTGGCATGTGATATTATTCTTTAAGTATTGAATTTTAACATTTGATACTAAGAATCACTTTATAAAATGGTTATGATGTCAGTATGAGCATTCTGGAAATGTCAAAACATTTATGAATTCACATGTCTCTTTTTGCAACGACCATATTTGGAGACGGTGTTGTTAGACGTAAGAATATATTTATACTTAAATTCCTCACATCTTGAAAATAAGCAGAGGTGATGGTATATCAGAAATATACTAAGTATGTATTCATAATTAAAATAACATATATACATGCACCCCATGTTTCACCACTCACAGTAACAGTCAAACAGAAATGTCTGAAAGAGTAAAACTAATAACTTCTGCTAAGATGATTGTCTGTCTGCAGTTACCACACAATTAAATTTTATTACAGAAATTTTAAAAAATTAAAATGGTTTGTCTTTGTTATTGCAGCTTTCTTGTGTTGTAATATATTTTTTTTACCATTAGTCATATTATTTATTGAGTAGATATAACATACAACGTATTATACACATATTTTTAGTAGTATTAATTTCTTCCAATATTTAAAAAATATGGGTAAATTTTTTATAACCAATCAGATATTTCAATTGGAGAACCTTGATTACACAATGTAACATTGTGCAAAATATAATCTGGAGAAGTGAAAAAGGCATCCTAACACTTACGTATTGGCTCTCTAGAGGCTGGCTTAAGTCATCATTTTCGGTGTCCATGAACATCCACCAATTCCACCATTCTCACTATCACGATGTAAGTTCCACTAATTGAGAGACGCCTTCCGCAAACCATAGAAGCAACCATCTTTTTGGGATCTCATATTTCAGATTTCAAATGGATCGTGATCTCCCTTTTAAATGGCACCAGAACAATTAAGTTAAATACTTTATCGGCTGCTAGTTCGACCAGTCAGCAACAAATGTTTAGAATATTTACTATTTTTTTTATTGTTTAACCGGATTTGGGTGTAGATGACATAACCAATCAAATGCGACATTAAATTCTGTTTGTGCATGTGTGTGTTGTTATGGAGATACATATCTCCAGATACAGCATGTGGCGAGCCAATTTGTAAGCGTTGGAACGCCTTTCTCACTTCTTCAGATTACATTTTGCACAACGTTACACTATGTAAACATGGTTTTCCAATCAAGATATCTGATTGGTTGTCATCTGCACCCAAATACGGTAATGCAAACTGAGTTCGTCGGTAGCCTGGAGGTAGAGTCTCGACCTTGTGAACAAGGGGTCCGTGGTTCGATACCAGGTGCCGGCAGACTCCCCTTTCACAACACAAGCTTTTAGTAGCTTGCTGTGAAAGGTGTATAAGGCTGTATTTGGGTTTATAACAAAACCCAGATATATCTTTAAAAAAAAAAAATCAGTAAATATTCTAAATTTGATGAGGTGTCAACCACAAATAAATCTACATCAAAATCTTTATCTGTCTATAGATTTCAAGATATGTCTCAAATATTTACAAAATATAAAATGGTTATGCAGTGATATTGTATTTACTTTGTAGTAGTTATTACATAATGTATGTATATTTGTATTTTTCTTTGTGTAGTAGGAATGTAAAAGCAGAAAATAAAATAAAAAACAGAGCTTTTATAATAATTACGATTTATAATGGTTTTACTTTTTTTGACAGTTTTTTTTTTCATCATGAAAATTAATCAAGTGTTCCAATATATGTGTCTTATGATAAAATGATTTAAATTGTAATGAGTATATTATTGTAATTTATTTATTCAAGATATTTATTTGTTCTCATATTTATTGTGAAATGATATAAATATAATCAATTATTTATTTTTCTATATTTATCTCTTAATCTAAACCTTCTTTTTTCTCCTTTATGGCTTCCTGAAACAAAAACAGCTTTATTAAAATATGCATGTGTAGGATGGAAAGGTTAACTCCTAACTAAATAGATGGAGGGACCTTAGGAGCATGGACAGGTCGGCAGCACCGTGCGGCCTTAAGCAGTTCATTGAGTTTATGAACACACCTATTGTGAGACAAATATTGAAGACATAATATTTTAAACACTCATAAGAAGAACCACACTTATATAATTGAGTTTATATTAAGGCCGCTCTTTAGCAAAAATGGTAAAATATTCAATTTTCAACAGGTTTGGTAGAAAAACACTCAAAACTTGATAAAATATGAAAACATATATTTATTACCATGCCATGATAGTAGGTATACCTTTTATTTTCAAAGGAAATACTAGAAATTTCTCCAGTTACCTTAATATTTTAAGCACTATCAATTACATGCAAATTCAAGAATTGACAAATCACAACTCTTTAGTCTCTGAAGCACTAAATACTTGTGGGGTTTTTTGGGTGAGCCATAGTATGCTAATTTCTGAAATAAATTATTCAATTCTGGAGTTCACCAACATTGATAGATTTTTCTAAAAGAATTAAGCTTTGGCTCAAAATAATTTTATTGAGTGTTCATCAAGTTTCACATAAACAAGACACCCAAAAAACCAATTGAATACAATGATAAAGGAAATACAACCTTAAATCTTTCCTCAAATAATGATAATTCTGAAATAAGATCTGTAATGGCGTTAGTGAGAGCATCCTGTGGAGTATAATCAGAAGTGGTTTGTATTCTAATGACAAACTTATGTTCCAATGGATGAGGTAACTTGTAGCCTGCAAACAGAACCTTAGGGTCTTTGAGAAGTTGACTGAAACAGAGAATAAATATATTGTCATGAAGAACTGAGCTATTATGTGTATTAAGTAATGCATTGTGGGACTAAAATAAATTATTGAAAAGAATGAATAATTTTGAAAACACTTTTTAGAAGCACAGGTTCAAACCCAACTTCATCCATCATAATAAGTTATAAAATTAAATGTTATCTTTATAACTTGATTAAATAAATAAATAAACGATTCTGTGATAATAATATTCCTAAGATTATATTCTTACAAACTATTGATGCAGTTTAGATCAATTTGTTAAAATATATGTATTGCCAGACACAAGTTCTCTGTAATATTTCAGATAAGATGTATTCATCGAAATAAAATTTATGAAATTTCTAGTTTTTCACCTGATAAATAATATGATAATGAAATGATTGTCAATAAATGTGCTGTAGCGTAAATAAAATCAGACTAACCTTAACCAAACTTACAAATCAGTCAAACACAAAAATGTATGTATATTTGTATCAAATGCGTACAAAAATTGTAAATCGTTAATTTTGTGCTTAAATATTCCAAAAAAAATCACTGGATTTTTATTCTCCAGGTGAAGTAATTGTCTACATTAAAATAATCGAAATTTAAAAAGTTCATGTTCGAAAAATAAGTTCTCCAACCAAAAATAATTACTACATACTTCCTGATCATGTTTCCTAGAGTATGATCTTCTTTATTTACTGTAAACACGGCAGCATTTGTTACTTTCGTATCTTCTTCCTTCTGAACCCTACAAAAAATTGACGAGTTACAAGCTACAAGCTCACGGGAACAAACAAATCATGTTATTGAAACTTAATGATGACGTTATCGGAATTAAATGAATATTTCAAATGAAAAAAAACATTAAGAGACTCTTACTTCTTCTCTCCTTCGTATAACAAAAATGATTCGAACGTTGGTGGGGCATTCATTTTTAGAAATTGTTAAAACGCTTAATAGCACAATAAAACAACTACCTTAAAACGATACAATAAATCACACTAATATACTCAAAAACAAGTTAATAATTATTGAAATTCAACATTAATCCAACCGAAAACAAAATATAGGCTGAGGTTATTTCTACCCATTTTTTTTTTTCTTTTTTACCATAAACAACCCGAGGTAAATAAATATATTTCTATATTTCTGTCCTTTTCCTAAATGAAACAAAAACTGTGAAAGCACTATTCTATGGTTAATCTATGGCATAAAACACTTCTTTCCGGCTTTTGTCAGGTTTTCTTTTTGCCGCCCATGTTGATATAATTCATTTTATAATCCAGAAATTTAACCCATAAAACTTAAAAACACTCAATTTGTAGAAAATATTTAAGAGAAAATTAAATGCAATAAAAATATCCATTAATATAAACAAAATAAAGTTAAAACACGAATTAGAAATTACTAACAAAACGTCACACAAGTCTAATGACAGTATAAACGTCAAACAAATAGTTGGTATCTGTTATCTGTGGTTGGTATGTACTTTGGGTAGAAATAACCACTTTTTCGCGGAATATTTTTGTTAGTATACAAAAAAAAAAAATGGGTGAAAATAGCGCCTCCGCAAAATATAATCTGTGCCCAGCCACACATAACTTGACAGCTTGACAATATAATATTCGCCCGTGCTATTCATACGTATAGGAACTGTCAACTGTCAAATTTGACAGTTGGTTTTATGTAAACAAAAGCACGCTGCTTTGACGTCTGTCAAATAAGTGGCTAAACGTACGTATTTTTTTGTAAACAATGCCACACTATTTTGACGTCTGTCAAATTATCGAAATCTGTGGCATATGTCGTCCGTGTAGATTGATCGTTATCAGTTTAATTTCCTTTACAAGCGATTACTTAATTGAGGAAGCACATTTTCAATGTTTGAATAGTGCAATTTCATTTACACATTTGTCGACTTGTATATTTCATGTTTTAGAGGCATTTACCCGTATAAAGTAGCATTAAGTTCGTGTATTTTGTCTGAGAACAAAGAAGTTTCCATAACCGGATAAAGTGTAATAAAACGATTTAGAGTCGTTTAAGGTTATGAACTCACCGTTTGCGAACTTTAGATCTATTGGTACTACAACAAGGATGTTTTATTTTTAAATAAAAAGCGCTGTTTAGGTCTACATAACCTCAAGAAAAATTGTTCACTCTTTTCTCCATAGCATGTTATGTTGACAATTTATTTTTAGTTCTTATAAGTTGAACCAGGTTTAAAGTTCGAATAACATTAAAATTCATAGGTATCCAAAGTTCTTTTCTTGCATTCATATATTTTATCAACACTCTTAATAATGTATTGCTAAAAAAGTAGCTTATCCATACTTCGTCAAAGTAGGGTTGTAATGGATGTTACTTTGCGGATTCGGATCTGGAGTGACTCTGTTTTGAGGATGCGGATTCGGATCTGGAGTGACTCTGTTTTGAGTATGCAAATTTTTATACTATACTATAAACCCAAATGGGGTAGGCAGAGAGAACGGAATGCCAAAAAGATCTATCTTTACACATTTCTTTCACACTCATACAATTTCTTATGCACGCACGTCGGTTCCTCTTACTCAACACACGGCCGTCCTTGAGAATTTGATCCACGTGATCAAGCCATGTGGTTCTCGGACGTCCACGCTTCACGCCCTTTCTTTCAGTAAAGCATATCCTCTTTGTCATTCTTACTTCTCTCATTCGTTCAACATGTCCAAACCACCGTAGTTTATTCATGCGCATTCTGTCCACAACACTCTTCTTGCATCCGCTCATTCTTTACTCTTATCACGCAGCATTCTACCAACCATTCTTCTTAACGATCGCATCTCCATTGTATTTATTCCACTTTTGTCCTTCAACCACGTCCTTGTCTCGCTTGTATACGCAATTGATGGTACCAAAATGGTATTTTGCACCAGCATTTTAGCCATGTTCGACACATTGCCATTGCTGACAATGGGTTGAAGTGCACCGTTCACTCTAGCACCGGCCACTTTCCTTCTTTCAATGTCCCTATCGTATCTTTCATCCCTCGCAAACATGGATACTTCCCAAATGTGCATACTCGTTTACTTGCTCCAAACATTTAAATTGGAAATCCCTTTCAATCTCAGCCATTAGCACCAAATCATCTGCGTACATCAATGCATTCACTCGAGACCCATTAAACTCGACACCAACATCAATCTCTTTCACAGGTCGCATACAGTAGTCGAATAATAGTTTGAACAGCCACGGAGACATGACACAGCCTTGCTTCACTCCCTTGGTGACAAGGATAACTGCAACCTCATTTATAAAAATGAATATATCTTAATTTTGAAAAAGAAAGAAAAACGAGTATTTTTTTTATGAACATGCCCATAAATTTTAGATTTTTCGAAATAATACCATCAATTAGATCATCTATTGAAAATAAGTGTTGCCTTAGAATAATTCATTTCTTCTTCTAAAAAAAATGTTGCTTGCGCGTGAAAATGACAATTTTCTTATTTAATTTAATATGATGTAAATTTTCGGTATTTTCTTAAAAGATTTAAATTATATCGATACGTTGGCAAATAAAAAAATATTTTTATTTGCCAATGTATCGATATAAGTTTCCGTAAACTTTAATTATTAAAATGTTCGACGACGGAAATTCTACATTTGAAATGAGTAAGAGCAGGTAACATCATTTATTCGCACCATCGTATCGTTTTCCCACAAGTACCGCATGCAGTAAACATGCTGATAGTCTTCTCCGTAACAACTAAAGCTAACAGACATTCATTCAGAATGGGTGGTTTACTTCATTACTGAATTGAAGATATTAAATATCTTATATGGCATGTTTTACAAATACTTGCCTTTTGTAGGAAACTTAGTATTTGGCAGGTATTCAATGGGGGAAACATGATTACGTCGTTAGCATAGTACACAAAAATAGTAGAATGTATTATATAAAAAAAAAACTATTGTACAAATGTGAAGCACATCTTTGAACTGGCATACCTGTTATATCGACCAGGATAGAATTAGTACGAAAAATATATTTTCAATATTTTATTTTAGAAATGTATCTGGCTTGGCATGGTATCCTCAAAAAATGTTTAAGGATGCGGATTCCATACTATTTAAATAAAATTTGCAGATGCGGATATTTTTCGGATGCGGATACGGATATTCGTTACAACCCTACGCTGAACCATAGATTTCCCAAACATCTAGATATGCATAAACGAAATAGTTTAATATTAATGTTGTCTATGGAAATAATTCACCATAGACAAATTTTATAATTTCTTTGATCTATGATACGTACGAATAGCCTTTGCCTATAATATTATTATACTCTATGGCTTGACACATAAAGTCATAGAGCAACCCCGCCAGGGTTGCCAGATTGTGAATCCAAAATTACCGTACTTCTAGGGAAAAATTTCCGTACATCACTAAAGTGCGCCGTTAACCACTATCTTCCGTGTTAAGAAGGCCTTTTCCCGAGTACAGTCGTTTTCGTCCCCCCGTGCTCTCATGCTATGTACACGTGATAAACGTCCTTGAGCTTGATGGATACAAAAAAATTATTTGTGTGCCAAATTACCGTCCATTAGTTTTGATTTGAAATTACCGTACTTTTGTCGTACGGTAATTTACTACCGTACGGGGAATGAAATTACCGTACGTCTGGCAACCCTGAACCCCGCGAAGCATAATGCAATTTTTTTTTAAATAGTCGGTACAAGTACCCGTTACTTTTTTGTAGGAGATATTTTGACAAAATATACTTAAAGAAAACCGAGAAGTTTTGAAACATTTCAAATTCCTATACCATTTTGAAAATTTGGCGCCGGGGGGGGTAGAGGCGTAGAGATGAGCGGCATTTATTGGAATTGGAACTAGCCGTAGACGCCATACTGTTTCTGTGCTCTGTTTGTCGTTGCCGGCTGCCGCCATTTGTAATCAAACGGTTTGTCGTGTTGTTGTTTTAGTTTTCGAAATTCTTTTAAAGCACGCCTGATATGAAATTTAGTGAATTAGTTCTGCTTGGACATATGTTTTTGTGCGATATTTGGATGCTTTACATTGAACACTGTTATATTAATGAGTACTTGTACCGACTATTTTTTTTTAAATAGTCGGTACAAGTACCCGTTACTTTTTTGTAGGAGATATTTTGACAAAATATACTTAAAGAAAACCGAGAAGTTTTGAAACATTTCAAATTCCTATACCATTTTGAAAATTTGGCGCCGGGGGGGTAGAGGCGTAGAGATGAAGTAAAATTATCAAATGATCCATATTAAAATAATATGGAGTATATTGTTGAGCGGCCCGGTAATGTCATTCTTAAATTTGGCCCGGCTGCTTTTAATATTATATTATTATACTCTATGCCGGCTGCTGAGAAGGTTGGCCACCCATGTCATAGAGCAGTGATTCCCAAACTATGGTACATTATTAAGGTGGTACGCAAGCAGCCATGGGCATAGGACATACACAGTAAATAATTAGATAAAACGTTTTTAAATTCAGTTCAGTGGTACGCTACTGATTTATAATTTCGTGTGTAGTACGCGAAATTAAAAGTTTGGGAACCACTGTCATAGAGTATAAAAAATATATGCAGACAGTCGACGAGTGATCACTCGACGACGCTCGAGCCGTTCACGCGCCCGGAGTGAGACACCCGACGTCTCGCACTGTTTCGTTCAGCATCTCGCCGGGTAAGATAACCGGTCAACCGAAATCATAGCAAGGTGAATATCGCTCTGACAGTTGCCTTTGACGTTTGAACGGTGGTGGTTGTGAAAAAAAGACGAACGATATTAATAATGCCCATAGTGCTGCCAGCTGGGATTTTGAAGAAGAAATAACTCTGACAAAAAGGACGTAGATTTTGAAAAAAAATCGTAGTTTTTAGAAAACTTTTTTACATGGATCGTGAAGATTTTTTATATCTCCCTTCGCCAGAATTTCCAAATGGTAAAGGAGTTTCAAATATTTCGTGGCCTTCCAGGATTTGTTAAAAAGATTCTGAATCTTGAATATTTTAGAAAAGAGGCACGTTCGAAAACAAAACTATTAAATTTGATGAAAATGCGGAAATATTGAACAAAAGTATATAGATTAGGCCAAAAGTAGGTTGATTACCAACGAGACCAAAGGTACGTAGATGTACGTATACTTGGCAACACTGGGCGTATAGACCATTAAAGGTCACGTGGTCTTGTCTATGGATTTGCTTTTGCTTGGGGGGCAAACAGTCAGATTGCGCAAATCATTTTTGTGCGTTTTTATGACGTCACAGAAAAATCATTGAGGGGCATCAGGCATCCCAACACAACAGACGATTACGGTGTAATATTAGGTGGAACGCCTAAAGAATACCTAATAATCAAAAAACTGTCAGTGTCGATTTTGTTATTATTTTGTCGTCTGACTTTCTTTTTTTTCTCTTGTGGCATAACATCTTACAAGGATGATTTGCGCAATCTGACTGTTTGCCCCCCAAGCAAAAGCAAATCCATAGACAAGACCACGTGACCTTTAATGGTCTATATTGTTGATTATCCGGTGTGACATTCACCACTCAGGCCTGGGTTCACGATAGCATAAATATCGCTCGACGTCGAGTGACCTGAGCGACCATGAAGTTGCAGTGTGTGGCGAATGTCACCCCGGATATCGTGAACAGCTTTGAGCGTTTTTATGATCCAAATGTCATTGAAATGGTGCCATTTTCGTAAGATTCATTCGCGATCTGAAAAATCTGCACTAACTATTTTAATTTCTCTTCCATTTCACTTCTTGAACTAAAAAAATATGAATTTCTATTTTGAAAAATTGTATACGACAAGAATACACCGTAATTACGATTAACTTCGCAATTGTTTTGACAACCACCATCACTCAAACGTCAAGGTAACTGTCAAAGCGATAATCACCCTGCTATGATTTCGGTTGTTCGGTTGTCACCCGACGACATGCCTGAACGCGACTGTGCGAGTCGTCGGGTGACTCGCTCCGGCTTCGTGAACGATCGGAGCGTCGTCGAGTGATCACTCGGCGACTGTAT
The DNA here is from genome assembly GCA_947579605.1 of Athripsodes cinereus. NCBI lineage: Eukaryota > Metazoa > Arthropoda > Insecta > Trichoptera > Leptoceridae > Athripsodes > Athripsodes cinereus. Next base: position 12,825,315 of record OX388313.1, on the reverse strand, counting down.
GAACGCTGCACAGAGGCCTGAGTCAACAACACACTATCGCGTCACGTTCCCGCTCCGCTAGCGTTCGGGTGCAGACGATGGTGCGCCAAAGTGTTAATTTTCGTAACTATTGTGTATCTTATCAACGAAATTGACACTTGCTTGCAACATCGTCTGCACCCGAACGCTAACGGAGCGGGAACGTGAGACGAAAGTGTGTTGTTGACTCAGGCCTCTGGTCACTCGACGTCGAGCGATATTAATTTATGCTGCCTGAACGCTGTCCTGTATTTTCAGGATAGCCTAGTATTCACAGCAATTTTAAAATTTTCGACGCCGGGACCCTCTACAGACGGACGCCCGAAGCTTTTTCGTTTGTAACGGTGACGCATTATTCGTTTTGTTTATTCATGATTAATTTTATTGTTCATTGCCTTGTACATTTTGAGAGATAACACAAATTTATAAATCTGATAGAAAGGTTAAGAAGTGCATGATCGACAAAAAAATAATGAAATACTGCATTATAAGGCTTTTAAATTTAGAGGAAAGAAAAAAATAATAAAATATTACTTAGGGGAACACAGGATAATAAATTATAAACTTAATATTACTGCTATCTTCTGACTGCTATACCCCTATAGCACGTCGAACAAGTAATAAGCATACATATTGTCCTCTCCGTGTCAATAAAAAATAAGACATTCAGGATTCTTTCGTTTTTCCTTGGAGCACTTGGCAAAGAAGTGGTCTTCAACTCTTCCGTAAGTTTTCAGGTGTTCGAAAAAATAAAGACACATGAAATTTTGAATTCCAAGTATCTTAATTTTTTGTTGGCACAGAAAGGATGGCTTGCATGTTTATTACATGAGGCTGGTATACTGGCTACCCACTTGTGGGATGTACCTACTGTGATGGTGTGGAATAGTACATTCAGAATAGGTGCAAATTGTAGTAGGTATATTACGTGAAGTTTTGAGACCATTTGCCTATTCCACGACACTCGATAACTTATGGAAAATAGTGGGAGACCAAATATTTATTTCTATTTATTATTTACTATTTACTGTACATTGATTACAAGAAAATTCGTATTTTATTTTTCCTTCTTTATAAATTTGCGTTATCTCTCGAAATGTATAAGGCAATGAACAAATCATGAATAAACAAAACGAATAATTCGCCACCTTTCCAAACGAAAAAGCTTCGGGCGTCCGTCTGTAGAGGGTCCCGGCGTCGAAAGTTTTAAAATTGCTGTGAATACTAGGCTATCCGTATTTTCACTGCCATAGAAACAAAACAAGATCTTTTGTTTATGGAATATCTCTCTCTTTTTATTTTGTTGGCTTTCACCCTTGAGGGTGTTCCTAGCCAGAAACTGCAAGTAAAAATTATTAGATCAGTCAAAAATCAGGAAAAAATACAAAAATTCAACATTCAAAGTTTCATCAAATGGGCCTTGAGGAACAGGACAAGGAGTTTGAAAATGTTTTTGTCTCTAGAACTCAAGAGCAAGGAAATATTTGTAGGTAGTGGAACCCTGTAATGTGCCAGGTCATCAATCAAAGTTGGGTAGATGTTGTTGATCGGGCATTCGAAAAATATATGATCAAGATCCTCCTCCTCTTGGCAGTCGCACAGAGGAGAGTCGATAACGTGGATTTTGTATAGATGGGATCTGGTACAGCAATGAGCTAATCTCATTCTGCAGATTGTGGAGGTGTCAGCCTTACTCATAAAAAACTCTGAAAACCAGAGTTTCATAGACACATCGGGTTGGATTAAGGCATACTTACTTTCTTCCCTTGAGTTGACTGGTCTCTGACCATTCTGCCTGCCAGGACTGGATGAGATTTCGGTCAAATGACAAGGTGTAGTCAGAGGTCGAAATAGTACCAGATGGATTGGGGTTATGGAATATCAAAGTGATTATACAAATTACGGCGTATTCACACTGAGTGTGAATCACTGAAAGTGAACGGATGAAAGCGATTACTGCCCGACATAATTTGATGAAAAGCCTTTCACTGAAATAACTACTATAAACAAGTTTTATCCTAAAGTTTAATTTATCGACCGACGGTTCTTGGTGGAAGTTTATATTAATATTTTTTTTAAGTGAAACACACATTATATTATATAGTTATTCCACTATTGACTTTATTTATTTTTGCGAGCCGGCTTTCAAGAGCTTCCGCTCTCATCGTCAGGCAAAAGTAAAGTGAAGCTTCATTGCAAGTTAAGTCTGTGTCAAACAGCAGCCCTACTCCCGACACAATCTAAATACGATCTAATCTTGTTTGCATCTTAAAATGGCGAATTCGTATGTGGTGTTCTCACTTTGGCGAATATCGTCAGGCACCAAAATATCGCCAGCCATTTGAACCGTGTGAACAAAATGACAGCTAGTCTGAAACGATAAAAACCAGTAGAAACGATATCGTCTCGAGTTGACCACCTTCCAACATTTTCGGCCGATTGAACGATTCGGCAAAATTATTATTTGACCGGCATAATGATCATTTGTCCAGCAAAATAAAGAAATGAGCAGCAAACCGTGAGCTTATTTTAATTAAACTTGTGAAAGCTAAATTTTTAATCTTGCTCAAATAATAAATCTTTGTATGTAGCATCTTTTTATGTGATTTTATATGTAGCATCTGAATGAACGACACTAGCGTTTTTCGACATTCCAGTTAGATATTTCGTTAATATAACAAAGCGGAAACTGGCATTATTTTCGTAGTGATCATTAATTTGGTAAGAAATCACAAAAACTTCATGTGGATCCGAAGGTAAATCGGTGTGTGAAAAATATTGTTTATCTAATATTTTCTGCCGGTCAAATAATAATTCTGCTGCTCAAATAACAATTTATTCTGCTGGTCAATTAATTATTTTGTTGTGCGAGTATTTATTAAGCTGTTAAAATTTGTTAATTTGCCGATATAACCAAGTTTGTTTGTAAAACAAGACAGTGTTGCGCTTATTTTTTATTTATTGCCGATGAAAACATTGTTTGCTGTGCAAATGACTTAAATGCTGATTTTTTCTTGCCGAACGAATGGATTAATAGCCGAACAAATAATTAGTTCCCTTATGATATTATTATACGCTATGCTCTTGCCTTTGAGTCACGAGGTCCCAAATTCGATTCCCAACCAGAGCGAAAATGGAGAATGATCTTTTTCAAATTTTTCTGGGTTTGGGTGTTACATGTTTATATTGTGTTTAGTGCATTGTATAAGTATATGTATCGTCGTGTTAGTACCCATAGTACAAGATTCATATCCTAATTTGGGACTAGCTTGATGTGTGTGAATTGTCTATGCATGTCATGTTATTTATTATGATGAAAGTATTTATTATGATGAAAAATGTACTTGTATTGTGAAATGATTTAATAATAAATAAAATAAAAATATAATGTGTTTAAAATTTAACACCTTTTTCTAAGCCTTAAAATAACAATTTACATCTTAAATTCGGCGATGAGGTTTGCCACCCATCCTGAATGTCTTGATTTTATATTGGCACGGAGAAGACAGCTTGCATGTTTTATACGCAGCTGGTCTGCTGGCTACCCCACTTGTGGGATATGCCGTGATGGTATAGTAGTAGTAGTAGTAAAATAACAATAATGACGTGTATTACAAATAGTGAAAGAATATTCATACCAAAAATGATCTGTAATTCAAAGAAAAAAATGGTTATGCAGCCGATCAAATTTTGCATCCAGTTTTTAACTAGCGTCCGCTAAAAATTTAAAGTCATTCAAGATGGGTGGCTGCCTCATCGCTGGATTGAAAATTATGGATTATTTACATTAAGTTTACACTTCGTCGGTCGTGAGCAGTGAAATACGACAGTCAGATAATCTTATTTTAAATACGGTGCTTCTAATCATAGACATAACTTCTAATGATAATTTTGCACACTTACTTTTTTATGACAAAATTCGTAGACGAATGTTAAAAAAAGTCATGCCTACGTTATACCTACCGAAATGTGAGAAGAAGGTACTTACGATTGGTTGTATTGTAATTATGTTGGTATGGGCAGCGTTCATACAGTCGCCGAGTGATCACTCGACGACGCTCCGATCGTTCACGAAGCCGGAGCGAGTCACCCGACGACTCGCACTGTCGCGTTCAGGCATGTCGTCGGGTGACAACCGAACAACCGAGATCATAGCAGGGTGATTATCGCTCTGACAGTTACCTTGACGTTTGAGTGGTGATGGCTGTCAAAACAATTGCGAAGTTAATCGTAATTATGGTGTATTCTTGTCGTATACAATTTTTCAAAATAGAAAATCATATTTTTTTAGTTCAAGAAGTGGAAGGAAGAGAAATTAAAATAGTTAGTGCAGATTTTTCAGATCGCGAATGAATCTTACGAAAATGGCGCCATTTTGATGACATTTGGGTCATAAAACGCTCAAAGTTGTTCACGATATCCGGGGTGACATTCGCCACTCACTGCAACTTCATGGTCGCTCAGGTCACTCGACGTCGAGCGATATTTATGCTATCGTGAACCCAGCCATGGACTGTTGTGTAGTATTGTATTATATTATTCTGTTTGGTCATTTTTTCATTGCGTGCTGTGGGATGTGGTCGTCTGTATTCGTCGGCTAATATTGTGTACATAATAAAATTAAAGTGATTGTTATTAAATCAGAATAAATCATATAACTTGTGAAAGTATATAAGTAAACACATACACTTTTTAAAATGCCACTTGTGTTGTCTACTGGACTTGGTTTAGATGATGATCAACGATTTGCATTGATGAAGGTAAATAAATATCACCTATATACTTATCAAACTATTTGAAAACTTGTATATTAATTTATCAAAAACTATTTATTATCAGTGCTGGATCATAATTATTATTATCGTCTCTCAAATTATTTTATTTTACGTTAACTCATTTTTAAACCTCTTCTTAATTTATTGTTGTTTTCTTTTCTAGATATACAGTAATATTCAATTAGCACACATAACTCATTATTTGTATTCACTTTCATTTTTGAGTAAATAGATAAAATAAACTTTATTTAGTCAAATGTATTGGCAGGCATTATAATTGTATATTCCAGGTCATCGTGTTATTTATTCTATATTTGAATATGATTTTTCTTTAATCTATTCACTTTCCTATTTTTAACCTGTGTCGTTCATTGAATATGCAAATAAAATATTATATTATTCAGATACATTATCAGATAGGTTCCTGTATAGACAAATTAGTATCTAGTTAGGATAGCTCACATAATACATAGGAAATATAATATACAACATTATGATTTATTAAAATTTTATAGGTTATTTATTACCTATTAGACATTGTATATTCATCAGTATATGATGTGATTTGAAATAGTTTATATATGCAATATCTCTCTCTCTCTCTTGCCCTTTACCTCATGTCTGAGGATATATAACTATAACAGCTAAGGACTGAATATTTTGTTGTACGTAGATATTAAGTATTTATCTATCACATTCACAATTCCTAATTAGTAGTTACGGTTATCAATGTTGATTGTTTCTGTAAACTCATCAATCAAATGATAATAGGTAGACTGATTGTAATTATGTGTACATAATAATTATACCTTCATATATGTGTAAAGATTACAGAAGGTAGGTACCTACACAACTGCTGTATACTTAATGTACATAATTATATAGGTATAGAATCATTATACCATACCTTTGTATGGATATAATATTTTCACAATCTACCTTTGATAGATTCTATCTGACTACTTTATAATGTCCTTTAATTCTCGAGTCAATTCCCAAGACTTTAACTAAATAGATTTTCACAATCTACCTTTGATAGATTCTATCTGACTACTTTATAATGTCCTTTAATTCTCGAGTCAATTCCCAAGACTTTAACTAAATAGATTTTCACAATCTACCTTTGATAGATTCTATCTGACTACTTTATAATGTCCTTTAATTCTCGAGTCAATTCCCAAGACTTTAACTAAATAGATTTTCACAATCTACCTTTGATAGATTCTATCTGACTACTTTATAATGTCCTTTAATTCTCGAATTCAATTCCCAAGACTTTAACTAAATAGATTTTCACAATCTACCTTTGATAGATTCTATCTGACTACTTTATAGTGTCCTTTAATTCTCGAATTCAATTCCCAAGACTTTAACTAAATAGATTTTCGTTGTTGATTTTATTACCCCTTGGGGTACCTACTCAGAATAGAAAATAGAATAGCACCCTATTATTTTTAGAATAGCACCCCATGAGTTACAGGTATTCTTAAAACATCTCCTATAGACTTCGATGTTGAAGCCATCATCAGGAATGAATTCATAATTATACAGTTTGTCCACCGGCTGCAACGCCGCGCCGTTGAGAATTTTCGGGTTGGAATAGATAGATGGGATGGATAGGTACCTAATTAGATTTTAGTGCTGATGGATCGTAATAATGAAATAAAAAATATTTATTATCCAATAGGTTACACACATTAACCATTACTGATTAGGTGGAGAATTTTCCAAGTAGGTACACGGAGTAATCCGATAAAAAAAAATTCCAATATAGATCTCAGTGATAACGTTTTCTACCGTACACAAACAAATCTCTATTTATATAATTATGTATATACATATATAAAGGTTTCCAATCTTAAAATACATAATTACGAAATGTAATTGGTCACGCCATTGAAACCATAAAACAACACTCGCTATACAGTAATATGCAAACGTACACATTGTTTCCTGTGAGGCTTATTGAGAAAGAATTTAATCCGAGATTTTTCTCAGTGTTCCGAAGATCACAACATATTGTATGGACCGGTCTATGTCCAGTTAAGCAACATTGGGCACTGTCAGTTTTTGGATAGTAATGCATAATCAAATTTCAAATATTTTTTGTCGTTTGATTTGTATATTTTAGTTTTAAAGTGAAGTAAACCTATTGCTTATACTTTACATACTTACTTTATATTATATTTATTTATTTGAATAAAATATACCACTGCCAGCTTGACAGTTGTAAAACCTAATTGCTGGACAGTGGACAACATATCACAATCATGAAATAATAATAATAATAAATGACTTATTTATACTTATTGTAGGAGGGCCTACCCGGCATGAAAACCTTAGATAAACCACTGGTATATATATAAATAATAATATTTAGACAGCTTGGTTCGACGTTCCTTATTTTAATTAAAATGATTTTAAAACACTGTATAATTTCCAAATTAAATTTATTCACCTCAAACGTTTTCACCAAGGCTTCTACTTGGCATCATCAGGATGTAGTGAGTCTGTTTTCTATTACTAACTTATACTAGGGGTGGGGGGAGTTTGAAGGTGGGGGAGAAAGGGCGGAGTTGAGGGTGTTTGATAAGAGGGAAGGAGATGGGTATATCAACAGAGGAGATGCATATGGTATTTGGATATTCACCAAATTGTTCTTATTTTTATGGATTTCAAGAATCTCCAAGGCATTTAATTTGTTAATCTTAGACTCGGAGTGCAAGACTTTACTACCTTGCATGTCAATAGAATGATCATGTTGGATAAAATGGTCTGCCAGCTCCTTATTTTGTCCACTCGGATTTGTCCACTGTATGGTAGGTACACAGAAGAAACAGATCGATTATTTTAATTAGGTTATTATTTTAATTATTTTAATTTCAACAATTCAACAAAATATTGTCGTGAGCTTATAATATATATGTCTATGACTAAAGAAATTCTTTATCTTTTCAGCAAGATAAAGAATTTAATTTCTCCAATGAATTTGTTTTCCTGTTATGAGAATTTTAATTCTTCTTAAACGAGCAGCCAGCCAATTCTATTGCCTGAAGACGTTTTTGTCTATGGGTGAAGACACATAGAAAGCAGGTTCCCTGCTTTCCGATTCCTTGCGCCGGGTACCTCAACCAGGCAACCTGCTTTCTTTGTGTTTTCACCCATTCTGTGTATTAAGTCAGGACATTGATCTTTTTCCAACACCTTTCGCGAGTATTTACCTATAATAGTGACATTTGTTAATAAAATAATTAATAACTCTGTTGGTAGGTATAAGGGGGTAGGTACCTAATTAATATTGTGTGACGGTTATCTGTTGATACACCCACTTAACTTAATAATTAGTTATAATATAACTACACTTGTAACAGTATTCATCTGTTCGTGAAATATAAATTATTCCTACTAGGTACCTTCCTAAATAATACGAGTATCATAACTTACCAGTGGCGGATACAGATGGGTGCCCCCCCCCTTGCGGGGCCTATTGACGATGTTTTGTATATGAGTATGCTCAGTTTAAATAAAATGGCATTGTCTTGTATACGTGTATAATTTTTGCGCCCCCCCCCTTGAGTTTTTTTCTGAATCCGTCACTGTAATTTACTATTGATCCATGTGAGATAGATAGATGGACTTGGTTGGACGCCATCATTACTTTTTATGTTTTATTACAGATTCTACCATACTGCCTTAATATTAAAGATCCAAACATAACGTGCATAATATACAATAAATTATAGATACTTACTTACCTATCATCTAACAGGTAGGTAGACAAGTAGGTAGGTACCTGGTACATACTTAATTTGTTTCATTTGCCTAAACACTCATAATTCTTTAATGTTAATTAACGCGGATATAAATTCAATACGAAGTCATTACGTACATACATAGGTATCTAAGCGGAGATTACAAAGTCGACTTAACAATAGGTACAAACTTTACTTTATATAATAATCCTTCATTAGTAAGTATGTACATATATAGTATATTACCGCATTACCGGTGACAATAAAAACTAAATATCAACATTTTTTCAATATTTACGTTTATAAATGGAAGTCCTCAGATTTCTGAGCTATACGGGTGGACGGTGGGTCTCGTTCAATCTCTTCTAATAGTTGCATAAATGGATGAAATATTACCTCAAGAAGTGACCTGTATCAGATACCTTGCTTCAGCTGTTTTCTGCAGGATCTAACGCAGTGTGATTATCTGATAAATACATGATCTTCAACGTTGGAAGCCTCCATGATGTAGTTAAAGATTTTTTTACACCAATGGTTCCAATGTTCTCAATAAAATGGATGAGAGCACCTCATATTATGATGCGTTTGAGAAAGTTATGCTCTATAATTACCACCGAGTAGTTTTTTTTTTTTTTTTAAAGATAGATATATCTGGGTTTTGTTATAAACCCAAATACAACCTTATACGCCTTTCACAGTAAGCTAAAAGCTTGTGTCGTGAAAGGGGAGTTTGCCGGCACCTGGGATCGAACCCCGGACCCCTTGTTCACAAGGCCGAGACTCTAACTCCAGGCTACCGACGAACTCTATAAGTTGATCCCCTTTCTTATGGAGGGGGCATATATTTCTTTTATTCCACTCTGTGGGCATTATCTGTATTCTCCATGTCCCCTCTAACAGTTGTGCATACATGGATGAAATATATCCTGAAGAAATGATCTGCACATCAGATACCTTACATTTGATAACAGCTACAGTACAAACACTTACATGGAACAATGTTTTTCAATTTTTTGGCACATAGAGGGCAGCTTGCATGTTTATTGCATTCGGTTGATCAGCTGGCTACCCCACTTGTGGAATATGTCGTGATGGGATAGCAGTATTGTCAATAAAATTACTTTATAGTATGTACTTCATCGATTTTCATACATATTGGAGGGGGGGAGGGCTAAAAAAAATTGGACCATGAAATGATCCGCCAAGATCCATATTATTATTCTCTGAGCTATTCTCCACCAAACTGCATTCATGGAACTCGGTCCTCACATTTTGCATACTCACTTCCCTCTAGTGCTTGGTCCACTACCTACTTAAAAGTTTTTACGAGATCGCAAAGTCGGATAAATACATTTACATATCTATATTTCTGAGTCACGGTCAAGTTTGCTATATTAAACTTTTTCTCATAAGGTCAATATTACAAATCTTATATTTTTTGTATATACAAGTATAGACACTAGCGCTATACAGTAATGGACATTGTAATGTTATAAATCGACTCAATTTGGAATGGCACATGTTTCCTTCTCATTATTACTATGTGTAGGTATGTATGTGAAAGGTAACTTTCACTGTCGCAGTAAGAGCAGACCACAAAGTAATATTTTATTGCAATACTCACAAACGTGTGTACCTGCGTATAGAAATTGTATAAAATGTATTAAATGACTAACTAATACAGAAATCACACCATACATGCATAATAATAGTTTAGTAATAGATATAGGTATATCAATAGTTTTAGGTCAAAACTTGTTATCAGCAAATAAGCATATTTCCAGGGGAGCAAAAACAAATTCTATTTTCAAAAATTTGAAGTCAAGTTAAAGCAAAATGTAATTCTAAACGTTTTTATATATTTTTTTTTCTGTACTATCCAATAATTAGGTTTTGATGAAACGAAAATAGGTAACAATAACCTATATACTTTTGGTAACCTATTTATACAAAATTTACCAAAATTGCAGATATCAAGTTTTGACCTAATATTATATTATTATTATATTGGATGATTTATTCGGCGCCGTTTAATGGAGTATCCATCTCAAGGGCGACCATCGATACATAATATAGATACGTTATACGTCTGATTCTTTTTAGAATATCAATAAGAAGGAATGTTCTGGGCATCATGATTCTCATTCAGTTGGCTGTCCTCCTTACTTTACTTTCATATATTATGCAGCCGTTACTTTAATTAAAAGTATAAGAGTATCTACTATGTAGTTTCCTATTGAATTCAATCTTAATGTTACAATTTTTAATGTACATAAAATAATAGAACATAGGCCCGGACGTACCCATGATAATTATATTGTGTCCAACAGTGTAACCTTGGGTTATTGGACTGTGTAAGCATTTTGCACAATGAAATCTTCAATAATATCATGTATAAATGTAGAAAAAAAAACGTGTCAAAAAATAAGTTTCTTTATAAATGACCATGGAAATAATAAAATATGATGATGCTGCATCACTGTCTCACATTCACATTTGAAATTACCTTGTAACGAAATTTAACACGTTAATTAGTATTTGCACGTACACTCAGGTACTTACCTAATAGAACACAATGTAATATCGTCCCTCTTCTGACTAACAGTCGTATCTGCCTAAATGTAAATTGTTCAGGAGAGCGTTTTTTTTGTGTTTTGCCGTGCATATTTTTGTCTCTCCTAGTTATATGATACAGTGTATATATATTACATTATTTTATTTGTAACTATTCTTATATATCTCAGGATCATTTTGGTGATGAAATTTTGAGGTATTAGTAGATACAACACATTTAATTAGTATAATTCGTAAATACGACAACAAATCAGAAAGCTTTTCCAGGATAACGGTAACAGTTACAGGTGTGATCTTCAGTGAGAACATGCAGGGCACATATAAATACACATTAGTGATCGTAACTCGATTTTGCGAAAAATGTCAGATACGACAGTTAGTCAGAAGAGGGACGATATGACACGTTAAATGTATGGATATTTCAATACATTACTCTTTTTTATGTAGGTATTTATTAATTTATCAGAAACAGAAAGTTGACAAAATAGACACAGCAAAGTAAAAACAACAATAATATATGTTGACTTCCAACCAACCAAGCCAACCCTCCAATTAAGCGTGTTTACAAGATACTAACATGAAATCGATGTAAACAAAAGAATAAGAAAAAAGTTAAACAAAAGCAAGCACATTAAACCGCAAATAAGTAACAATTATCGCAGCATTAAAAATCAAGCAATAGGTACATTTAACACTGAAAAAAGGTCAATCTTCAAAAATAATAAAATTGGAGGAAACACTCCACTCAAATACATCCACACCGTCCACAGCGTCCACGTGAGCACAAGACATAAAATCTACATAATATTCTGCTGATAAAACTATTTTGACCAGCGATATAAAGTTTGTTTAGAATATATTCAGACTGTAGGAATAAATATCGAAAGGTAATAATATCGTTTTATGATTACAAATACGAAACTAATAAAAGAGAGAAGAAACATAAAAACATAAAATCACACTCTCACAAATTTAATTGTTCTAATATCCACAAAACCCATGTTTGTTAAAAGTCACTTATAATTTTCATAGTACAATAGGTATCTTTTACTTTCGTCTACAAACTTTACCTAAGATGAATGTTTAATAATCATGTCTGAGGTGAGGTGTGGTTTTTTTCTTAAAAAAAATACAGTTAATAGATAATAATATAATTATTTACTAGTTGTGTACTTTGTCCAAAGCAAGCCTCCGTATATTGCATAAACACCCTGCAGAAGCTTCTTGTAGCTTCTCATCATTAGAACCAACAGCTTCTAGAAGAAACTTCACAACTCCTGCCTGAAAACCAAACCAAAACCTGTATACAAATTACAAACATCTTTTGTGAAAATGTATTATTTTATCTAATCATTGCATTGTAGGTACTATCGATACCGACCACCCTATCATATTCTGCTTTATAACATATAGCATACTCATCTTCCAATTTGAATCGATATAAATCAATATATGTAATCCTAATTATGTAGTTTTTTTACCCATTTATATCTATTTTTTAAAGAGTCGATCTTTGTAAACAAATATTGGTATATTTTTATGTATAATAGTGTGTCATTCGCGAGATTGCATCACTTGGTTCTTTTTTTAATTTAATAATTCTACCGGTAGTATTTGCTTATTTTCATACCTAATGATCTTTTCACTTATTTTAAGTTGTGACCTTAAATTTGCGATAAGAATTATATAAGTAAAGATATCTTGAGACAGATACTGGTAGGTAGATGAAGCTTATTCTAGAATTTAATATTATTTAATACACATGTGAAAATGTGAGACTATTTATTTTCAAATTTATTCGATATAGCCGATGATACACTATTGGTACCGACTTAATAATTATGCTTGCGTCGAGAAGGTGGAGTAAGTCGGTAGCGGGTGGAATCGAACCCAGCATCTCTCAATTGAAATTCCGAGACACCTACCTATTTTCTTTTCCATGATTTGACATAATATGTTTCATAAATAACTAAATACATAACGTGCGTGCAGTAGATAGGTAGGTACCTAATACACAGTATCACAACCTTGAATAATAAAGTAGGTATAACTTCTTTGGTCATTATATATTTTTTTTTTTTTTTTGGTCAACGGAACACTACAGACAATACATATATGTTTAGTACAATAATACAATAATCGACTTTTTTTTTTTTACACTCACATAGGTACAGGTATGGTACAGGTACACATAAAAACAAATGTTGCAAACAAACAAAAAAGTTTTTGTCGATATGTTTTAGGTAGGTAGGTACCTATACAATTATTATTAGACTGCGTAGGTAATTATTATTCTTTTACATTTGGCATTTAAATTTATTTAGCATAAAATATGATCTAGGTACCTACTAAATTATGTATAGGATATACCTACTATTATTTATTATAACTCACATGTGGTGCCGAAGGATAAGGCTTTTTATTAATTAAATATTTATGTTTTATAGAATACAAATTATTCCTCTTATATTATATTTTATTATACCAAATGATTATAACATCACAAAGCCTGATAGAATTTTTGCTTCCTGATAAGAATAATTGGATTTTTAGTCATTTGAATGTTTCTTATTATAATTATTCTGTCGTAGTTACAAAATTAGGTAGTTATTAAAATGTATAAATTCAAAAATAAAATTGTCGCCAGAGGTCAACTAGAGTGACACCTAATACTTTGATCAAGTAGGTACCTATTATATTCCTACTTATTCCTATGCTAAAAGGCTAAAACTAAATAATAATATCGAGGGGTGAAAGGCTATTTGTTTTAAGCGACACTTTTGCCGAAAATGAGTTATATATATGGTCGGAATCGGCAAATTTTTCTGCGTCGATTGGTCTAGGTTTCGAGTCAATCGGAGTACTTTTTTGGCGCTTGAACAAAAAAAAAATAGGTCTAATTTCTCAAACGTGATGTATGATCTGACATCAAATTTGTCACTTGATTTAAACATTTCACTTAAACCATTCATTAATACTGATTAATACAGACTATTGGAGCATAAGCTATTTTTCTTTCTTCAAATTTGCAGATAGATGGTAGTTAAAGCTTTTTTCCGTGTGTGCAAATTGTCATAAAAAGTACCTTAAACCGCTTTGCCCTCTTCTGCTATTTCTCTGCATTGTCGCTTCATACATTTAGCCGATATTTAAAAAAGTAGTGCATGTCGCATGAACCGTTTTCGCTGCAACCGTTTGCACCAACTTTTGACTGTTCAACCAATTTTCTATTTCGTAATATTGATAATGATGGTCGTTTCAACTTTTTCGTCTCATTTTTATTTTTGAAAACATGTTATTTGAGACAAATCTTTGTGAAAGATGCTCGGACTTGAATCATTTTTCCTGTTTTTAGAACATATATAATATGTCATTTAAACAAAAAAAATTAGTATGATACAACAAAACGCATGTCATTTAATACAAATAAAATATTTGGCATTTTGAGAAACCGCGGCGTAAATCCACAAGTCGTTGCAGGTTAGCACGAGGTTGGCGCTTCAGTTGTAGGCTTGTTCTTGCTCGGTCATTTTTGGGAGCGATCTGATCTAGTACAATTGTCCTACGGAACTAGTTCGTACTTCTAGTTCTTTTAGTACTATTAGTTCACTGAATATTTCCATATCATAATTATTCAGTCATGAATGTAGTACATGTACTAATAAGAATACAGGATGCATATTATACTAATTAGTACATGTACTAATAAGAATTTAGGATGCATACAGAGTACATACATAGGAAATGCACATTTATGTAATTTTGTGATTATGATTATCAATACTTAGTAACTAACAAAGAGAAAATTCAGAGAATATTTTATTTTACTTTATAATTTGCAGGCTTTGGATTTTCATTTCCATTTCATTTCATCATTTTCATTTCATCCCGTGGAGCACCCGGTAAAGAATCGGTCTCCCACTTTTCAACGTAAGTTTTCGAGTGTCCTGTAAAAGGCAGGTGTTCGAAAAAATTAAGACATTTTACATCTTAAATTCAGCGATGAGGTTTGCCACCCATCCTGAATGTCTTAATTTTATATTGGCACGAAGAGGACAGTTTGCATGTTTCTTACATGCAGCTGATCTGCTGGCTACCCCACTTGTGGGATATGCCGTGATGGTATAGTAGTAGTAGTAGTAGTATTTTCATTTCAATAAATTTTAATAATTTTGCTATCGACAGTGGGTACCTACTACATTATTATTTTATATGTTTATGAGACGTTCATAAGGGATAATATTTTAACTAAGTAAGTCTACTAACTTACAACACCGTTATATAAGTTATATATAATGATACTTTTTCGTCCTTATTGGCGCCATTTTCAATGTTCATAGCAAAACAAAACACTAAAAAGGTCTAACACCAATCTATCTATCTACCACTCTGTACTAGAATACTACCTACTAGAATGTACTTGTACAGTACTTGGTGCTTCTTATTAGTTCTTTGACGTCACTGAACTAAAAGAACTAATAAGAAGCAAAAGAGAAGGCACTATATCCTTTATAGAATCATCACATCAACTATCTCACTCGCACTCGTTTAAAGTTCCGACATAAACCGAGTGGCGCCGAGCGGAGATGCCGAACGTCACTGGCATTACTTTAGTTCTGTCCGATTGGGAATGAATGAACTAAAAGAACTAAGAGCGAATAATATACGGAATAGTTCATTCTAGTACAGTACTGGGAATTAGTTCCTAATAGTACCTAGTACATGTACTACACAAGCCTATTCAGTTGTCCATAGTGGCGAGTCTTGTGAGGACGTTACGCAAAGGTATATTTACTATACCATATCAAATGCACATGAAGGGATATCAAAATCCGATGGTAGAGGAAAATGTATTCCAGCCAACAAAACTCCAAGTGAAGCAAAAGAAACAGCAAAAAACTTCATCATGAGCTTACCTGCTCTACCATCACACTATTCTCGCAAGGATAGTACAAGACTGTATCTTCCAACTGAACTTAAAAATATAAAAAACTTGTATCGAATATACAAAGAGAAAACGACAAGCGAAGGAGTAAATGTCGTTAGTGAAAAAATATTTAGACAAATATTTAACAATGATTTCAACCTAGGATTTCATATCCCCAAGAAGGATAAGTGTGTAAAATGTATAAAATTTAATGATAGTAAACCTGAAGATTGTCCCCAAATGAAAGATCATTTAGATGAAAAGGAAGCATCGAAAAAACGGCAAGAATTTCATAGAAAATTAGGAAAACAAAATCCTAATATTTTGTGTGTCTCTTTTGATTTGCAAAAGGCGTTAAATACTCCACATGGCAACAGCATGCTGCTGTTTTACTCTCGTAAATACACTGTATTCAATCTCTGTTTTTATGAAAATGTAACTAGAGACGGATTTTGTTATTTGTGGGGAGAGACAGAAGGAAAAAGGGGGGGAAATGAAATAGCCTCCATTCTTCAAAAATACATTAAAATTATCGATTCACGAGGTACCATAACAACATTAATATTATATTCTGACTCTTGCCCTGGACAGAACAAAAATAAAATTGTACTTGCTGCTGTGCACAATGCATTGCACAATGCAAAACATCTGGAAACTATCCAGTTAAATTATCTTCTGCCAGGTCATACAGAAATGACAGTCGACAGCAAGCATTCGATCATTGAAAACTCCGTGCGTAACAGTATAATTTGGGCTCCTTCACAGTGGACAACTGTGTGTCAATTAGCTAGGAAAGAATCGTCTCCATATTATGTTGAAACTCTAACACATACGGACTTCCAAAATTGTGAAGAAATTTCCGGACGCTGTTTTAGAGGCAGCTTAGCAGGGAAAATGAGCAAAATAAAAATTGTAACGTTTAAAAAGTTTTCAATTCACGAAATGAAAATCAAATTCTCAATGAAAAATGATGCCGTAGAAGAGACAATTCCAATCCATGCTAAAGAAAAATCTATCAATGTGAAATATCAATCTTCGCTACCTATATCTAAAGCAAAATATAACGATCTAAAAAAACTATGTGAAACTGGTGTTATCCCAAAAATATTTCATAATGAGTACATAAGAATGGTCAACGATGATAAAAGAGACGAACTTTTGGACACGGATATATGTGAAACTGGTGTTATCCCAAAAATATTTCATAATGAGTACATAAGAATGGTCAACGATGATAAAAGAGACGAACTTTTGGACACGGATATATGTGAAACTGGTGTTATCCCAAAAATATTTCATAATGAGTACATAAGAATGGTCAACGATGATAAAAGAGACGAACTTTTGGACACGGATATATGTGAAACTGGTGTTATCCCAAAAATATTTCATAATGAGTACATAAGAATGGTCAACGATGATAAAAGAGACGAACTTTTGGACACGGATATAGAGGATTGTGAAGATTAGGTTTAGGTTGGATTTTATTTTAATATTTAGAGCCAATTTGAAGCAGAGTGGGTAATCTTAATATTTTCTTTCTTATTTTAATAATTTATTATTTTGGATTTTATTTTAATATTTAGTACCAAAGTGCAACAGAGTGGACAATTTTAATATTTTCTTTCTTATTTTAATATTTATTTTTTTATTTTATTTTAATATTAAGTACCAAGTTCCAACAGGGGGGGCAATTTTAATATTTTTTTTCTTATTTTAATATATATTTTTTTATTTTATTTTAATATTTAGTTTATAATAGTTTTATTAATAGTAATATTTAGTTTAGTTTATTTTATTTTAATATTTAGCAGAGTGGGCAATTTTAATAATTTCATCTCTATTTATCTATTTTTTGGTTTTTGTTTTTTCGATAAGATTATGTTTGTTTTAATAACTATACCAGTGCATTGTTTTATTAGCTATTATAATATTTTTCCAGATTTCTCATTGTAACAATAAATATTATTGACAACAATTCTTTTACTTGTTTAATAAAAAATATCATAATTAATGTTTTTATGTTTTCTTTTAAACCCAAGATTCACTTAGCATTACGACAAAAATTATTTTGTATCAACTACCTAGTTTTATAAAATCCTTTCAGGAGGAGGATGTAAAACAATTAATTAAGAATGTTATTGTTGCTTAAGTCACTGTTCCTGTTTCCGTTTATCTTTCAGCTTGTAGTTAAAACAAATAGCCTATTTCAATTATCTTTGGTCAATGTCAGATAAATCGTTATTCCTTCCACTAATTAATTACAGCGATGTCGCTTAAAACGTTTTTCCCTTCATTAATGTTTTATGCCGTTGGTGGTTGAATCATTTTTCCTGACTCCGGATAAAAGCCAAATTGTATTAAGCGACACATAATTTGGATGTTTTGAAGGTATTATTACTGAAAATTATGCCAAAATATGTGTTGATTTTTTTTAAACATGCTGTTCTTAGAACGTTTTTAAATAGGACTAATCGTTTTTTTATAATATTTTTTTTTCTAAAAAAAATAACTTTAAATTGCTCTCCTGTAAAGTTCACAAAATGTCGCTTAAAACAAATAGCCTTTCACCCCTCGATATCATGTATCCGTTATATAATATTGGTCTCCCACTCTTTTCTCTAAGTTTTACGGTGTTCTGTAAAAGGCAGGTGTTTGAAAAAATTAAGACATTTTACATCTTAAATTCAGCGATGAGGTTTGCCACCCATCCTGAATGTCTTAATTTTTTGTTGGCACGGTGAATTTAGACTGCTTGCATGTTTATTACTTGCAGTTGATCTGCTGGCTACCCCACGTGTAGGATATAATGTGATGGTATAGATAGATTGACCTAACTATGTCGATGGCTCATTTCCACAGGAAACTATCTAAGAAATAACACATTAGAGATATGGGCTGTCAAAGTTTTGGACATTTTTGTCTTTACGATAAATACTATTAAATATTTTTCAGTATTGCATAAAAATATTAAAGTATATGTAAAATGTGTCTAAGAATTGAATTCTTCTATATTTGTTTTAGAAAAAAGTGTTTTTCTACCATTTTTTTACCTTTTTTTGAGTTAGTTCCCTATGGAACTTGGAATGTTGAGTGAGAATTTAACCACTGTTCTATTCCATAGAGCAACATGTTAGAAGGATAGATAATTAATAATCAATGTTGGAATTTATTATTAATGGTTTTAAAGAATTTCATAGAATATCCTTTAGGTAAAAAAATATAATTAAATAAAAACTTCTAAAAAACTACTCTCACTCACTCAGAAAACAATACTCACGTCTTTCAGATACTTAATAAACTGTTAATAAAAATGGCCGTTACCTATTTTTTCCATCAAGCCATGTCCTTTGATAGGGCAAGAAGATAGAGTGCTTAACAATCTATCTATCTATACCCTCACGCCATGTCCCAGGAAGGGTAGGCAGAGAGAACGGAACGCCATATAGATCTATCCTTACAAACTTCTTTTGCTTCCTCCACATTTATCCAGTTTCCCATACACGCACGCCAATTTCTCTTACTCAACACGCGGTCGTCCTTGAAGATTTGATCCACGTGGTTCTTGGCCATCCGCGCTTCCTCACACCCCCTCTTTCAGATAAATACATCCTCTTCGTTATTGTTTCATCTTGCATTCGCTAAGTTTAACAAGCTATTCTATAAATGTTTCTTTCACTTCCATCACATTCACACAATCCCCATAGGAATGAAAATCATCGCAAGAATGATATCATCAACATACTACTTCTATCAACAATGGCAGTGCAAATTTATTTACCCATATTTCTCATGTATAATGATGGTTCAGGGAAAACTACTTACCAATAAAGTTTAATTTATCGACCGACGGTTCTTGGTGGAAGTTCATATTAATAATTTTAAAATGAAACACGATATTATCTACTATTGATTTATTCGATGAGAGAGACGTCTTTTTATAAGGACATTGTCAATCAATCAAGATTGACAATGTCCTTATAAGAGAATAAAACGCTTGTTTTATTATTTCGATATGGAATTCTACTACCTCAACACCGACACAGTGAAAACTAGATATCGGTTTCATTTAAAAAAATACTTACCTGTAATTATTATCTTAATATCCTGAACGAATTATTATTAATAATACTTGATACAAGGATAAAAATGGTGTCAGATAAATCAATATCTGGTGAAAACGAAATGAAAAAAAAGTTTGTGATAGCTCAAAACTATTTTCATAGATGAGGTATACTTAAACATACATACATACATACATACCATCACGCCGCTTCCCTCGCGGGGTAGGCAGAAAGGATCGAGCGCCACTTCCTTCTATCTTTGCAAACATCTTTCGCTTCCGTCACTGTCATACAATTCCTCATGCATGCTCTCCTGTTCAATGTGCTCAACACGTGACCGTCCTGTAGATTTGATTTAAATGATCTTGCCATTTAATCCTCGGACGTCCACGTCTCCGAGCACCATTCCTCTCAGACAAATATATCTTCTTAGTCATTCTGTCCTCATTCATTCTTTCCACGTGCCCAAACCATCTTAACTTATTTACATTCATCCTTGTTATTACACCAACTTTCATTCCACATTCCTTTCGTATATCAATGTTACGCACACGATCTCTCAGACTTTTACCACACATCCTTCTCAACGATCTCATTTCCACTGCATTTATGCCACTTTCATCCTTCTTTAACCATGTCCACGTCTCACTTGCATACATAAGTGTTGGCACTAAGATAGCAGAGTGCACCAACCTTTTAGCTGTGGTGGATATGTTTCTATTTGCAATTATTGGTCGGATTGCACCATTTACCTTATTGCCAGCAACTTTTCTCCTTTCAATATCGCTTTCACACTTCCCATCTCTCGTGAACAAACTACCTAAGTACACACATTCGTCAACTTGCTCTAACACTTCGTTGTCAATCATCACCTGGCATACTGTTCTCTCACTTCCTCTTTCAAACACCATAATTTTTGTCTTTTTTGCATTCATTCTCAATCCATTAATCGCACAATTTTCATACACACACGTCATCATTCGCTGTAGATCACTTTCACTTTCAGCCATCAATACCAAATCATCTGCAAACATTAACGCTCTTACATTCATCCCATTCATATCAACACCTACATTCATTTCTTTCAATGGACGAATACAATGATCAATGTATAGGTTAAAAAGCCATGGCGACATAACGCACCCTTGTTTTACTCCTTTTGTCAGTGTGAACCATTCCGACAGGTTATTGTTCACTCTAACACACGCAGAACTTCCTGTATATAGGGACGCAATGGCGCGAATTAGCTGACTACCCACCCCACACATTGATAGTACTTGCCACATTTTCTCACGATCTACTCTATCATAAGCCTTTTCAAGATCAACAAACGCGCAGAAAAGCTTCTGGTGTTTCTCCAGGAGCTTCTCTGTCACCATTCGCAGGGAGAAAATCTGGTCCACACATCCTCTACCACTCTGAAAGGCACCTTGCACATCCCATACATTCGTCTCAGTTACTTTTCGAACTCTTTCAATCAATATTCTTGCATACAGCTTCCCCACCGAACTCAGCAGACTGATAGCCCGATAACTCCCGCATTCTAGTCTTGACCCCTTTCCTTTGTATAGAGGGCATATCACAGCTTTTCGCCAGTCTTCTGGCGTGCAACCTTCTCTCCAACACTGGTTAAAGAGTGCATGACACCATTCGAGAGTCCTCAGCCCACTCAAACTGATGAATTCCGTAGAGATCATATCATATCCAACCGCTTTGCCATTCTTTGCTTTCTTCAATGCATTCTTAATCTATACTTAAATCTCAAATTATATTAAAAAAAAAATCAAATTTATTACAATAAAATATTACAAATTATAAGGTGTTACAAAAAATAGTAATCTAATTCCGATATCAATTTCTAGATATTTTTTATGCGCAAAGGACGTTTTGTAAAAGATCGAAGTTAAGTGCCCTTTTATAAATTTTAATTCACAAATACTGTTCAATGTAAGCTTCTCATCCAATGTGTTTATGTTAAAATTTCTTCCCATTGCACTTTGCAAATGTCTAAGGTCATAAAAGTCCCCAAAATACATTTCCCGACAACTGTACGAGGCACCAGATTAGCCAACCTTATAATGGGAATAAGTTAAAATATAAATTGGGCCAATATTTTGACTCATAACACAGGGGTGCTGGGTTCGAATCCCAATAGGTGCGGTTGACTGAACAAAGTCGCTTTTCAGCGATGAGTGCAGTCACCCGCTCTGAAAGGATTGATATGAGAGAAAAATAAGAAAGATAGGCGGAATTGGTGAACGTTGCCATGATACAAAGCGCTTAAGCCAGCCTTAGCCGATTTGTATGCATCAGAACACCTAATACTCTCTTCTCTACCCTGCTAGTTATGCAAATATTGCGATTAAAACCATATTAACATTTTAATATATTATTCAAATAACACTTTCGTAGGTGTAAAATTCAAAATTATTCGAATAAAAAATCACTTCGCATAATATTCTCTGGTAAAATGCAACAATGACATTTACTGTTGGATAGTAGATTCAAAGGTCGCTAGGTCGTATCCTTGCGATGAACAATGGCTTAGCAGTTGCAAACAATATCGATTGAATTGATAAAAGGATTGATATGATAGAAACATAAACATAAGGGAGATAGGTAGGTGGAATTGGTGAACGTTGCCATGGTGTAAAGCGCGTAAGCCAGCCTAATCTGATTCGTAAGCGTCGGAACATCTAATACTCTACACTCGCTGAGGCTCCAACTTCAATGTTTGCTTAAAACTTCAATCCCACACTGAACTATCTCACAGTTGTTTCCGTATGGAATTTTGTCTTCGTTAATTTTCAATTCCATAGGGAACTATCTCGATATGTTTCCCTGTGGAATTAGGAAAAATTGGAATTATCGAAAAAAAAATCCATACGGAAATATTTGTGTTTATCAAAGAGTTTATTGACCTTTTTTATTTGTTTCAGTATGGAACTGATAAGAGTTTTGTTTTCTGAATTCAAAACCGTGACTAACTCAAATATGAGAAATTCGGACTTAGTTCCCTGTGGAACTGGGCCATCGACGATAAAGCCTATACCTAGCTCTTGCAAGATTTTTTTATCAATAATTTGATAAGTTTTTTTATTTGGAAGATATCGCGATAATCTCGCCCATTGCACAATATCATTTATTTGTATCACATTGTTTTATAACTTGGTAATTATGTATGCTTCTTATTGTGTAATAAAGTTTATTATTATTATTGGCACGGCAAGTTTGGAAACACATGGTACAACATGAATCCATTTTTTAACATCATTAACCATTTCACTCCTCCAAGAAGTGACCAAATGGTAGAAATATTTATTAAATATACGTGTACCTATAAGAGATATAATATAGTAGGTACCTCTGGTACATATCATAAAATCATTATTATAGATATTTTCTTGAAAGGTTTTTGACCTTATCTCTAGGTTATTATTCAATGTCATCACAATTATTATATATTATATCTGCTGATACAGTCAAACCTCAACAACTTGAGTTAAAGTAAAAACTTGGGAGTTATGAAAATTTAAATAATTTTCATTCGAGTTCTGGTATTTTAGTATACCTACTCGTAAAATTTTGTCGTAGAGGTTCTACGAGTATAACTGCCTGTACATTGAATTATAGAGGTTATTGTGATTTTCGAAGATCGTTTTGAAAGAAGACTTTAATTTTACTAAAACAGATTTATTTATGATATTTTTAATATTATCTTCTATGAATTATCGATACTTTTACTTATTCTAGTAGGTATATTGGGGTTGTCGTGTTGCCTTGAATCAAATTATAAGACTTAGATATATAGTAGGTATACCTCTTTACCTGCGATACGATATAATTAACAATAGAGGACGTTGTCTTGTGACATATAACATTTCACATGACAATAATGAATAAATATATTATATTTCAACGGGTCACAAACGGCCATTATAACCTATCCTTGAATGTTCGGTTCACTTTTATTATTTGCTAAATGCATTTACAACGAGCTGTAATATTTGTGATATACCTAAATAATATAAATATAATTATGAAGAATATACAAGGTACGGCTGAAAAGTAATGAGACTGCCCAACTAGCAAAGTAGTCCTATAACGAAAGCTTATAAGTCTGTCAATACTAATAAAGCTCTTATAAAGGTATTGTTGAAGACTCTTTTACTTATAATAGCATTTCACAAGCCTTAACATACTTAGGAGCATTAGTTCTTATATTTCAGTCTTATGGCTCGCTACAAAACTGACGTATAGGATAGTTATAGGACACTGTTACTTATAATAGCATTTCACAAGCCTTAACATACTCAAGACCATTCGTTCTTATATCTCAGTCTTATAAGTCGCTACAAGAGTATGTAATAGGACACTTATAGGAGTTAGTTTCCTACAAGTGTCTGCAGTAAGACTATATAGTCCTGAGAAAAATCTGATCCTATAGTAGCATTTTGTAAGATAAAAAGGTATTATAACATACTTAACTAGGACCACTATAAGTTTTCGCCGCTTTGGTCTTGGTCAAGACTCTTATAAAACTAATAGTACTTAAAAAGATCGATATAAGAGTATAAATACTTAAAACTACTAGATCAATCACTTTATATGTAAACGTTAGCCATTTTGTCAAGGTAGTTCAATAATTGATAATAATAATAATTTATTTTAATATTTTACTTATTTTATTATTTAATGTTATATTTAAATTTAATTTAGTTCTCTTGAAAATGTCAAGTTAACTTGAAGAAAGTGCTCGAGTATTAAATCAATGGTGAAAAGTAAACAGTGTTTTTGTTGATATCAAATATGCTTAAAATGTCTTTTTACAATGTGAACACACAAACTCTAGATCATTTAAATTTAATTGTAAATCTAATATTGTGTTAAAAATGTGGATTTTAATGTTATTTTATTAAATAAATGAGATATGTGTGTAATAAAATTACTTTATTGCATAATAAGAAGCATACATAATTACCAAGTTATAAAACAATGTGATACAAATAAATGATATGATGCAATGGGCGAGTTTATCGCAGAAGCGATCACTTCCAACTAACCCATCAATTGCTTCACTCCCTTGGTGAGGACAAACCACTCCGAGAGAGTGTTAGTTACCCTCACGCAAGCGGAGCTTCCCACGTAAATGAAGAGATTGCGCGGATCAACCGTTTTCATTCACACTGCTTTCAATGTCGTCATACTCATTTGCATTTGCACCATCACATTCAAACAGATCTTCGAAATACTCCTTCCATCTCCGTAACACACATTTATCATTCACTAACACACATCCATCCCTGTCTTTTATCCCTTTCATACTGTTCACACTTGAACCTGTCCTCTTTCGTTTCACTTCTTTCCAAAAAATCTTCATATTTTCACTCGCATGCGTAGACAATTTCTTACATTCTTCATCTTCAAGCATTTTTTTCTTCATTTTCACAATTTCACGCACTTCCTTCTTGCATGTCTTGTATACTTCTTTTTTTCGCTCTTTTTCAAATGTGTCACACTGTTTCACACTCAGTAAGTCTTTCCAAGCATTCTTCTTCTTATCTACAGCTTCTTTCACATCATTATCCCACCATGCATCGCCTTACTTACGTCCAACTTTAGCTTCACCACATGTTTCTTTTGCACTTCCTACAAGCACACTTTTTAAGACATCCCACCTTTCATTCATCGTTAGATCATTCTTTTCGTTCGCACTCAGCTTCTCATTCACAGTTTTTACATGTTCATCTTTCAGTTTTTCGACTCTCAATCTCATAGATGGCGTGGACTTTTGTGTTCTTGAACGCCAACCGGAGAATAGATTTATTCTTGAGACGACAAGAAAATGATCCGTCTCTAGCTCAGCGCCTCGATACACTCTAGTATCCGTGGTCGCCTTCCTGAGACGAGAGTCCACACACACGAGGTCAATCATCGATCTTTCATTTCCTCTCTCCCAGGTATATATGTGGATCTCCTTGTGGGCGAAAAAGGTATTTGCCACAAAGAGATCCATCTCCAAACACACTTCAATTATTCTTTTACCATTATCGTTCACTCTACTGTCTCCATTCATTCCCAAAACACTTTCAAGTTATTACTCCTAACGCCCACCCATCCATTCAAATCACCTGCCAAGATCAATCTTTCATTATCTTTTTTATCTTCTGCAATCTTTCTCACGCCATTCCAGAACTCTTCCTTTTCCGTCTCTATGGCGTCGTTCCCAGGACCATACCCTGGTCTTTTGATATAGGTACATAATATTATTATTAGAAAACGGGAATCCACAACCGTGGCAGCTTTCGGATAACAGAAAATGTCTATTTGTCCAAGGCCATCTCATACTTATCAGTAAGCTCAGTGAATATTTAGTTAAAAAGCAGTCAATTACATGAAACACAACCATCTTGTAATTGACGCCTAAAACGTAAATTCAAATGTCAGTAGGAAGATTAATTTATTTTTTATATTTGTGTATAAATGTTAGCTGGAGCAGAGTGCTTGAGCAATAATAAACCCGCCTTTGGCTTTTTATTTATTTTTTACTTTATTGTTTTATGTTTTGTATGTTAGCCAATAAATAAATATTTATTTATTATTTATTAAGATTTCATGACGATCAACCCTAATTTCTTAAAATGGAGGCTAATTATTAAGACTAAAACTGCTTGCTTAAGTACTAATGTACTTATAATGCTTCTATAAAGTACTCGATGAAGAGTATTGAAAAACATGGCGACTATTCATAAAAAGTAATGGAATAAAAAAATTACAACAACTATGCAGTGTGCCATTTTCCGAAGGGCGTTAAGAAATTAATGCAATTATGGTATATATTTACAGTAAAAATGACTTCCCCACTTTCCATCAGTGGGTATAATACACTGAATTGATAGATTTATTATTTTGTTCTGCATTCATGTTAATTATTAATAATAAATAGTTATAGAAAGTAAACTTAAGTTTTTAATATTTAGTAAAAACTATACAGCCGGAACAACCAACACAAAACATACTTCTATTCTATCAGTCTTTAAAGCATACTTATAAATAATATCTGAGTACTCTACTAGCACGTTATAAACAAGATTGCTCTGTTAAGATTCTTGTGTCAGATACTAATAGGAGCATTTGTGCTTGTAAATGTATAGTTCAAGACCACTATAGGAGCAATTGCGCTTCCTCAAGTATATTATAAGTATATTATTGGACTTGATAACATCCTGCAAGTTGATTATAAGATCGTTATAGAAATAAATGTTCCTATAACTGCGCCCAAATCCAGGGTTATTACACGCTATAAGTATTTAATAAGTGCAAAAAAAATAGTCTTAAGACTGTTATTAAGTACTTATTTTGCTAGTTGGGTGGCAACACTGGAAGCGATCTAGCAATGCTGTGCTGTTGTCCTTGATAGATCACGTGTGTCAATATCCTCGCATACTTCAGTGCGAGTTTCAACTCATTCCGTTAACTATGAGATTTTTGTGACTGCTAATATTAAAAATATGTTTTGATTTTGCATCACGGAAAATGGAACAGTGGAATTTGGAGCAACATTGTTTCGTTAAATTTTATGTTAAGCTTGGAGAATCAGCAAGTGTTACGTTTGAAAAGTTAAAACAAACCTATGAGAAACATTCTTTATTTCGAGCTTGAGTTTTTTGCTGGCACAAATCACTTTTGGAAGGAACACCGTTTAACTTCGAAAACGCACGAAAATATCGAACACTTTTGTGAGATGATCGCCGTTAAACATTAAGAATGTTGAGTGAACAATTGAAGTTGAGCAGATTTACCATTCATCAAATTTTGGCTGAACATTTGCAAATGCGAAAGGTATGTGCCAAAATGGTGCCAAAAAATCTCAGAATTGAACAGACGGATTTCTCAAAGTTTTCGACCTCAAAAGGCATCCTTGTGATTCTTAAGCCCCCTTTTTCACCTGATCTCAGTTTCTGTGACTTTTATCTTTTCTCTTTCTTGAAAAATGTCCTCAAAAGACGTCATTTCGGGACTTTAAAAAACATCCAAAAGAGTGTAACGAACATGTAGACTACAATATCATTACGACGAGGATGGAAGGGAGCAATCTATGCGGGGTGCATTCTGTGCGATACAGGGATAATATTGATGTTTCAAAAAAATTAATAGGTACTTCGGAAAATAAAAAATCAGTCTCATTACTTTTCTGCTGCACCGTGTACATGAATTTTGTTTATAGGTCCCACTTCGTATTATAATGTAATGTTACCTTGAATCAGCTTGTTGTAAACCAGTCAGTTAAAAGCGAGGAAACAACATGAATAAATTTATCATGAACGAATCAATGAATTTATAGACGCAAAAAGAAAAACCAATGCACATACACTAATCTACAATGACGTGTTTAAATGATACCTACTGAATAGAAACAAAATAATATTGGATTTGATTTTCTCCCACCCCTTCCATTTTAGAACACCACATAAAAATCGTTCTCAAATTTTACATATATATTATCCTCTCTTCATTGTAAATATAATATGTAAGTATAGTACTATACTATACCGTCGTGACATATCCCAAAAGTGGGGAAGTAATAAATCTGTAAATTGTCTTCTAAGACCTAATTAATAAAAAATAAAACGATCAGGATGGATGGCATGCCTCATCGCTGAACCGTAGGCGAGATGTGGTCTTTTCGTATATTTGTAAATATTTTGATTTTATTTTTGATTCCACCCCCTGCTTACATATTCTACTTTCACGGCATAAGACTTACATAAGGCCTACTGTGAGGGTGTGTGGGATATATTTGGGTTTGTTTCCAATCCAGGTTCATCTCATCTTTAAAAAAAATATTCGCTGGATAAAACAATCTCGATTTCTAACTTTCTTTCTCTCATCGTAAAATTTTCTTTATGAGGGAAATTGTGACGTTTATTTAGATCTTAAGTCTAAGAAGTGATATCTCGTTCTCTTATCTTGTTTATTTGCATAGACCTCTGGCAAGACCCAGAGTTACAAGGACAAGGTAGGGCCGTAGACAAACCGTACTTAGCGATCGACTACTGGCGAACTTTTCGACAATCTACCTACATGTACCGTATAAAAATGCGTTTTTGTTGCAATTATTGACGAAAACTCGTTTGTATGTACCTAGGTACCAATCTCTATAATAATATCTATTTAAATAGGTAGGTTCTTGTTGTTCTTTCTTGAATGGAAATTATGATCAACTCACAAGTCCTTGAGAAAATGACAATTTAAAAAGTGAGATAAGTTTAGGGTTATATCAGATTAGGACCAGAAATAGTACAAACGATTCATTAGTACGAATCTATAATATTAACTTTTCGGAAACAAATTGTTGGTAAATTTACCAATGATTTGTTTGCAAAAAGTTAATATTATAGATTCGTACTAACGAATCGTTTGTACTATCTCTGGTCCTAATCTGGTAGTACGTACTAGTGATGTAACGAATGTCTGATTTTGGATATTCGCGAATGCGAATGCGAATGCGAATATTTCATGCCGACATTCGCGAATGCGAATGCGAATATTGACTTAAAAATGGTATAGGAATTTGAAATATTCCAAAACTCCTCGGTTTTCTTAAAGAATATTTTCTTGCAGTACCTTTTTCCACAATGTACCGGGTAAGTATCCGGTACATTCACCGAATTACTGATTTGTTTCTTCATTTACATGGTACACAACAGATGAAAGACATATAAATATAAACATGTAAGCGACAAAAACATTCCAATAGTCTTACATCGAAACAGTGCATACTTCAGCAATAACACACAAAACAATTATAGAAAATCTTACACATAATATAGGTATTAATTCACAATACATCCAATCACCCATTCCTATTACAAATCGCTGTTCACCCAATTTCGCACACATACCTAATACATTCATTCGCACAAACACATTCACACTTCACTAATGTATGCAATAACAATACAAAAAAACTCTTAAAAAAGAAAAATCAAAAATTTAAAAATTTAAAAAACAGTCTAAAAATTAATACTATCCCAAACACTTCACATTTTATCAAACATATACATTTTTTTTATATTTATTTCATCTTATTCTACCCTCAACTCTCCTTTCTCACAAACCTGACGTAATTGGCACTTTAAAATTCTATAAACAGGGTTTCTTGAGTCTGCAATCGTTTTTGTTTTTTTTTAATGTAGAACGGAAAACAAGATCTTGTTAAAGGAAGCATTCTAAAGTTAATCCTATCTAAAATATTAGGCACATCGTATTCGGACAAGCATATTTTTCTCAGGTTGCATGCATCCAGCAAAACTCTTCACAATTCCAATTTAGGCAAATCTTTAATAAATACAGGATAATGCAATCTCTTCCTAACCAAACGAATGAATTTAGACTGAGTTCTCTCAACTTGATCGACATATTTTTTAAAATGTGGATTCCATACAGAGGAACAGTCCTCCAGCTTGGAGCGAAACAACGATAAGTACAAGTACAAATACGATTCATATAACCTAAATGACTTTGTAGATCTCAGAATAAATCCCAGTATTTTATTGCTCTCTTCGATAATTTTGTTCACGTGATCATCAAAGTGAAGCTCAGAGTCAAACACCACACCTAAATCTCTAATCTTATTTACTTCTTTTAAATCATGATTATGGATATTGTAAATTTATCGAATTTTGTTTCTATTTTTGGTAAAAGAGATCAGATTACACTTCTCCAGATTCAAGTGCAAGTTATTTCTTTTACAGTACTCGTGTAGTCTTTCCAAGTCCTCGTTAAGCATTTCATAGTCAAACAATAATTGAATTTGACAGTATATTTTTAAATCGTCCGCAAATAATAGAAGCTCTGAGTGGTCAAAGCACTTTTTTATGTTGTTTATGAATATAACGTAGTTGCACGCTATATAATTCATTCTTCAGGGCCCTGGACATTTTCTATTTGAGTAGAAATCAGTTCAGAACTGGAGTTGTCCAACTGCTGAGATTGTCGCAACATCCCTCATAGTTTATAGTTTTACAATTTTATCTTTTGGACTTTATGCCAACTCCACTTACTTCCATGAGCCACTTGTTGCTGGATTCAATTCTACTTAATTCTCACTGTCGCTTTTGGTGTATCATTTTTTAATTGGTTATCTGCTGTAATCTTATTATTATATTCATTATTTTTAATTTAAATTTATTTTTTAATTTATGTATTTTTTTAAATTATTAGGTATAGTATATTTATTATTTATTGGTTATCTGCCGTAATCTTATTATTATATTGTATTATATTGTATTATGTTGTATTATATTATATTGTATTATATTATGTTATGTTATATTATATTCATTATTTTTAATTTAAATTTATTTTTTATTTTATGTATTTTTTTTAATTATTATAGTATATTTAATTCGAATTACTGACTTTTTGATTTCATTATTTATTAATTTATGATTTTTTGTTATATTATTATATTTTTAAATCTTATTATTTCATTAATATTCTTTATCTATTATATTATTATAGAAAAATTTATACTTATTATTTTATTTATTGCTTGAATCGGTGGTTTTACTGTTCATTGATGTGTTTTATTTTATTGATTTTCGAAATAAATAAAACAAGTGTTTTATTCTACTATTGATTTATCTCTCTCATCGAATAAATCAATAGTAGAATAAAACACTTGTTTTATTTATTTCGATATGGAATTCTACTACCTAAACACCGACACAGTGAATTTATTGATTTTATTAATTGTATTATAATATGATTGATCATTATGTTTAACTTTTCTCTTATCTTGTCTTATCCTATCTTATTATTATATTTCTTTGTTTTTGTTGTTGGTTTTGTGTGTTTGTCTTAGTTGCTTTGAATTTTTTAAACTGTGGTAATATAGGGGGACTCTTGTGGTCCATATTTCATTTCATTTTAATTGTTGTAATACTTGTTGTGTTGACTGTTTGTTCCCTTCGAGAAAATAAATAAATAAATAAAAAATAAAAAATAAATAATATCGTGAAAAGTAAAGGACCCAAAGAAGACCCCTGAGGGACACCAGATGTAACACTGACACTGCCAGATGAGTAACCGTTAAGTTTAACTGTCATCAATCTATCAGAAATATATGAGTCAATCCACCTTAGTTGAAAAAAGTCGATGTTCTACTTTATCAAATGCCTTTTGAAAGCCGATATAAATGGCATCCAACTGTATACGATTGTCCATAGCTGAGAAAAAAAATCAGATTTGTTACTGTCGATCTTCCACTCATGAATCCATGCTGCTCTACAAGAAGATACGGCTTCAGGAAAAAAGTAATTTGTTCACGAACCATACCCTCAAATATTTTTGAAATAGGTGATAGAATTAAAATTGGTCTGTAGTTACGAACGTCCGATTTGCTGCCAGATTTATGCAAAGGAATAATACTAGCCATCTTCCATTTGCATGGAAAGCATCCTTCTTGTAAACTCCTAATTTATTTATCGTGTCGAAACCCAGAGAAAAAACCCATCAAACTGATTTCCAGTACTGCGCAAAACGCGCAGCAGGTGGAGATGCGTCAAAAATATCCTCCATAGTGCAAGTGACAGGGCACAATGGACACTCCAACAAGTGTGGCATAGTCTGTGCTGCACCACAGTCACACGCTCCGGATTCGTCCTGTAGGAAGCCCAATCGTTCTCTATTGTCGCGGCAGTTTCCTACACCAGATCTCAGTCGATTTAGGGTTTTCCATGTCCCATAGTCTAGATTGCCTCCTGCAGCAAGGTGTTCTAATAAATGTCAGATACAATGGTTTGGTTAAATGACTTACACATCTCTTTAATATATTGGTGCTACACCATCAGGGCCAACTCCTTTTGTCTCATCTATACCTAATAAACGTTTATGAATATCAGATTTCAAAATATTAACCATGGATAAACATGAGTTAGTTAAAATATTTTCCAATTCTTTAGTATTAGAATCATGCAAATTATTCAGTGAAAATACAGAACCAAAAAACGTCGAAAACAAGTTTGCAATTCCCTCTGGATCGCTCGAAGTCTGGTCACCGTCACCCATTACCCTTGGATAGCCTCTAGATTCTTTAAGGGAATTCACGAATGAAAAGAAAGACTTGACATTGCCCTTAAGTGACTTCTCAGTGTTATTAATAAAAGACCTATAATCGTGATTCTGCGACAACTTCAACTGAGCTCTTAGTTGAAAAAATAAATTGTAGTCAGAATCATTACGGTTCATCTTCAACTTACGCCAAGCCTTAGACTTCTCTTAAACAATAACAGAATTCTATTAGAGAACCATTTGGGAAAATTATTAGGTGACACCCTCTTCATATTTAGGTGTATGCTTCTCAATTATTGGCAAAACATAACCATAAAAAGATTCAATCATCTTATTCACCGGTCCGTTTCCCAAAACACTGACCCAATCAACACTTTGTAGTTCAAAATTTATTTCCGAAAAGTTTGACTTAAAGTATATTAATTTCTGGATCATATTTTGAGACAAATCCTCAGCAATTTCAAACTCATAATCTATCAACAGTGAAGGATAGTGTGAATCCTTACCAACCAGTGGAGGGTCACATCTGGTAACAGAACACGGAATAGTTGAAAGCACTAAATCCAAGATAACTTGATTGCTGTTATAAACTCCGTTAGACTGAAACATATTGAGAAAAGATATAGATTCTATCAAATACTGCGCAACAGGACACGAATAAGAATACGGAACAAAGATTGAATCAACATCGGGGTCTTTTTTCCATTGGATTGTTGGGATATTGGAATCTCCAATAAGACAAATATCTGTTTTGCCGTAATAGCTGATTAAACGTTCAGATATACTTTAAAAAAAGATGTTTTAAGTATCTAAGGATGTGGAAGGCGGTATATACATATACTACACCCAGTAGCGGTGAGCATTTTTTCATGCGTTACCGATGAAAAACGAATACTGGTAAAAAAAACTTTCACCAGTATCATCCCAAACAAGAGTGGATGAATATCCTAGTGTCCGATCCACAACAATTAAGACCCCACCTCCATCCCTTTTACCACTCAACATGAAATCCCTATCCTTGCGGTAAACTGTATATTCGTTTTGAAAAAGTTCGCTGTCAAATATGCCACAATTTAGCCAAGCTTCCGTCAGAACAATTATATCATAACTATTTGCAAATAAGTTTGCTCTAAACTCCTCGATCTTAGTCTTCAAGCCCCGAAAATTCTGAGAGAATACTTTAGTGTGGTTCACCTTGTAGTATGATATAAATATTCCTTAAATAGAATATAAAATTATTGTAGGGCCCTATACTCATAGCAGATGTAATACTTAAAACAAATATATAAATTAAATCTCCACAAATGCATATTTCTCCTAATAATAATAACATCATCAAGCAAACGAACACAGGAAACAATACAACAAATGTGGCCAACACGGAACAGACCAGATACTTTATTACTAAAATAATATTCGCAAAACATTCGCATATTTTTTTGCGAATGCGAATGCGAATACTTTGAAATATGCGAATATTCGCGAATGCGAATGCGAATGCGAATATTCGTTACATCACTAGTACGTACCAATGCTTTGTTGTGAGTATTTTTCTCAGTGTACCCTGGTTAACATTTCTTCGTTTTTGACGTGTTCCGACCAACGGATCTTCAGCATGCGTCTATAGGACCACATCGCAAAGGCCGCCAACCGTCCGCTTTCACTCTTGCTGATGGTCCACGTCTCGCAACCATAGCAAAATGCTCCATACAAAGGCTTTCGTAAGATTCTTCCTCACGCTTAAATCAATATTAGGGTATTCCAATATTTTAGATTTTTTGTTAAAGGCAATTCTCGCCTGGTTTATTCTGCTCACGATTTCCGATTTGGAGCGTCCATCCTGGTTTATTCTGACGCTCAAGTACACGAATTCTCTTACTTGTTTGATACTCACTCCATTTATGGCGATGTTCGCAGTCGCTTCATCCCTTCCAACGACCATACATTTTGTAGATAACAACTCTGTACTCTGTAGTTAATTTTAATTTACTTTTTGATGTCCGATTTGTAGAATGACTGGAGATGTTCGTAAAACCTCACATTTTAGTCAATTGACATCAACGATTCAGCGATGAGGTATGTTATCCATACTGAAGAGGAAAATCTAAACCGTCTAAACGTAATAAATATTATTCCGCTGCCTTTGCCACTTGTGGGTAACGCCGTGATGACAATAAATTAGTAATAGATACGTACCTACCTACATATGTGAAGCTGGACCCAGGACCTTGACCGAAAATCACCTGTGCGATATAATATGCATCGGTATGTATCTACATAATAATAATTATACGACACGACAGTTTCACATCATTTAGGTATAATATGACTGTATGTATATGTGTGAATTGTCTATAGGTACATGTTATTATTCTCATTTATTACTATTTTTATACTTATCTATTTCCTGTTGTAGGTATCTATATCTCTATATGTAAGTATGTAGACATTAATTTAAGATTGTGTTGTTTTTATAATATGAATATAAATTAAGTCATAATAATAATCACGTATTAACACCCACAATTCAGCGATAAGGCATGCCGCCCAACCTGAATGTCTTATTTTTCATCGACACGGAGAGCTCGGACCTGCATGTTTATTATATGCAATTGGTTCGCTAGCTACCCCGCTTGTGGGATGTGTCATGATGGTTAAGTAGTAAAATTATAATATACCTACATATTTACATATATTATGATGATTAATTATTTTGAGAAAACCACTTGTAGTATGGAGTAGGTAGGTATGTGGTTTGGTGCACAGCTGCGGTGTAGGTAGGTATTGTGCAGTAGGTACCTACCTAATCGTGTTTGTATGTATCTAAATCTAGGCACCCATTGATATACAAAAAATCTGTTTTGATAAGAAATATATAATATTTCCATTGTTAATGCAGCTAGGATAGTAGGTAGGTACGTAATAGTAATATTATTATCTATCTACTTACTTGATGCATGGTGAGACAGTTAGTGGGAAAGAATGATAGGTGATAGAGTGCAAGTGCGGTCGCTGTATGTACGGTAACATCTCCGGACGTCATGTATCCAACCAAAGGCTCTATCGCTCCAAGCCTTCCAAACTCTTCCTTGTTATCACCCCAATCACAGCAGTAGGCTATGGCCTCGGCCAATCCACGACGGAGGCAGTCGTCTGTAGTATTAACTGTAATGAGTCAGTACAAAACATGTTCACCTTCATTATTTATAGCTCTGCAGTTTGTAGACCTAGGTATTTACACTGTATTGGGTACGAACAATTTAATAATAATATTCTAGATATTACAACGTCATCGGATATGCTGATGGCAATAGGTATGAACCCAATCACACTAGTAATTAGGTATACTCGTACATATGTAGCAGTTTCAAAATCATATCGAAGGAATTTAAAAATACAATATGTAGGATGATTGATATTCAGATATTATGTATGTATGTAGGTAGTGTAGGTGGGTACCCTACATGTTATATACCTACTTAAGGTATCTACTTTATGATATTACAGTATAGCTACAATAATATTATGTAGGTATACTCATCGGTATTATTTAAATTTTAATAAGAAATAATTGTATTCTCTAATTGCATTACCTCGGTAAAGAATAGGTCTCCCAATATTTTTACAAGTTTTTGGGTGTCCTGTATAAGGCAAGTATTCGTAAAACCTAACGTTTGAAACAATTAACATCTACAATTTATCCATCCCGAGTGTCTTATTTTTTAATTGCCCTGGAGAAGACAATCTGCATGTTTATTACATGTAGTTAGTCCGCTAGATGTCCCACTTGTTGAATACGCCTTAATGGTATAGTATAGTAATTGCATCTCAGATAGGTACGTGTTAGAATTAATTTTCCATAATTTATAGCCATAAAATAAGTTAAATTTTACGGATATACCGTGTCAGGTAGGTGGTTGTTATATAATTGATGATCCAAATAAACAAGTTACAAACTTGTTTATCTAAAATATTATTTAATACATTTTCACAACATGGTAATAGTGGGTACCTACCTATACGTAAGGGGCATTGCGTTGCAATAACTAGTTTTGTATTTAAACTGCATCTAACAACATAGAATTTGTTGAGCAACCGCAACCAGTTTACCCAATAACTCACATTTTTCTACTTTTATCACAATGTTATTCTGATATAGATATGTAACTACTTATGATCGCTCGCATTGTTTGTTCCTATTATAACATAATATATTATTATGAGTAGTTATACCTGCATATTGTTAGTGGTGTGTAATGAAAGCCTAGCCTACCTATAAGGTATTGATACATACATACATAGTATAAATTAGTACTTAAGTAGTACTCCTATTCCTTGTAGATGTAAGGCGACGGTGTAGATGTGCTAAGCAAAATTCGTAAAGTATCCATCATCAATTCTTAGGTAGATTTGCATCAATAGGTCATGTTAGGTCAGGATAACTGACGTAATCAGTTTTGGCTCAAAGTAACATTTTGCGCGCCCAAAAGGATTAAAAGATAATCTTACCGGCTCCTGTATTTATTATGTTTGGGTCAGGATGGACGCTCCAAAGCAGGTCAGGATGGAAATCGCGAGCAGGATAAACCAGACAAGAATTGCCTTTAACAAAAAATCTAAAATATTGGAATCCCCTAATATTGATTTCCCCTAATAGTCGTTATATGCTAGTTCCATTGGTGACTGTATTAATTTGCTGGACTTATGCATTCAATATTTATTATTAAGACCGTCTACAGCAGCTCACAAATATTTATGTACCTGCTTATAATTATAACATGATTGACCAAACCTGACAAGAACTTATTTCTCACGGGAACGTTTATATTCGTAATGTTTTTCTATTTGTCACATACCTACCTTTATTTATTTATTTTAATTTTATTAGAGTTGCATACTACGTGAGCCCTTTACATGTTGAAATATGAGACAGAGTACAAAAATATACACAATACAAATTCATATATTAACAAGGATTATAAAATCACTCATCAAGTCATCATCTAAACATTCTAAACTAAACAATAATGACATAAGTAAATGCAAGTATTTTTCAGCACACATAAGGGTATATTTTTTGTCAGAATCATGTTGGTAGATATAGGTATATAAGTGGGTATTTCTATATTTTTATTTGTTTAACTTATGACACAAATTAAAACAATTGTTAAGGCTATTTTCAACTAGGTATGTAAAGGGTTGTTCAACAAGAACTTTGTTTTTTAATTGTGGCAACACCAGCAACATGATAGTTTTGACATTTAATTTTTTGACGTATTCGTAGTGGATGCATTGGCAATTGTTGCAATGAATTCAATTTCGCTTGAAAATCGCATTAAAATAATTAAAATCCATTATGAAAATGGTGGTTCTGCTAAAGTGACATTTCGTCAAATTCGTGATATTTTCGGACAACATAATCGTCCTTCTGAGACCGCTATTAAGAATTTGGTCGCTAAATTTGAGTCGACAGGCTCGATACAAAATGTGTTAACACCAACGCGTGTACGACCGGGTCGTTCAACTGAAAACATCGCAGCCGTGAGCCACAGTGTTGAAGCAGATCCAAATTTGTCAATTCCTCGACGTTCTCGACAATTGGGGTTATCCAAAACCACCACATGGCGAATTTTGCGTAAGGACTTGGCTTTGAAGCCTTACAAGGTTCAACTGGTGCAGGAATTGAAGCCGAACGACCATTCAAATCGCCGTAGATTCGCTCAATTCATTCAGGAACAACCCGCTGGTTTTTCTGAAAAAATCATTTTTTCAGACGAAGCCCATTTTCACTTGTCAGGGTACGTCAACAAGCAAAATTGCCGCATTTGGGCTTCTGAAAATCCTAGAGCAATTATTGAGAAGCCGTTGCATGCTCAGCGTGTCACTGTATGGTGCGCTATGTGGTCTGGAGGCGTGATTGGGCCGTTTTTTTTCGAAGATGAGACTGAAAATGCGGTAACGGTCAATGGATCACGCTATCGCAAGATGTTGACAACTCAATTTTGGCCTATTATTGATGACGTGGATATCACTGACATGTGGTTTCAACAGGACGGTGCCACATGTCACACAGCGAATGAAACGATCAATTTATTGCAAACCAAATTTCCCGATCGCATGATTTCACGAAACTCAGCTGTTAAGTGGCCAGCCAGATCGTGTGATTTAACGCCACTGGATTATTTTTTGTGGGGCTATGTTAAGGACAGAGTCTATACGGAGCCAATCGAATCGATTGCAGCCTTAAAACTCAAAATCCGTGATGTGATTAGCGAAATAGTCCCGCCATTTTGCCAAAAAGTTATTAAAAACTTTGATGAAAGAATCGACATCTGTCAGCGTGCTCGTGGTGGACATTTGTCAGATATCATTTTTCATGCATAATTGCCAAACTTTTCTCTTTGTAATTCAATAAAAATTTTAATCATCTTCATCAAATTTTTTTGTTTTATTTTGTTTTAAAAAACAAAGTCCTTGTTGAAAAACCCTTTACTTGCTTCTATAATATAAAATTAAATACAATATTGTTGGGTTAACTATCATTGCAATAATAATTATTATTATGCTAGTCATACATGTATAATGGGGTGTTCACATTTGGCGAATATCGCCAGGCGAATTTCGTTTGCATAAAAAATAAAATTCGCCGGACGCCCATTGATCGTCACACCTGTTCACACAGTCCACCGATATAGATACGATCTGTCAGATGCGCTTTGATTTAGACGTTGTTTTCAAAATAGCGGACATCGAGATGGAGATCGCGAAGTGTTTATTATTAGTTTAAAATGTTATAGTAGAGGTTATTTATTTATTCATTTGTTAACAGCTATTAATAATAAGCTTTTTTTATACATTAAAAAAAAGAACATATCAAAAGATCCATAATCAGAGATAAAAATTTACATATGAGCCGTACAAATGCAAACAGCACTATCTCTCTACAAGAAAAAATTATGTTGGGTAAACGTATTTGAAATATTGGCAATGTAAAGCGAAAAAAAGTCTGAAAATAACTAAAGCAAAGAGAAAGCAATATGCTTACATTTAGAAAGTAGAACATTTTACAAGACATTAAAACCAAATATTAAGAAGTATTTTGCATGTTCAATTGTTCCTAAAAGGAGACAGCGCCGCTCGCACCCACACGACTCACATAGACACTTAATTAACAATTAAAAACAAACAACACGCAGACATATGTAGAAAATAAAAACACACAGCAGGAAGATATATAAAAACACTGAACTGCAGAGAAGTTAAAAAAAATAAAAAATAAAAATAAAATCAACCAGTCTTGTCTAGATAAAACAATTGCTCTTTTCAAACTAAATTTAAACTTGGCCAGACCCACACCATACAAATCCACCACGTGAGCATATTCGTTTCCCGTACGTTGGATCCTATTGAGAACTGAGTTAAAATTATATGTGGTTCTGGCATCTTCAACATAGAAGGGTAGGGCCTGTCTTGTCACTCTCATTGGGGCTAGAAAATTAATCTGAGACAAGACCTCTGGGCAGTGTATTTGTCCATGTATTATCTTGTACAGGACCATAAGATCAGACAGAGCTCTTCTCTCAGACAGCTTCATCAGGTTCAAAATACCAAACAAGAAATCATAATCGATATCTTCCACAGGAATACCCAGCCTAAAATTAATGTGTCTGAGAAACTTATGTTCAACCTTAACAAACTTATTTTTGTGCACCTCAAAAACTGGGCTCCAAACTGTTGAACAGTATTCTAAAACGCTCTGTACAAGAGAGACATAGAGTATTTTAATGGTATCTACATTAGAAAACGGTCTACATATTCTCAAGATAAAACCCAGCAGTCTCAGTGCTTTGCCACAAACATTGTCAATATGAGAAACAAAATCTAATCTACGGTCAAATGTTACTCCCAGGTCCCTGATTTCCTCCACTGATTTAAGTGTTGTACCACTCAACTCATACTCATGAATGATTGGATGCTTGATTCGGTAGAATCTCATCACCTGACACTTATCAGCATTCAACTGTAAATTATTGCTGATACACCAATCATGGAAGCGATTGAGATTCCCCTGCATTGTAATACAATCATTCACACTTTCTATGTGTTTGAAAATCTTAAGATCATCGGCGTAGATTAAAACTTTCACATCAGTGAATATGTTTACTACGTCATTTACAAACAAGACGAATAGAATCGGGCCTAAGTGAGAGCCCTGGGGTACTTTTAATTAAGGAAACAAACGCCACATTGAAGGAGACCAACCGTCCACCTGGATAGCTGAGAAGTCTGGGGACTTCCATTTATCCGATTCAATTTCTACACTAACAAATTTGTCCACACAATAGGTGCCATGATGGGCAGTCTGAAGGAAGAAAAACAAACGCCACAAACCAACAACAAAGATAACAACTGACACGAAGCGGGAAATATTATAAAATTTATAGGTTATAAATTTTTTACCATAGATACGGACGCCGCGCA
The DNA here is from genome assembly GCA_947579605.1 of Athripsodes cinereus. Taxonomy (NCBI): domain Eukaryota; kingdom Metazoa; phylum Arthropoda; class Insecta; order Trichoptera; family Leptoceridae; genus Athripsodes; species Athripsodes cinereus. The sequence goes on along the minus strand of OX388313.1, from coordinate 12,783,647 downwards.
CATCTACGCATGCGCGAACCGTTCAACCAGAGAAAAAGTTGAAAGGTGGTCAACTTGAGACGATATCGTTTTTACTAGTTTTTATCGTTTCAGACTAGCTGTCGTTTTGTTCACACGGTTCAAATGGCTGACGATATTTGCCAAATGTGAACACCACAAAAGCGCATCTGACAGATCGTATCTATTTCGGTGGACTGTGTGAACAGGTGTGACGATCAATGGGCGTCCGGCGAATTTTATTTTTTATGCAAATGAAATTCGCCTGGCGATATTCGCCAAATGTGAACACCCCATAAGTGATACAATATAATTATTATGATTGTGTACCTATCCATTGTATGGAGACAACAAAGAGTTCGTTTTCTTTTCGTGCAACACCTCAACCGAGACTGATACAGTCACTTTGTAATCAATTATGTACTAGAAATTAATGCCAACACTCAAGTAATCAAGTAAACATTTCACTCGTTTCATAAAAATACGAATCTTTCATAATATAACATTGTCACTCACTTGCAGATATTTGTCAATAAATAAAAATTAAACTAGGTTGTGCAATGTGCATACCTAAAGCAGCAAGCTTTGCTACAACTCCGTGGTCAGATATAACGGCGAGATTTTCTCTGTCTTTTGCAATGGTTCCAATTGCTGCACATACCGCTGCCAACACTCCGTTATCTGGTGATTTTAATAACGACACAATCAGTTCTAAAGCACCAACAAAACTACGTACTAAGATTCCAGAACCCTGCAATATTTCATTTCAAAATCTTTCATTACACATTCTAGCGATAAAATATATAGTATAAACATGTATAATTATTCAGGTGCCTATACATTGAATTACTCACCGTAGCATTTTCTACACAAGTACATAGTGCCAAGCAGGCATTAGCTTGCACATTTGGTGAATCGTGTTTAAGCAAGGACCATATTAGCCGAATCGCATCCAATTCTTCCATTTGCGCCATGCACGCTTTATCTTTAGCACATTCCATGAGCACTAAGCATACATTCTGCAACAGCCCTTGATGACTACTATTCAAATGATGCACTGGAATGAAATAATTGGGATATTGATAAATTGTACAATTATATTCCTATTGCATAAAAAACAAGACCAAAGGGATTACCCCTCACTGTTGAAAAAAAACCAAAGAAATATCCTTTAATTAAATTAATATTATTACATTGTTTATTAAGTACCAATCATTTCAAATACTACCTACTCGTATCTACGAGATATATTAGGTACCTACGTCTATACGTATATATATATTCATATATTATATAAATATCGCTTTTGGGTACTCTACGTACAGTAGCCTTGAGAAAGGCTTTTATAGTTGGTCTTGAGAAAGACCGTTGGCTTCTGCCCGACGTTTCGTGCAGGATTCAACCTGACATCAGCTGGGGCGTAGAGGGGCGGTGGCAGGCTTCGGCGGCGCGGGTGTCGTGAAGGCAGCAGGCGTCGATGAGCAAGGCGTCGTGCTGCCCCCCCAATGCGTACAGTTGGGCAGAGACTTATTAATAATAATAATAATAATAATAAAATGTTTATTTATCAAAATAAAAATTACAGGATATTATAACATTATAATATAGGTACGTACATATTCTAGTAATAACAATTTTCTTCTTTTAGTCGCATCATCATTGTACCTTTTTTTTTCCTTCTTAAATATAACACATCGCACAGTATACTAGTCAAAAGACTGTGTCATACTGTACAATAATCTACAGTATTTTTATTTAAACACTTTAAGTTTATTTAAACACATCATACAGCAAGTGTTCCTTGAAGATTTCCACCATATCAGTACCAGGACAGTCTAGATCAGGCGTCGGCAACCTATGGCACGCGTGCCAGGCTTGGCACGCGATGGGGTTCTGAATGGCACTCTACAAAGTAATCAGGGAAATCGCGAAAATAGAATTTTATGTTATTTTTTTTAATAAATATGTTTAAAAGATAAATTTGGTATAAAATTCTTCTCCTCTAGAACCCCATTATATTATTTAGAATTAAGGCGGCACCCTGAATCATATTGATAGAGTGGCTTGGCACACCACAGCTAAAAGGTTGCCGACCCCTGGTCTAGATCAAACTTCCACACGAACATATACCCCAATCAATTCTGTTAACTCAAAATGCCCAGCATATCTTCTTGGCTCATGTCTTTGCATAAATATGGTACGAGACTTGGCCCGTCGTCAGAATATGTAGATTGAATTCGTCAAAAATAATGTTATACCAGGTTACTCTTGACAAAATCTAAACACAATCTTAATTTTACTTGTTGTAGTAAAGTTATAGTTAGAATATAGTGGGTATACCTATATACAAATATATACCTACCTTTTTTAATCTTACCTATATTGGTATAGTATCTTTGTCGCCACATATGTAGTATGTAAGAAATTAATTAATTATCATTTGACCAACATTTTAAGAATCTGCTGTAAAGTCAACACTGACTTAGCGGAACTTTTTTGTATAATCATTGTATTCTTTTTCTGATAATAATAAAAAAAAAAAATCATATGACGCGCGAAGTGGCTATTGCCCAAAAATACGCGTGTACCGGTCACGTGGTAGCGGTAGCGCGGTGTTTTTGACCAAAGTCCCTTCGTGCGTCGTATGATCAAGATCAAGTCTAGATTAAGATCGTATTTGGATTGTGTCGAGAATAGCCATGCTGTTACAACGAGACCTTGCCCCATGTCAATATATTGGTAAATCCTTTCGTATTACGTGTAAACACAAATACATCGACACATCCCGGTGCATCCATTGGTTGAATAATGATGGAAAGTACTTCCTGCATTATCTATCATTAAAAGTGTTCGAAAATTTGATTTGATTTTTGAATCACTGGGTGTCCATAATCTTACTTACTAAAAAGATGTCTCGAAGTAAATTGGGCCAAGGAAAATCGCTTAGTGGGCAGACGAAAGAAATAATTTTAACGTTTATGAATATTTAAATGTATGACTATTTTTGATTCGACACCTGTGTTTTTTTTGTGTTGTTTTCTTCTTTAATTTGATTGTTAACATGTCAAAGGCAAACGCCGTAAATATTATGTAAATAAATCAATAATAAATATGTAAATAAACAAATTATTCTCATTTTTACATATTTTACGTAAAACAAATGTGTTATTATTGCCCCCAAACATCATTAGAAAATAATACAACTTAATTTTTTGGATTTCTGATGTTATGCTGAGTGTATAGGAAATACATTTTTTCATTTTAAAATAATAACTAAGTGGTTATAACTCATTTTTCGTTATACATTATTATAAAATGTATAGGTATGGATACAAACATTAGATATATAATAATTTTTTTTTTAACTTAATACCTTAGTCTAAAAATTAAAAAAAAAAACAATATTATTAATTGTATACAATATTAGGTGTAGGTATATTCTGTAACCGGGAAGATGGCTGCGGCAAAGTTTCATTGGAAATACTATACGTTTCAACATCGGCATGTGTCTCATTATATTTTATTGAATTTGATACGTTGATAAATAGGTAAATAAACTTATTAGGTATGGTAAATAGGCGACATTTTGGAATTTTCCTATTATTTAAAGAAAAAAGACAGCCTTGCATACATATTGAGTACCCACAATATCCAAATACCTAATCCTCTCTATATATAACCATACCCTAGCAGTTTATCTTACGTTCTGCCAAACACCTTCGGTACATAATATACCTATATACCTACCGACAAGTGTAATTCCATTTGCGTTTCTCAGCGTGTCCCTTCCAATAGAATTTTTAGCTGCTTCGGCCAATGCTCCAGCAGCGTTGGTTAATACTTCGTCACATTCGTGATCTAGTAAAGATACCACTTCTGCAGTTGCGTCTCCATTTACCATAGGAATTCCTCCAGTCCAACATCTCCACAATGCACCCGTTAGAGCGGCAAGAAGTGGACGATTATCTCTTGCATTAGCCAACTCGGATATCAATGGATCTACTCCCCCTGCATTTCTTACAGCCTGCCTCGTCCCTGGGTCCAGCGCGCACTTGTAAATTACTTGACTGCAGTACATCTAAAAATTGTCTTATTTGTAGAAATATAGATATTATTATGTGTACATTTGTAAATAATTACAGACGCGCGGCAACGAACAACACACAAATGCTTATGGCTCTACGGGACCCCCGCTCCCTCCCGCTCTTAGTAAATTTCGCTGTCTTTCAGCTACTGAAATACGCATAACTTTCATTCAATATTCATGAAAAAAATATATAATGTAGATCAATCTTTTATTTCGAAGTCTAATTTTAGACATTTTTTAAGTGTTACCAGTTTTTCAGAAAAAAAATCAGATAATAAGCTTCGTTAACACTTGTAAGGATCAAATCTCAAGTTCTCTTTATCGCATAATTTTTAATTTTGGATTGATTAATGACATGTGTTAATATCTTGTTTTTAAGTTATAGACGTTCTTTAATTTAAGTATATTTCTTTTCAAAATAGCTAAAAACGTGTATTTAAAACAATACCAATTCGCTTACTGAAATTTCCATACAATTCTCTACAAGTGTTTAAAATGTTAGTATTGAGCTGAATGTCAACGAGGGTGGACGTATCGCATATTTCTATGAATAAATTATTGAGAAAGAATTATATTGTTAAAAAGAATCTAATGAGATAATAATCAGTTGTTTTGTAATAAGTAGGTTGGTACATAAGAATATTTTTATCTCATGATTGTATTTTAACCATTGGTTCTTTGGTTCCGGTGAAATGATCTTTCAACCATCGAAATGCGTATTGTTTTCGCATGTAATTAGCAACGAAATTATATCATTGCATTAGATGTATGTATTGCATCTGATTTATTGAAAGCCTTATGACCCGTAAATTAATTTTTAAGCCGAATATTCAACAAATAAAAAATACCTTGTTCATAATTGATTATTTCCCGCTCCATTGTACCAATGTAAGCAAACGAAATGTGGTCATGGTTGAAGAGGGACGAAAGTGGAATAAATGCTATGGAGATGAGATCGTTGAGGAGAATGGTTGGTAAAACGTTGCGTGATAGAATGAGGATATTAGAAGAATGAGTGGATGCAAGAGGAGTGTTGTGGATAGAAATAGAATGCGTGTAAATAAACTGAGATGGTTTGGCCATGTGATGGAACGAATGGAAGAGGAAAGAATGACAAAGAGTATATACTTGTCTGAAAGAAGGGGTGTGAAGAATCACGGGTGTCCGAGAACTACATGGCTTGACCATGAAGATCAAATTCTCAAGGACGGTCGTGTATTGAGTAAGAGAAATCGACGTGCGTGCATGAGAAATTGTATGAATGTAGAAGAAAGAAGTATGTAAGGACAGATCTATATGGCGTTCCGTTCTCTCTGCCTACCCCACTTGGGATGCGGCGTGAGAGAATAGATAGAAATTGTACCAACATTAAATTCTATTTTGTTTTTTTATTATCATTTATTATTGTTCGAAAAGTTTCCCAATCGAACAAATGAGTGATGAAAAGATGCTGAAAAAGGATATTCTGCTTACCCTACTTGGGATGCGGCGTATAGTTTCTCCTATTTTTACTAAACCATCACAGTCTATCCCACAAGTGGGATAGTATAATGATATACATATTTATATAACCCGTGAAATCTCCGGTAGAGAATAAATCTGTCAATCTTCTATCCATTAATTTTCAGGCTTGTTAATTTGTTATGCGTCTTTCAGCTACTGAAATACGCATAACTTTCATGCAATGTTCATGAAAAAAAAACATAATATAGATCGATTTTTTATCTAGACACCTACTTTTAGACATTTTTTAAAAGTATTACCAGTTTTTTAGAAAAAAAATCAGAAAATAAGCTTAGTTATCACTTGTAACGAACAAATCTCAAGTTCTCTTTATCTATTAGCTTAGTCGAGCGTTCCATCCTTTCTGCACAGGACTTGAGGTTAGGGGATTCGATCCCGGGATCCCGAATCCCGGGATCCCGGGATCCCGGTCGTATTTTAGTCCCGAAATTTTCGGGATTAAATTTAAGAAATCCCGGGATTTTCGGGATTAATACAATTATACAATAAGTCAAGAATGTGGGACTCATTCGCATCAATGAATCACTGAAAGCCGAAACTTGTGTTAGTATTTTAAAAGAGCGCTATTCTGAGTTCGATATCTCACTAGATTCGATATTGTGGCAATAGTTACTGATGGTCCAAATTACAGTTGGAAAACTTGTTAATGCAAATCACCTAGTTTGTTTTGCACACGGTATTCACTTAGCCGTTTGTGATTTATTGTATAGAAAAATACCTGCAAAATTATTTATTTAATTATTTAAACACAATCGCCTTTATAAGTATACAGATAAACTTTATAATATCACACAATCATTCAACACATGTACAAAAATATAAAAACAAACAAAACATAGCCATACTCCAGTTCAAGTCAAAAAATAAAAATTTAAATACAAATACAATAAATTCATTAAAATTCAAATTTTAGTCACTAGTCAAGATATTTTGTTAACACTGTTATGTAATGATGATGTGCAAAAAGAATAAATAAATAAAAATAAATAAAAATTATTAAAGAAACAAAAAATAATAATAACAATTTTAGAACTGCACAAAAGTACATGAACATGGGAAAATCCAAATGAACCTATTAGTGATGATATTTCATTTATTTAATACATAAACGGCTACCGCCTTTTATTGATGATTTAGATCATGGGTGTCTAAACTTTGACCATACGAGGGCCACATTGCAAAAAAAAAATATATGCTGGGCCGCACATAAATATTTTTTCAACAAATGGAAATAAAATTAACTATATATAGGTAACTATATGTAGTTCTTTTAAAATAAAATAACTTATTTTTAATATATTTATTTTATTTGATTTAGATAAATATGTATAAAATTATAAATGAACATATGTATAAAAATGTATATATTATACATATATACCTATGTAAAATTAATGTGATGGATGGATTTGCTTTTGTTGAACAAGCAAATCGGTATTGGGTTCAATTGATGAAGTTACAAGTCTTAATGTATATTCAAGGTGTTTATTAGTAATCTTCGTCCTATTTTTGTTTTTTGTATATTTCATTTTTGAAAAAAGTTGTTCGCAAATATATGTACTACCAAAAGCTGACGACATTAACAATGCATGGTTATGAAAATTTGGATATTTATCGCGAGGTAAATAATTTTTATAAAAATCCAATAAAGAAACAATCCCAAATTTTTCTTTTATTTGAATATCACTAATTCAATGCATTCCATTTGAAGATTAGAAGGTAATTTATTTACGTCTAAAGAAAATGGGGTAGAAAATATATTAAAATTCTCTTCATTTTTTCTAAAATCTTGAAATATACATTGAAACTCTTCGATTAATTCAAAAATTAATGCAAAAACAAAATATTGCAAACATTATTTTCTATTTAAATATTTTCTAAATATCTTCATAATTTGCGTTTGGGCCGCATGCGGCCCGTGGGCCGCACTTTAGACAAGCATGATTTAGATGGTGATAATGAAGAACTGGACTCAGGATTAGTCATTAAAATCTGTAGGTAATGGTGAGTTTGACCAATGACCGGAATATTAATGAAGTCGTAAAGAAAGTTCGTAGTGGTTCTTATTTTCAAAAGAGCATCTTTGAAGAATGATACTATGCTTCAAAACTATATTGAAAAGGAACATGGAAGCGAGCTTAATTTATTGTTTAACTGCAAATCGCGTTGGAATAGTCTTTCAACAATGCTTGAGCAATTTGATATATTAAAAAATAGCATAAAAAATCATTCATTGACCTTATTCGAATAAATAATTCATAAAGTCTCTGGTTAATTTGATTTAAAAATACGAGTATAAACATTGATCCCTGTAGTATGTATTTTTTGTTATGGGTTAAGCTAAATAAGTCTTAGTTGATTTTTTTTTAAATATTCCAAAATAGTACGTACAAACAAATATAAATAACACCTTTATAGAATATATTGCCCCACAAAACTAAAACTGTTTTGGGTTAAAACTATGAAATAAATACAAATACAAGAAATCAATTGAAAAATAAAAAAAAGTTAAATTGTTAGTTTTATAAATCATAAACAGAAGTGGCTTGTTTGTTTATTTTAGAAGAAGTTTGAAGTGTAATTGTGTTCAAACGACTTTTTGCAGATTCAATACTTAAATTCATTGCTAGATAAATAAATCGGTCGTGGTAAAAATCGGTAAAAAATAAAAAGATCGTGGTTCGATCCCAGGTGCCGGCAAAACTCCCCTTTCACGGCACAAGCTTTTAGCTTAGTGTGAAAGGTGTATAAGGTTGTATTTGGGTTTATAACAAAACCCAGATATATCTTTCTAAAAAAAAAAAAATCCCGTGGAGCACCCGGTCAAGAATTGGTCTCCCACTCTTCTGCGTAAGTTTTCGAGTGTCCTGTAAAAGGCAGGTGTTCGAAAAATTAAGACATTTTATATCTTAAATTCAGCGATGAGGTTTGCCACCCACCCTGAATGTCTTGATTTTATATTGGCACGGAGAGGACAGTTTGCATGTTTCTTATATGCAGCTGATCTACTGGCTACCCCACTTGTGGGATATGCCGAGATGGTATAGTAGTAGTAGTATAGTAGTATAAATAAAAAAAAGTGATTTTGACATGGCCTACTGACTTTTTGTTACCACTTTACATTACCAATACAATCCCGGGACTAGTCCCGGGATCCCGGGATCAACTGTAGATAATCCCGAAATCCCGGGATTAGAAAAAAGGCTCGGGATCGAATCCCCTACTTGAGGTGAGGGGATATACAGATATTTTATCTTATCTATCTATACCCTCACGCCGTGTCTCAGGAGGGGTAGGCAGAGAGAACGGAACGCCATATAGATCTATCCTTACAAAATGTGCAACATGCATTCCATTAATGAAAGATCACTTGATTTTACGCAGGAGATAGTATGAGGTGAAGGTTTTACTCCATTTCACTGCGTACAGTCGGGCAGAGACTTGGCTCTTGCCTTTGCATGTGGGACGAGACACGGCCCGTCACCGGAACATGCAGATTGGATTTGCAGAATAGGTGTTGTGTTTCTGCATTGTGTATACATGTGCTTCTTCAGGACCATCTCGCAGAATGGCCGACACAACATTAAATCCAGTATGCGGGGAGTATCGCATATTATGAATGACTGTGTGATCAAATTTTCATCGGAAATGCATGTGCAACATGCATTCCATTAATGAAAGATCACTTGATTTTACGCAGGAGATATTGAAGGAGACCCACCGACCACCCGGATAGCGCAGAAGTCTGGGGACTTCCATTTATCCGAATTCTACACTACACAAATTTTGTCCATACCGGAGGCGCCATAGTGGGCAGCCTGAGGGGCTGGCCGGCCAGAAACCTCCATGTGTGGAATCTTTTGACTACACTCCTTCGATGTCCCTCTAGCCGAGAGAAGCAAATACATTCACAATATAAAACTAACAATATATTTACAAAGGCATTTCCTTAACCTAGAAAAACAAATCAATATTTAAATAAAATAGAAATAAAAAACAACAAATAAAAATTTAAGAAAACAAAGAGAAAATAAAAATGAGCAGAGAGCCGAGTTGAGGTGTCCGGAAACTTCTTTTGGTATTCATGCCGGTGAACCCGAGGGTCGCCGGTGCCGGAGTCTTCGTAGACACGCTTCCCTCCCCAAGGGACATCCCTCCCTAACCTAAGACTCTCCACCAAGGGAGACAGGACAGCACAAAAAACGAAGAAACGAGTTCGCCCGCGATAGCCACGATCACACAAGGCAAAATCAACCATCAAGCTCATCCAGGTAAGCCGGGGGTGAGCCCGGCTCACGCAGAAGGTCCCACCGAGACACCCAGACATCCGCAAACTCCAAGAAAGCTCTGAAATTTCTCGGACAAATCATTAATTCCCTAGACCAAACGGGTCTGGGAGTATCATCACTCAAACTATCAATCATTACATCCCTCGCATCCATCATCATTGGACATTCCCACAGGATATGCCCCGCAAACTGAGCTCCCGTCCCACAAGCACACCACGGGTCGTCCGTCAACCCTAACTCAAAGAGCTTGGCTTTAAGCTCCCCGTGTCCCGTTACCAACTGCACGGCAAAGTGATTGCCGTGCAGTTGGTATGAAACAGGAAAGGTGTCCCGATGCTTACGAATCGGCCTAGGCTGGTTTAAGTGCACTTCACCCATGGTACGTTAACCAATCCCACCAATTCCTATTTCAAACTGTCATGTTCGACATCTGTTGAGCATAGATGTCAACTAATAGCAACCATCTTTGTGATTGTGTTCGAGGTTGTTGACAATCTATCGTTGATTGTCAACCCGAAACACTAAATGGCAAAAGGGAGTTTGCACAGTCTGTTGGTTGTGCGGATGAGGTGTCTGTTTTGTAATTTTCTTAATATCTTCACTCTCGCAGGTGTGAAAATCCAGCTAAATGCGAAAACTTCGTTTAACATTTAAAACCACTGGTCAAAGCAACGCTGTAAATAGGAGAACACAATTGTTCTCTGGCGCCATTTAGTGTTTCGGGTTGACAATCAACGATAGATTGTCAACAACCTCGAACACAATCACAAAGATGGTTGCTATTAGTTGACATCTATGCTCAACAGATGTCGAACATGACAGTTTGAAATAGGAATTGGTGGGATTGGTGAACGTACCATGGGTGAAGTGCACTTAAACCAGCCTAGGCCGATTCGTAAGCATCGGGACACCTTTCCTGTTTCATACAAAAGGGAGTTTGCACAGTGTGTTGTTTGTGCGGATGAGGTGTCTGTTTTGTAATTTTCTTAATATCTTCACTCTCGCAGGTGTGAAAATCCAGCTAAATGCGAAAACTTCGTTTAACACATATATATATATATATATATATATATATATATATATATAATGAGTTACAATCCATTGGATTGGTCTGCAACGAGTTTGGTTTTTCTTCTCCATTCGTCTCTATTCTCAGCCAGTCTTTTCAGCTCTACGTATGAGCCACAGTTCATGTCCCTCTTCAGTTGGTCCATGTTGCATATATATATATTGTTATTACCTACTGACTCGGTTGTAAAATGTGCGGTATGTGAAGAGTGTGGTATGGTGCAAGCGAGAAAGAAGCAAATGTATTCATAATAATCATAATATACGAACTACGTAGTATTCTTACTGAATTCTTATAAGAAATTAATTCGAAAGATTTTAATTCGTATCTAGGAAATAACAGCGGGGAAAGCGAAGATGCAGATCGCGCGGAGGGAGAAATCTACCGTAGAACGCATTTTCGAAATCTTACGGCGCTACACCCTCCCCTTAAAATATTATATTTCAATACACCTAGGTAGGTACCTACTCATATATTATTACGCAACGTCATAATTTATTAGAACTCACTTTTAGTTCAGTACAACTTGCCGATAAATACTTCACAATATCCGGAACCATTCCTTCTGTTTTTATCGCTAATTGAAATGAAGACTCTGATGCACATTCTTGAAGTGTTCCAACGGTCGGTATTGCAATGTCAATGTGAACTGTTTTTAATAGTTTTGCGAATAAAGGTATGGTACCATGTTTTCTGATAGCTTCTCTGTTTTGGCATGAAATAGACATAGACCACAGAGCTCTGGCACCGGCCCTAGCTAAATCTAATATAATGCGCTCATCTTCTGACAAATCCTCTCGATCTGTTGTTAAGCAACTGAAATATCAAAACGTAATACTGTAATATGCTGCTAATATATAAATCTTCTGAGGTGTGAACTAATATAGATACCCAAAGAATACAAAAAAAACTCCTACATACCTCTTATTGACGTCAAGTAAATCAACTAGCTTAGGTATCCCTTGGTGCTTTCTTACAAACTTTCTGGCCTTCCTTACTTTCCCTAGATTCGCTATAGTTTCGGCAGCTAAGATTTGTAATTCTTTGTTCGGATCGGACAAGATACTAACCAAAAGTGGTATAGCTCCTAAATCTGTAACTTTTTTCCTTATGTCTCTATTCTCTGTTACGTCTTTCAAAACAGAAAGTGTACCGATTTTACATTTGAGATCTTTTGTCTCCAACAAATTGACCAGAATTTCAAGACCACCTGCTTCTTGGATAGCCGCTTGATTCATTTCTGCACATAGGTCGTGATCTTTTAAACACGAGAGTGAAACAGTTGTAGCAGTTTGATTTCCAGCTTTCATGTATTTTACGAGTTTCTGAATATGTCCATAATCTTGAGTAAAACTGGTCGATTTCATTGTTCCCTCAACATCGCGGCATTCATCTTCAGATTCGGAGCTTCCCGATGATTGGTCACTTTCCGAACCTTCGCATACCATAACTATTCTTGGTCCATCACTTAACGATTCATTTCTGCTAAATTTTCCACGGGACATGTTTAAATACACTTTTACTTAATAATTGCAAACTTTCTTCAGTGAAGTAAAATATCTTTTCTAGCCTATTGATTTAACAGTGTTGTTAGGGGAAAATTGAGTGGGGGTGGGTACCTTATAATATTATTAGGAAGTATGTAGGTATTTATTGTACTAAATAGGTATGCATACATACACCTATTTACATATCCATTTTTATTTTTTTGTACATACTTACCTACTATGATAATATTTTTTCATTTCAGTTTCGACGCAGTGTGAGTGATGTTTGTACAAAACCTGAACATAACGACTACTTCCTCTTAAGATGGCTCATAGGTAATGTTTCAATGATTAACTGTTTTTCCTAATAGATTTTAGATACACACAGAACCCGCCTATAACTTGTGTAATTTACTTAATATATTAATATATAATTTAATCAATATTTTTTTTATGATTTTCAAATAAAACTCACCACAAAACATTCTCAGAGTAATTACCCATAATAATTTACACGTGTTGCGCAGTTAGGTCGCGTTTAAAATATTGTCAGAAACAACATAATTATTATAACTCGCATTAAAAAAAAATTGAACACAGATAAGGAATGTTTGTCAGATATTATTATTCAAGAAATTGTATTGATTGATGATTTTTCATTTCAGCCCGTTCTTGGAATGCAGAAGCAGCAGAAAAGATGTTACGAGATGTATGTATAATGATGAAATAATTTTGAACATTCCTACTATAATACTAGATATTATCTAAATTGCACCTCATTCAATCATTATTAAATTTTACAAAAAGATGCCTTACTAGACTGGTAGCCCAGTACCAGTGGCGTAGCTGGGGGGGGGGGACATATGTCCCCGGGCGCCGTATTAGGGGGCGCCAAAATGAGAATTAAAACTATTTTTTTAATTTTATTTTGATGTAAGCTAATGTATCCCAAATACGTTTGCAAGATTAAATTTTGGAGCTCCACAAATATCTTCATTTCAAACCAGTTGGCAAACACGATTTTGGCGCCCCCATTGAGCATTAAGGGGCGCCATTCTACTCATAAACAAAATGACACATCCACAATGAAGGATTAATGATAGCGTTTTTTTTAACAAAGATCAGTTCGGGTTCAAATATTATTCTTCATAATGCTTCATGCTTTGAAAATGAACCATATAAACCGTAAAAATTCAAAAATTTCTTGGGGATTCCGAGAAGGTGCGCAGATGACCCTAGCTACGCCACTGCCCAGTAAAAATTTCTTTTTAAATTACTATGTTACAAAATAAATCACAATATAATACTGTTTCACTTCATAACATTAAGATGCTAATGGTCTCTTTCCTAAACCAAAAAAATCTGAAGTGTGTCGCATTGCTAATCTAGTTAGGTTTAATATGAAAAGTGGATTAAAATTGACCGTTTGTAATTATTTATAAAATTTAATTATAAAAATATCATACATATTATAAAAAAAACTACTACTACTACTACACCACTACACCGTAGCCAGCAGAACAGCTGCATGTAATAAACGACACTGCTTTTTTTAACCAATGAGTAGCAAATTGTTTCTTCTTGAAAGTTGTGCCAAGATGGAAAATACACAAAAAGTTAGTTTATATTAAAAATAGAATTGCTTTTTGCTCCTTTCGAGAGCACAGGGCAAAAACCAGCCTCCATAAGAATATGTAATAATTATTTCTTTTTTTGCGCACCATCCCAACCATAAATTCAAAATAAACTTTACAAAAAAATACTTTATACCAACCTGCGAATTGGATTGTTCATACTTTTCAGTCTTTAGCATGGAGAGAAAAATGGGCCATTGATACTCAATTACCAGCATGGGTTCCACCTGAGTCTTTACTGAAATATTTCCCCAGCGGATTATCTGGTATCGATAAAGAAGGATCACCAGGTAATTACCTACTGAACATATATTATAATAAATATGAATGCTAGACAATCTCTACAGTTTTAAGTTTTAATTAAAATTATTTTATTGCATTTATTTTAGTGATGATCTTGCCATTTGCCGATTTGGATTTGTGGGGAATTCTGCATTCTGTTTCTAAAGGAGACATGATACGAAGAGTAATACAAGAATTGGAAAGTTATCTTAAATTTGGAGAAGAACAAAGCAAGAAACATGGACCGGCTGCTAGAAAATTGGTTTGCATAATGGATATGGAAGGATTTTCAATGAGGCAATATGCTTGGAGACCAGGTATGTAAATTATGACTGGGCGGTAATTAGACAATACTTGTGAAATTGTCTTTAACTCTATATTACATAATATGTATAATGTTTACAGCTGGTGAATTGGTTATATCTCTGTTACAAATGTATGAGTCAAACTATCCAGAAATTTTAAAGATGTGTTATATTATAAATGGTAAGACATATTTAAATAATATCCATTTAATTAGTACTAACATTCTTATTATTACATATATTTACAAGCTTTCATTGGAGTTGAGACAAAGTTATAGACCTATTTCTTATTATTACAGCACCTAAGGTATTTTCATTAGCATTCTCTATAGTCAAAAAGTTTGTGCACGAGATGACTATAAAGAAGATTGTAATTTATAAATCTGATCAGAAAAAATGGGAGGCAGTTTTATTACAAAATATTGAAAAGGACCAGTTACCACAACATTATGGAGGCACTATGGTTGATCCAGATGGCAATCCTCGTTGCCCATCTAAGGTACATTCAAACTTTGTATTAAACAAACTGCACAAACATTTAAATTGTATGAACAAGTTTTAATTGACTTATGAAAGATATTTTCACATGAAATTGTTAAATCAAACCATTTCCTTTTAGATAAACCAAGGTGGTAAAGTACCAAAATCTTATTACACAAGTAACATTGATGAAGAACAAAAATCCCAATACACCAATGTTACTGTAAAGAAGGGAGATAAACATATGGTTCACATGATATGCGATGAGCCTGGATGTTTCCTCAAGTAAGTGTTACGTATTTGCAATATGTACAAGGGTGGGGTGAAAATTTCTCGGCCTGACAATGAAAGACTGCGGTTTTCAGATTTTTTTTATTTTTATTTTACTACATAATCTCCCTTGACTTCAAAACACTTGATCCAGCGTTTCTCCAACATCAGTACTCCTTCCAGGAAGTGAAAGTCTGGAAGGTTGCGAAAATATTTATCTACAGCCCTTTCAACTTCTTCATTGGATACGAAGAGCTTCCCAGAAACAAATTTCTTGAAGTTTGGGAACCAAGAAGTCTGAGAGTGCCAAATCAGGAGAATAGGGGGGATGGACGAGCAAGTCATACCCCAAATCTTGCAGTTTTCCCATCGCCAACACACTCTTGTGTACGGGTGCGTTGTCTTGGTGGGAGATGATTTTTGTTTCTTCATACCAGGCCTCTTTTCGCGAATTTCGCCATCCAGATTGGTTAAAAAGTTTGGTGTAATATTTGTTTGTAATTGTTCTACCTTTTGCAAGGTAATCAATTACCAGGATACCTTTTCCATCCCTAAACACGCTAGCCATGACCTTTCCAGCAGATGAAATCGACTTCGCTTTCTTTGGAGCTGAACCAGCTTCCATCCATTGCTTGGACTGCTGTTTTGTTTCTGAAGTGTAGTGGTGGACCCATGTCTTATCCACGGTGACAAATCACCGCACAAAATTGGTCGGATCCCTATTCTATCGGTCCAAAAATTGCTGCGAAAATCATTTGCGAATTTGTTTTTGATCGGCATTCAACAAATGCGGCACCCTTTTCGTGCGGAGTTTTTTCATCCCTTATTCTTTGAGCAAAATGTTTTCGACCCTTTTTTTCGATATCCTTACAGCTTCAGCTATCTCATGCACCTCAGTTGCCTGTCGGCCAACACGGAATCATGCACTTTTTCGATGGTTTCCGATATGGCTGTGGTTTTTGGCCATCCTTCACATGGGTCATCTTCGAGGGGTGTGCGACCACCTTTAAATTCAGCTGCCCATTTTTTAACGGTTGACATTTAAGGAGCAGAGTCCTCGTAAACTTTTGTCAACTTTGGATGAATTTCCGTAGGGGTTAATCCATCTAAAACGAAGAACTTTATGACCGCAAGATACTCAAATTTATTCATTTTCATGAAAAACAAGCCAGACGTCGACTGCAAAAATTCGTGTGAAGAAACTACTTAAGAGAACAAGTTGAAATTTGTCATATGAACTAATGACACATGCACCCAGGTAAGGAATACATTTTTTTGCTGATTGGAGTAACATCTCTGTGTCAGGCCGAGAACTTTTCACCCCACCCTCGTATCTGTTATGTTTCCTCATTTTTGTGTCGTTAGTGTATGTATCCGTCAGACTTATTGTTGATACATGTTTTTGGTTTTCAAATTTATTATTTTGATTTTGTTTTTAGGTGGGAATTCAAAGTAGATGAATATGATATAAAGTTTAGCATTGTCAGTTTAGATACCGATGGAAAAGAAAGTGTTACTATAGCTCCAAAGAAAATACACGGAAACATGTTGGAGAGTGGAGTAATCTCTGTTAATGGACCTGCTACCTGTGAGAGTTATTACAAAAAATAATAATGCTTTTTGAAGTTATTTAAATAATTTGAAATAACTTTTAAGTTGCCATGTTTTCAAGTTGTTGAATTAATTGCATTTGTTTGTTTCAGATACGGTTGTATTTGATAATAGTTCATCATATCTGCGTAACAAAAATGTGTATTACAATGTAGGAATAACACCTCCACTGAGTAAACTAGATATTAGCACAGATGCTGAAGACTACCAGACCAATGAGAGCAGTAGTGTAGTGGCACAGTAATCAAATGTGATTGCTTTTGCTATTTAAATCTCTAATATCCGCTTTATCTTTATATTCTTGATTGTTAATTAGTGAGTAGATATTATTAACAGTCTACATATCAGATGTAATTGTAAAATTTTTGTGAAATTCACTAATATCACTGATAACAAGCAATTTCAGATGGAAATGATTTAATATTCATGTCAAAGAATGGCACACCTTTAAATATTTAACAAATTGTTTTGCTCAATAAGTAAAATGCTCTGCATGATATAATCATTGCAGACACATAACTAGTAGGTATCTACAATGGGATGATGTTGGTGTTATAAAAATGTCACTACGTGTTAGTAACTATTATATACTTTTTATATATTGTAATGATTTTAATTATCTAACATATTACTAAATAGAATTGTAAATATTATCATGATAATACTTGTATATTTTGTTCCATAATCTTTGTAAACTAAATAATTATCTGTAGATAAACAGATATAAGGTGTATGTAAATAATACATTATATTATAAGTGAGCATATATCTTGTGAGAAAGGAGAAGGGAGATGGATTCACTCATCTCCAAATCGTTTTAATGCATTAATCACTTAATATTGGTCATACGCATAGTGCAAAAAAAGGATGGCACTGTTAATTAGACTGCAAAAGGAGATATGTATTATGATGATATTTGCATATTATACATCATATTTCAATGTAATATAAAGCTCATGTTCAGAATATTATACTGTCTGGCAGATTTTGTTTTGGCTCTCTTATGAAGTAGTGTATCATTGATTCATCCCCTCTTTCCTTTCATACACAGATATATATACCTACTGTGTATGTTTGTGATCTTTTAAATATTATAATGAAATAAAAACTGTTGTAAATATTCTGTAATATGTGATAATGCTGTGATTTATATCATATATGTATATGTAATATATATGTAAGGCATTATTTTTACGCATAGGTACATATTAGTACTTGTAATATATATTTTTAATCAGGACCATGAGTCCCAAGTAAAACAAAGACTGCTTATGAAAGAGGATAATTCAATATTAATTCATAGTAAAAGACAAACTATATATTAATTAAATAAATATCAATAATATACATAATATAATTTAACATGTTGTATAAACATTATAATAATGACATTTGAAGAATTTATTACTCTATTTTAGATGTACATTTTTATTTTAATCTTTGAGTGTAAAAGATTTGTGGGTGGGCATATATTTATTTGAAAAGAAAAAAAAACATATGTGTGTAGAATGAGTTGGTACTGAATACCTCTTCAATTTGTGTACTTAATTAATAGTTGTCATTGTTGTTATGTTGAATCACAATAAAATGTTTTATTTCAAATTATGACTTTCATATTATTTATAATATTTACCTATAACAACCACCTACAGAAATTTAGACATTTATTAGTTTTTATATGTGGACTTGTTACATAATGAGGAAATCATTCATTACATTTCAAACAAAACACAATCTAAGGTGATCAGATTTTAGCAAATTTTATTTTACATCAAGAAAAATGATGTAAAAAACAACTTCTTTGCAATATAACATCGTTACATATTCAAAAAGAGGTACATGCAAATATTTTTATTCAGGCATACTCTTTAAAAACTGTTCATTAGAGCATTAATAATAATAACTAAACAACTTTTTTTTTTTAAGATGTGCCATTTTGTGGAAAAACCACCGCAAGGGCCCATCAAAGAATCATAACACCTCGTGAACAATAGGATTTTTAACCTCGCCTTGATCGCCTCCACACCCTCCGGAGTCCGCAAATCATAGGGAATTTTGTTCCACAGCGACACAAAATTGTTATTTGGACTTTTTATTGGCATGTGATATTATTCTTCAAGTATTGAATTTTAATATGTGATACTAATAATCACTTTATAAAATGGTTATGATGTCATTTTTGATGTCATTATAAACAGTTTGTTCTAGAAATGTCAAACATTTATAAATTCACATACCCATTTTTGAATATGCAACAATGATAAAAACATGTCCCAGTATGAACGATACAAACAAAATTTGGTAAATACATAAGAATTTGTTTTAACATATTTAATTATGTGGTGAGTGCATGCCTCATAAATATAAGTAATAATTGGGAATGTGATTTGATTCAATCTTCATCTTCAGTGAATAACATTTCAACAAGTTCTTTCTTGGCACACTTCTCTCCTTCTAACCTTTGTGGACCTTTCCACCGCATTAAAGTTGGTATTACCATCAACTTTGTGTTGGGATCTTTTCGGAACAAGCAGTTTCTGTCTTTCCACCTGAAAGATTGCATTAATGAAATAAATTAAGAACTCCAACATCTCGATTATAATATGCTTAATATTTAAAATATTGGAACAAAAAATTACAAATTATTTTCTCATAATTTCATTATAAAAGTATTTTTATTTATACTCACGTTTCTCTATCGCCCACATAAACTGTAACAAAATTAGAGTCTTTGGGCGCATTTTCAACAGCACTTTCAATGATAGGATCCGCTGAAAATACCATTTAAATTGGTAAACACTTAAATTAATTATAAATAAAGCACTTGTTTATATAAGTGTTTTATTTATAATTAATTCAATATGAATTTCCACCAAGAACCGTTGGTTGAAAATATCAACTTGGTGAATACTTGCAATACGAACATAGGGTCAAATGGAGTCTATAAATTTTGCTTTTAATATTTACGTGATTATATAGAATTTAACCTCCGAAGTGATAATCTGTCGAAATTTTGTTGATTCCATGAGCACAAAAATATTTTTTCACAAAACCACTTAAGTACTTCCATGAAAATATCACCTATTAGTAAGTACTACTTCAGAGTATTATTCCTCAGGTGAAATACTACCTATATACTATGTTTTAAAATAATATTATTATACTCTATGAATATCACATATCTACTAAGAAAGTGACATACCTTCAACACAATCTGGACACCAACTTTTCCCTTCATTAGTTTTAGAACCAGTGTATAGAAAGTAGTAAATTTCGTCTTTTTTTAAATCTTTTATAAACTTCGAAAATTCTTCATAACCATTAACCGTGTGATGTGCAACCATGGTGCAAGAAGTATGGATATTATGAAGATTTTTAAAATAAAAAGATGTAAAATTTAATGTACGTTTAATCATAAAACGTGATTCTATATGACAACAACAGAAAAGGTGACACCCACTTCAAATATAATTTACGTAGATAACAAAGCAGAGTGTAGGATTTTTACAAACTCTACAACCAGTGCGCATCCTACTGCAATCTAACCTGCAAGTGCAAAAGCGGTGATAAAAGTGACAACAAACAGCTGTCACCGGCTGTCATTCTTTAAGGTCATAAACAATAATAATTGTTAGTCATGTGTAACACAGATCCGACCCGAGTCAAATGTTCGGGTCCTTCCAAATTGACCCGCGGGTCTACAGATCACCTACGGATCTTACGGGTCCTAATGATCTGTTTGAGCGGAGACCCGTTGGATCTGTGAGGACCCGATGACCCGAAAGATCTGTTTGAGACGATGACATGTAGGATCCGTTTAAGCGGATGACACGTAAGTTCTGTATGTTTTGTTCACAAATTGAATAGAATGATCGTTTGTACTTACCCATACATACATACCATCACGCCGCTTCCCATACATACAAATCCGTATTCTAATAATATATTGTGTTTTATTGCTGGAAAGTATCGCAAAGTTTTGCTAGTCTCTAAAAACATTTTTCACAAAATAATACCACAATACACAAACACAAAATATTTCACAAAAAAATATCATGGCGAAACATTTTATGAAACCAATACTTTTTCATATAAAATGTTTACCTTTAATCAATAGCTTATCCACTATTTATTTCAACTAAACCTTTGCACAGTTCACAATAAAAAGTATTTTCTTTTGTTTAATTGAAATTAATTGGTAGTATGTTGTTTTTTTCCCTTTATTTATATTGTTTTTCTTTGTTTATGCATTATTTCTCTTGACTGTTTTTTTTTTTAATTTGTAAAGGCTGATACAGCTGTTTGTTATGTAAATAAATAAATATTTTATGGCCAATAAATGTCATTATTATTATTCTTATAATTATTGAGTACTCCGTTCAGATATTAAGTGTAAAAATCTCCATACCTTATGAAAGACATAGTGGATCATAGACAATAAGCTATCAACACCGGAAACAGCTCCGACCCGTAGACACAGGTATATGCTGCAACCGGAAAGACCCGTGACCCGTGTATGTACCTACAGCGGAAACGGGTCCGAGCTAAAGACAAAGATCTGGGACGATTCATTATTTTCGAGACCGTTCCCCGACATTAGCGATATCTGGCGGCCGTGGATAGAACTGATTTTGATTGTTATTCTGGGTTGTAACCGGAAAGACCCGTGACCCGAATCATATGTTCGGCTCACTGCTATCAGTGGACCCGAACGGGTCGGGTCGCCTCAAAGTGATCTGTTACCCATGACTAATAATTTATATTGTTGTATCCTGGGCAGCGTTCATACAGTCGCCGAGTGATCACTCGACGTCGCTCCAGCCGTTCACGAACCCGCAGCGAGTCACCCGAAGACTCGCACCGATGCGTTCAAGGATGTCGTCGGGTGATCAACCGAAATCATAGCAAGGTGATTATCGCTCTGACAGTTACCCTGACGTTTGAGTGATGGCGGTTGCCAAAATAATTTCGAATTTAGTCGTAATTATGGTGTATTCTTGTCTTAAATAATTTTTCAAAATAGAAAATCATATTTTTTTAGTTCAAGAAGTTAAATTTAAATAGTTAGTGCAGATTTTAGTGAGTAATTTATTTCTTACGTGCTTAAATATGCATTATCCTAAAAACATTCTTAAAACAAAGCCAATTCAACTATTCAAATTAAAAACGTAATCAAGTTAAGAACGACGCACTACCGCGAATGAATCTTACGAAAATGGTGTTATTACGATGACATTTGGGTCATAAAAACGCTCAAAGTTGTTCGCGATTATACGGGTTGACATTCACCACTCACTCCAACTTCATGGTCGCTCGGTCAGTCGACGTCAAGAGACATTTATGCTCCCGGGAAATAGAGGGTGTTGCGGGAACCCAGTCCAGAGGCCTGAGTCAACAACACACTTTCGTCTCACGTTCCCGCTCCGTTAGCGTTCGGGTGCAGACGATGTTGCAAGCAAGTGTCAATTTCGTTGCTAAGATACACAATAGTTACGAAAATTAACACTTTGGCGCACCATCGTCTGCACCCGAACGCTAGCGGAGCGGGAACGTGACGCGATAGTGTGTTGTTGACCCAGGCCAGGCTGGATGATCATCCAAAGTGACGCAATGTGAATGCTACTTTTTTTTAAATCCGAGTTGGCAACACTTAGCGTTGCCAGACGTAATTTCATTCCCCGTACGGTAATAATTTAGACAAATTACCGTACGACTAACAAGTATCCGGTATTAACATAAACAATCATCGGTACAAATACAAATTTGGTGACGGGGGGGGGTGGATATACCCGTTACATTTTTAAAAGGGTACTGCTGGCCGATCACGTAATTTTTCCATTGTAATTGTAATGTATTGTAACGTATTAATAATTAAGTCATAAAATTGGTATCACGTAAAGCCATAAAAGGCATTACAATTACTATTACAGGACCTTACAATCAATCTCAAGGTTAAAACATTGGTACACTCGCAGCGTAAATTACCGATACCAGCGGTCTTTTGTGCCAAACTGTGCAAAAGTAATATATTTCATGGACAACGCAAGTTGTTTAGCCAATTACCAATACAGAAATTCTTGATTGTGATATTAGCACATTATTGTGGAATTTGACGCGATTTCAAACTGTTTTTGGTTCACTGTATTCAAATGCGGACAATTTTGTCCCTTGGGGTGTATCGTTATTTTTATTTTTTGTTGTATGTCGGCAGGCAAGCTTTGTGCGTTTGCGCATAGAATGCTTTAGTACGCATTGGCGCCACTTGTTGGCGGGTTGGCGGTCATTGCCGTTGTTGTCGGTTTTTTCTTCCGCAAATTCCAATAATATCACACCAACACAGAAAAAACCTACAACCAAAATTCGGTAATATTAAATATGTAATAATTAGCCAAAACGCAAAATCATCGTCGAGTTTCACAATAAAAATCTTTATAGAGCTTTCTTACTTTCTTCTTACGTAAGTTTTTACACGATAACACTATACACAATGTGATAACGCGAAGAATACAAAAACAACAAAAACGCAACGCCAATTCGATAATATGAATTATTTAATATTCATTAATTGCCAACACACAAAAATAAACGTCTATCCTATTTTTTCAAGACCATCCACTCATTTGTGAGTGATTTAAGTAAAATAAACGTCGTGTTTCACTGATAGAAGCATCTCTCGAGACGCTCCTATTAGTAATAGTAATTTTATTGCACTTCGACTATTATTAATGGTTACGTGATCGCTACATTCTAGCAAGTCCATACAAAAAAAAACCTTGGGGTGCAATAAAATTATCAATAGCGATTTTGAAGTGTCAGATGGGCTTAGGTGATCGCAAAAACACTTTGACAGTTCAAAATCGCTATTACTATAATAGTAACGAAGTTACGTGATCGGCCTGCTGTTATGTATTTCCGATGTGTACGGTATTTTTTTCACAGAAGTCATGGCCACACTAAAGATAATATATTTAGTGTGGCCATGCACAGAAGTAAGGCAATTTTGGCAACACAATTTTGCAACCCTGGCAACACTGATCGAGATTTTATTTTCTACATTTTCTATGGATAACTGAAACATCAATATGGCCGTGTTGTAGAATGTCGTACTTGCCATTAGTTACAAATTTCGCGGTTTAAAACGTTGTTTTCTGAAGTATTCATTTTCATTATTCGTGCTTGATTCAATTATCTTGAGTGTGTTGTTTTCTTACTATTTATTCTATGGTAAGCACGAATGTATTTTGTGCGACTTGAGTGAATGAAAGGTGGAATTAATTATTTTTGGAATTCTTATAAATAACAGTTTCTTGTGAGTTAAATCGATTTTATACTTCCAAAAACGTATATTCAAAGAAAATATCAAAACATATATATTTGGAGCTTTTCCAGATTTCCTGGACATGCTTAAACGTTAATTTAAATATATATATAGAAATGTAGTATTTCTTCTGGAAAATAAGTGTCCGGTGGAGTTTCGTTGATTTTTTATCACAAAATTTGCGTGTTTCTGACGCGCTTGGCATGTTGTATTTTTACGTGTGACTGATTGTAGATTAGGTTAGGAAACATTTCCAAAAAATTAATATCTTTAATCATTGAAATAAATCTCAAGTGTCCAAAGCAAAGTAGCATCAATTCTGTTGTAATATGACAAAAATTGAGATGTCTGAAATTTAAAAAAAATCCGCTTGATATGTCTCGTGAAATCTAATATTTTCACTTTGCTAAAAATAATAAAATAATGTTGTTATTAGCAAAAAATTATAAATATTGAAATGAAGAGTCCGTGATTATATTTATTTTATTTATTTATTTTATTCTTTACTGTACATTGGTTACAATATTACATAGTGAAATAGTGGCATAAAAATAACAATTATAAATTCAATGTACAGAGGGCGAGTTTATCGCTAAAATGCGATGTCTTCCAACTAACCCGGTAACTAAAACTAAACAAAATTAAAAAAAAAAAAAAAAACACATGCATACATATATACACCCTTACATATCAACAGTCATAAAAGAAATAAAAATACAACACAAAGTATTATATACTCTTTGAAATGTGGTCTTGTAAAGTTTGCTTTTTTGTACATATTAAATTTTGCCATATAATCACAATATATATCTGACAGACAACTTAACACTATTTCAGTATCATTTTTAAACATCTATACCATCACATTTTATATTCCAGATTTAAAGCAAAATGTACAATGGAATCGGTCTTCAAACACCCAGAGGTTCCGGAACTAATGGCCACGTGCAGAGAAACTTTGCACTTGTTAGAAAAACAAAAGATAAAGTGAATTACAAAACTGAAGATGAGATTGCTAAGCTAGACAGTTCATCTAATAAACAACCAAACAGGGAAATACTGGACCATGAGAGAAAAAGAAAGATAGAACTCAAGTGTGCAGAGTTGGAGGATGTTCTGGAACGACAAGGGTAAATTTATTTATCTATCTTTACTATCACGCTGTATCCTAAGTGGTGTAGGCGGAGAGAACAGAAACAGAACAGAATAAAGATCTATTCTTCAATATTTTGTTGGCACTAACTATGTAGTAATCACAAAACATTTTTAATTATAAGGGATTAGTTAATTATGTACTACACCACTTAAATTTTTTAAAAACACTACCGGTTTCAACGCTCAGATGCGTCATTGACGAGTGTTATACTAAAACTAAATAAATACTAGAACTGTTTATATTACATACATGTTTTATACATGTTTATATTATTAGACGATTAATTAGTTAGGGAAGAGTGGGGGCGTTAGAATGGGAAAGAGATGGAGAGTTTTGCACCAGCTATTTTGCAATGTTAGATAGGTCCATTCCTGACAATAGGTCGAAGCGTACCGTTATCTCTAGCACTGGCCACTCACTTCTTTCAATGTCTTAATCACATTTTTCCCATCTCTCGCATACAAACTTCCCAAATATACATACTCACTTACTTGCTCCAAACCTTCATCACCAGCCTTTATTTCGCAAATCATTCTTTTGTTCTTTCTTTCAAACACTCAAATGTTCATCTTCGTATTTTTAATTTTCGAACAATTTGAACTGCAGCTTAACAATGAACAGTCACAGAGACACAACCCTCCCTTGGTGTGGACAAACCACTCCTACAGGGTATTATTTACCGTCATGCAAGTAGAGCTCCCCATGTAGAGTAAATAAATTGCGTGGTTAAACTGGCTGTTTACTCCATACTCTGACAATACACACTACATGCTTTCCCAGTCCACCCAATCATATGCTTTCTCCAAATGCATGAACGCACAAAAAAGCTTTTGTTGTTCATCTAAAAACTTCTCTACAAGGATCTATAGAGAGATGATCTCATTGGTACACACTCTGCCATTCAAAAATGTTCCTTATGCATACCATATCTTACACTCAGTTGACTTTCTTATTTTCTCAATCAGAATTTTTACCATACAGTTTCCCTATTGAACTCAGCAAGCTAATAGCATGATAACTCCCGTATTCAAGTCTAAAGCATTTCCCCGTGTATAATGGGCGGATGATAGTCTTCCTTCAGTCCTCTGGAGTTTCGTATTCTCTTCAACAATAGTTAAAAGCTCCAGGCACCACGCAAGAGTCCCCATCTCATGGTATCTCATAGTGTTCATTCAAGCTGTTTATTTTATGTAGAGATACAACAAATAGTACATTTGCCGAATATTATGCAAGATCATGTGCCGAATAACCAGATATTTGGCAAAACAATGGTGAGAGTGTGCGGTATTCCAGACCGTGCATCTTCGTGTAGGTACATCATAGACTTGTAAGTAAATCATAGTAGCGTGGTATATTATTTCGAAATTTTTGTGTTCCAACATTTTGGGTTCATAACAAAACCCAGATATATCTTTAAAAAAAAAAAATAACAACAATAATATTATGTTGTTTTACTCCGTATCAAATTATATTAATTAATTAGATATTTGAGGATTAATAATTATGCATCTGCAGCTGACAATGAAATATTAATAGTCTACAAGCTATTAGTTTCTTCCAGTTTTACATTTAAACTATTTGGCAGAATACCGAATAATAGACTAAATATTCGGTATTCGGCCAAATAGTAAAAATGTTGCCAAATAGGCAGAATACAGATTAGTTGCCTAGTATTCCTTGCATCTCTAATTTTATTATACCTACTCATTCGCTTTCCCTAATAGACATTCATTATTCACTAACACACATGTATTCATCCTTGTCTTAAATCCCTTTCATACTGTTCACATTTGATCCCATTCTCATTTGTTTCACTTCACTTAGTAAATTTATACATTTTTTTCACATTTCCAGAATGTAGTAGAGATTAGTAGCCAGATTATACCTTGATAGTAACATTCATGTAATGTTTATTGTCATTTGTATGTATGTGACACATAGTAATATACTCATATGTGTTTCTACTAGATATGAGTATATCATTTATATTTTTTTTCAATGGATTAAACAATGGATAATGCAATAATATAATTATTGATTTACATTGCCATTATAGTATCCAAAATCTGAATAATTTAACAGCACAATATTCATAAAATTATTAGTTAATACTTTTGGGTTAGTTGGAAGAGATCGCGCCTTTGCGATAAACTCGTCCTCTGTATATTGATTGTATTTAATTTGAATGTATACCTTTTATGTAATTGTTTTTTATCAATGTACAGTAAAGAATGAATAAATAAATAAATAAATAAAATAATTATTTAAAGAGGAATTTAATAGGAACACAATATTTCAGTTAAAAGTTAATAAATATTATAATAAACAAACATAATACATAAATTTGACTCCTTGGTATTATTTTATGGTCACCTAACGAAGAACTGATAACCTCAAAGTTACCTTAATTTTGGTGATGGAACGAGAACCAGTGCATACAACACATACACTTCCAATGATTAATATAAATCCAGCTTATGGTTTTATTATTTTTCTGTACTGATATGATAAATGCTAAAACGGAGAACGCTATCACATATCATATACTGTATGATAAAAGTGATGAGCCAGACAAAAAAAGTAGCATAGTTTAATATAATGAGTGTTGTGAAACAAATGATATGTAGAACAACTCAGTTGCATAATATAACCAGGTTTGTTTGACCATTCATACAACATAACCGAACGATAATAAGATGCTTTAGGTGATATTGCATCAAATTCAATTATGGTGAGCGATTTTGCTTGGAATTTATAATGATCGGATTGTTAACTGCATGTAATTATATATTTTTTTTTTAAATATCTAAGCTCGAAAACCTCAGGTAAAGCCCGGCTTTTCTGCTTGTGTGGAAGAAATGCTACTGGTAGCTAGTAATGTGGCCTATTTTGTATGGATTCTCTTTACACATTATGTTATATTGCTATGTACTTTCCTTTTACATTACTTTACTGTCATGTTAGCAGTTTGATTTTTGTATAAATCTTATAAATATTTTAGTCAGTTCACACACACATGTATATTCCCTATATAATTACATCATTCCTTCAATTACATAAGTACACCTTAAGCTCAAAACTTTTTATTTTTTTACTACTACTATACTATACCATCACGTCAAATCTCACAAGTGGGGTAGCCAGCAGACCAGCTGCATAATATGATAAATATGTAAGCTGTCCTCTCCGTGCCAATATAAAATCTAGACATTCAGGATGGGTGGCAAACTTCATCGCTGAATTTAAGATGTAAAATGTCTTAATTTTTTCGAACACCTGCAGCTTCTACAGGACACTCGAAAACTTACGGAGAAGAGTGGGAGACCAAGTCCTTACCGGGCTCTCCGTGGGATTTTTTTACTTTGATACTATTTGGATTCCACAAACAAAACATTTTTGTTCATTATTTTATATTAGAAGCACATGTTTGTTTCTGGTTTTGTCGACCATAAAAGTGCCTTAAAACTTTAACATGCCATATTTGAAAATATTAAAATTAGGTGGAGTTGTTTACTTACTTGTGATCAAAATTGACCAAATTTCCAAAAAGAAAAACCATATAATTTACATCATATTATTGGGTCGGTCTAAATTTATTACCTTAAATGATGAATTCTTCAACTCTTAAATAAATGATATATTGTGTATTTATATTATATACTTGGCTAGTTGTTTTATAGTATGATTAGGTATGTCTTTGGTATTTTAACCTGGATATTTACTTATATAGGTTGTATATATGTATGAGATTTCAACAGATATACCGTGATCACATACTTTTCATATAAATCCCATTGAGAGTAGAGGCGTTACAAATCAGCTTCAGCTGGTTTATGCATCATATACTCTAGAAACGTTCACCGAGAGACATAATGAGTTCTACAAGGATTTCAAGTTCTACAAGTTACAAGGATTCTTAAAACATAGTATATAACATACTGAGAAGTATATTTCCAGAAAGTTATCATAATATTTCCCTGATTGTGACTAATAATCTTGTTAAGTTATCATGTATCGGGCATTGCAGCTTCCATGCCATGCAATACAAGCCGTGAAATTTTATATTAAAATGTATAAATTATTTTTTAAATAAACTATTTATGTAAAAATTTAGAAATCAAATCTGTATAATTAAACATAGGATGGACGTTCATACTTTAGTTCTGTATGGACAGGATTTCAGTCACTCTTTGTTAGGATGAACCGGTTAAGACTAAATATTTATGAAGTTTTTGGAATTTTTAAAAATGATTTTTATATGGAGTTCTTGATTTATACATATAATATACGAGGGTTGCTACTTAAGTTTTGAGATACAGCAAAACCAGTATGAATATGGCAAATCTGACATTGTCATCGTAAAATTTGAAATATTTTATGGTAAACATACTCGGAACGTTTTGTCATACGAGTGATATTTCTATTGTTTACACATACTTGAAAAATTTACTTCGTTAAAAAAATGGAATTAAATCGTGAACATTTTCGTGCGATAATTTTCTATGACTTTCGACGTGGATTAAACTAACAACAGTATGCCGATCAACTCGCTGCGACTTTTGATGATGAAGCACCATCTAAAACCACCGTGTTTCGCTGATTTTCTGAATTCAGTCGTGGTCACACTTCGTAACAGGACGAATTTCGTGAAGGTCGTCCAAAATCTGCTACTGTGCCAGAAAACATCAATGCTGTGTGTGAACTGATTTTGCAAGATCATCACGTGACACACGGTGAGATTGAGGTATGCTTGGACATTAGTTCCACTTGCATACATTTAATATTGCATGAACATTTGGTCATCAAAAAGTTTTTTTGCGTTGAATACTGCATAGTTTGACAATCGCTCAAAAAACGGCTCGTGTCGATTGTTGCAAACAAATGATGAAAAAATTTAATTGTGGTGCTTCAAAAGACGTTTATAAGATTGTGACAGACAACAAATCATAGATCTATGCAAATGAGCTCGAAACTAAACAGCAATCGCCTGTATGGGCCTTTCAAAATGAGCCAAATCCAACAAAAGTCGTTCGCGCATGAAGCACTTCAAAGCAAATGGTCGCCTATTTATTCGGAATTACTGAATATATCATTACCATTATATTAGAGCAACGTAGAACAGTTAATTCTGAATGGCATATCACCATTTGTTTCCCAGAAGTGTTCGTAAAAATAAGGGAAACCAATTGCAGAAGAAGAATCATTCTCCACCACGATAATGTAAGCTCTGACACATCAGCTCAAACAAGTGCATTTTTGAGCATTCAAAACATCGAATTGATGGGTCATCTGCCGTACAGTCCTGATTTATCACCCAATGATTTCTTCTAATTCCCGCAGATCAAAAATAAATTGTGAGGTCAACGTTTTTTGACGCCTGAATCGGCGGTTGATGCGTTCAAATCACATGTTCTGGAGGTACCTTAATCAAACTGGAAAAAGGGCGTCAAAAATTAGTTCAAACGCATGCAAAAGTGTATCGATCTTCATGGAGAATATTTTGAAACACAATAAAGCCATTTTCGATTATAAATATTTGTTTTTACTTGTGTATCTCAAAACTTAAATAGCAACCCTCGTATAAGGTGATAATTGGAAAAAAATGAAATAAGAATCAATCAGAAACCTGGTTTTACCAGGTTTCTGATTGGTTTTGTCATCTGCACCCAAATCCAGTGAATCAATAAAAAAAATTAGTAAATATTCGAAATAAGAATCAGCAATTCAAATGTGTAGTGAATTGACTAATGAATGAATGCCTCACATGATTTTTTTAACAGTAAAGAAACATTCATTTAGAGATTACTATTCTTGTCTTGTCTTTGTTTGAGGATATGTTGTTTTTTATTTTATATGGAGTAATGAATTTTGTATTTATTATTTCATGTATGGACAGTTTACAGTGCAGTATTTGCGTACTATAGATATGATATGTAGGAGTTGAATATTTTTTATATTGTGTATATTTTTTGTATGTTTTGATTGATAATGTTTGCCCTATTACAGGATCTACCTAGTTGGGCAGCATCAATTTAGTAGGTATTTATGTAAATTGTAAATATTGAAAAGTAAATAAAAGTCTAAAAAGTAACTCAAGACTTGTTTTGAGAAAAAGGGTATAATATTGAATTCAACCATGAAAATGGTTAATTAGTTGAATCATGTTGACCAGATTATTATTAATATACCATCACGGCAAATCCCACAAGTGGGGTAACAAGTAAACTAGCTACACGTAATAAACATGCAAACTGTCCTCTCCGTGCCAGATGATTTTTTTTTCTTTTTTTTCTTTCTCCATCCAAAGACCTTGCCCACCTCGACTTCTAGATGTAGTCCATTGTGGGATTTAGTCCTTAGATGTCTTCCCACAGACCAAAACCTGAAAGAAATTCAAAATTTTGTGTGGGTTAGTTCCTTTGATCTGTTCTTGATCAGGAAAGTGTGAGCCAATTATTTTGGCTCTTGTTTGCATTATAGGTTCACATTCTGTGAGTAGATGCAAAGGAGTTTCATGTTCATTCATGCAGAATCTGCACAGATACATGTCTGTTAGTTTCATTATACATAAGTGTTTATTGAGTCTACAGTGTCCCGTTAGTACTCTGGTGAGAATTCTTAGGTTCTCTTTATTAAGTTCGAGAAAGTCTCTACTTTTCTTTGATGAGAAACCTTTAATCAGGGTTTTCGCATGTTTCTGTCCTGGTATTGTTAACCAGTTATTAATAGCTTTTTCTTGCATTCTTCCATAGAGTGCCGTTTTTAAAGTGCTATTTGTGATGGGGCAGTGAGGCTCTGGTCCATAGGTCAGCATGTCAGCCCCCTTGTTGGCCATTTTATCCGCCTCTTCATTACCCTCATAGTTAGAGTGTCCTGGCACCCATCTTAATACAATTTTATTGTTATTTTCTATTGATAATTTGTTCAATGCATTGATACAGTTTTGAACTGTAACAGAGTTTACTTTACAGGAGTCTAGTTTTTTAAGTGCAGCTTGACTGTCTGAGTAAATGTAGATTTTTTTATTTCTGTATCTCCTATTTATATTTTCATAGGCGCATATTGTTATCGCAGTTATTTCTGCTTGAGAGATAGTTGCATTTAGGCCCAGGTGCATATTTTTGCTTTTGGTGATACAGGTCAAATCTCGGTGTGACGAATACCGAAGTAACGAAATTTCCAGTATAACGAATCTATAATTTGTCCCCGAGAAATTTCCATACAAAATGTACTGAACCAAAATTCAGTATAACGAAGACCAATCTCAGTATAACGAAGTTTTTGTCTCAGTGCTTTAGAATTTACTTCTAAATTAACTCAAAAATGTTGTGGAATTTGTTTATTCTTGACTTCTGGTGACATAACACGTGTTTGTAAGTGATTGCATCACATATGGTTTACAAGTGTTCATCTTGTTTATTTCGTTTTATTGTCTATTGCCCATCTTTATTTCGCTGATTCTAAAACTTTACATTGCACTGTGTCCTGTTGTGTTTGTTCTACATTTCGGTGATTTTAAACTTTTTTAAAAAACATTTTACGTTACATCATTTTTGTGTGTTTTTTGTCTTTATTAAAATGGAGCAAAAACGACGACAATTCGCTCTGAAGGAGAAAGTAAGCATTTTGGAGGAGATAGAAGATGCTTTTTAAAATATTTCAAAGTTGGAGGAATACATTTTTAAAGCCGCTACAGAAAATTCTAAACAAACTAAAATTTCTAATTTTTTGTCAAAAAATAATAATCTTCTGTTGTTTTTGTACACTTCTTTATATTTACATATTTTTTTATTTTAAATCATTTCATCATGTTGAGTATGTATGCAAAAAATATACTTATTAAATAAATCTATGTATCACAGTTTGAAGATCGCTGTTTTATTTGTTTTCTGTCCAGTGACAAAGATTTTTTTATGATAGGAACACGACACCTCAGCAGGTACAAAGAGTGTTCTATACTTCAGCATTAGTAGGAAAGAGACCATTATTATCTTAATGATGTGGAGTGAGACAGCATAATATTATTGTTGTTGTAATTATTAATGTTGCGCAAAAAATGTACCACGCTAAAGTCTAGTATGTATTTGTCCTGCTATAGGTACCTAGATATTATTCAAGCTGGAATATCGGACATCCTGTTACCATTATTTTGACTCAGGAGTACACTTGTGTATGTTTGGGTGTCATAATTCTATGAATTCGGTATAACGAATTTTCAGTATAGCGAAACATATTCTTTGGTCCCGTGAAGTTCGTTATACTGGGATTTGACCTGTATACCATATACACCTGAGCCCGTGCCGTTTATCTTTTTAGATCCTTCTGTGTACCAAATCAAGGCACCATTTGGTTCCTGATATCAATTTTCTTTGATATCTGATCTGGATTGGATTTCTACTTTGTATGGTTTGGCAAAGTGGTAGATATTTTTCATTTTATCTTTTGGTAAACTAATTATATCACCTTTTTCTATTTCTATATTTAGTTTTGATTCAGAGAGCATGCTTATTTTATGTGCTTCTCCAATTGTCAATCTTATTATTCCCTCTTTTACCACCTTTTCTAAGTAAAGGTGTAGCGGCGGTAGATTGAGCATTGCTTCTAATGAAGCTGTAGGAGTTGTGTGTAATGCTCCTGTTACTAATAAACATGCCATTCTTTATAGTCTCTTTAGCTTTTCAATACATCCCTTTTGTTCTAGTTTGTTATTCCAAACTATTGATGCATATGATACAATTGGTCTTACTACCGCAGTATATAACCAGAGCATTAGTTTGGGTTTTATTCCCCAATTATTTTACTTTACTTTATTCTCTGTTTTGGTTTTAACAGGACAATTTCTTTCAAAAGATTTTTTTAGATTCTCTGTGAGAGAATCATTAGTAAGATCAATGCTTTTTGGGTCTCTGATTGCTCCGGTTGGGGTTAACTCCTCCCGAAGGTCATGATTATAGTTACTCCAATTTGTTGATCTTTTATTCCTGTATTTTACAGTTGTTTTTTCCATATTTTTTATACAATATGTAATTTGTCTGTGATCGGAGGCTGATTCCTCCGATAGTACATGCCAATTTGTTATTTCTTTACTGATGTTGTCAGTACATAACGTTAAGTCTAGTACTTCAGATCTAACTCTGGTAATGAATGTGGGTTTATTCCCTTTATTCAATATGTTTAGATTATGTGTTAATATAAAATCTAATAAATTCTCGCCTCTTTGGTTACAGTCAGTGCTTCCCCAAATTGTATGGTGAGCATTTGCATCACAACTTATAATTAGTGGTGCTTTATTCCTTTTTGCAAATCCTATGAGTTCCTCAAGGATTGTAAATGGTAATATCTCATCTCCAGCAAAGTAAGCTGAGCAAATGATGAGTTTTTTATTATGTATTTCATTATAAATTATTGCTGCAACAAGATCTCTTGTGCAGAACTCAGGAATATTTGTAAACTTTATATTCTTATTTATTACAATACAGGCTCTAGGTCTACAGTTGCTATTGCAGGCTATTACGTTTCCTGCATAGCTTAAACCACATATCCTATTGTCGATTGTCCAGGGTTCCTGCAACAATAAAGCTATTAAATTTTCATTTAGTAGTTTTTTACAAGCCAGGGCTGAAGCTGCCCTGACACAGTGTAAATTAAGTTGAAGAAACTTACCCATGTTCTTCGACCTTACTGGATTATTATCCATTCTCGAGCAACCTATTGTTTTTTGTGCTCCTTGGTGGTCTTCTTGGATTTGACCACCATCCAGTCTGCAACACTTCTGGGCCTTGTTGCCAAACTTTTGCTTGAAGGAGAGCACTCTTGAGACTCACCTCCTTCAGCTGTTGCCACGGCCCCCGCCACAAGCGGTCCACCCTCTCCTGAGACCCCCATCCGTTTAGCCACAGGTGCCTGTCCCGAAGGTTGAGGGGCCTGTCTTTTGGGGACCTCAGAGATGGGATTCCTGGCCTCCGAGCGTTCTGCATTCTGCACCAGTCCTTAAGTCCAGCAGCAGCTGCATCACGCTCGGAGACATTCGGTTCACGATCGCCAGTGATAGGGGCAGTTTCCCTCGCAACGGAGCCAGATGGTTTTGGCATTTCCTCCGCTTCGGGAGTCTTGTTGGCACTCTTTGTCGTTCTTATCTTGAACGACATTCTGCCCATTCCCATAAAGGGCTTGTTATTACAAGCAGCTAGTGCCTTTACGGCTTCCTCATCTACTGAGAAAGCCATCATTTGGCAGTCCGCTGCGTTTTTAACATTAAGGACTCTCCAGCCCTTTGTGTCCAGGCCTTTATTCATGACCTGGAGATATCTCAGCACATGAATAGGGTTCCACTTAATCAGGCCTGGGATCTTGCCAGTTGCCACACTCATTTTTGGCAATTCAT
The DNA here is from genome assembly GCA_947579605.1 of Athripsodes cinereus. Taxonomy (NCBI): domain Eukaryota; kingdom Metazoa; phylum Arthropoda; class Insecta; order Trichoptera; family Leptoceridae; genus Athripsodes; species Athripsodes cinereus. The sequence continues at coordinate 12,747,754 of OX388313.1, read as the reverse complement.
GACCTGGGATAACCCTTAGGTCAGCTCCCTCCCACACCTTCTGAGCTGGCACCAAGGATTTAACCCAGTCTAGGGTCTCCTTGTTATGGCAAGTCATCGCAATGAGCCCTTTCTTGATCTCAGTCGATTCGAAGATTGGGACGAAACCCTCTCCCGAAAAGACTAATTTGTGCATGGCCTGTATGACTGCACCTTCCACGACGACGAGCTGCTTTTCAGTCAGCGGCTCCCTCTCTGGATTTCCGCAGATGCCGATCCTGAGACCTGCTGCGGCGTCACGGTAGGACTTGACTTCTGCCCTGCCCCGTTTTGCTAGTCCACTGTCAGGACTCTCATCCTGTCTGGGCCGCTTTGTTGCGGATTGGTCTTTTGTGAAGTGTATTGCTTCGCTTAGTGCCAACCCCTGTTGCTTCAATTTTTTGATGCATTTTTTTGTGGCCCCACTGTAGATGTGTTGGCCCTTGAGCCCAGAGGGCTCCCTCGCTCCCAACGCAAGACTGCTTACGCATTCCACGAGGGGAGTCTGGGAGTCTGATCTCCGGTCCTGTGGTCCTGTTTCATCTACGGCTGAGACCACAAATGATTGATGAAGAGGCGTAAGAGTATCCTCTCCATCACTTTCTGCAGGGGAATTCTCTTCCCGATACAGACTTTCAAGATCCAGGTCCACTGAGTGAACCTCGGATCCAGACTTGACATCCTCCTCCATGTCCTCATCTGAAAATTCAAAATTTTGGTTAATTGGATCCATATTGTTCTCACGAGTATTTAGGAAATAAAGGTCACCACCCGCAGAGCCTTTTACGGGTGGAAGGCTAATTACAAGAGGGTGTCGCCTGGTGCCCCCAGGAGATCGTTTGTGGCACTGGATTATTAGACTGCTCCCAGTGTCATTCAGTCCTTGGCACGATGCTTCACACCTTAACTTAGAGCAGTGGAGGTTGGGTAGGAGTTTGGTTGTTGATGGGATTAATTAAGGATTAGGGTACGGGAATAGGTAGTTACTGTCTGGATGGGAGATGTGAGTAGGCAGTAACTGGCTAGGGTACCTCGGGTTTGCTAAACCCGTGACTCTTGAGAGATGTTGGTCCACGGCTTTGAAAAGCTGCCATGACAGGGAACGGATCCTGAGTCATGGTTTTCCCCTATCCGCCACCTGGGGACGCGCCTGGTTGGGGTCATCTCCCCTTTCCCGCTTAAGTGATATCTCACCTAAGCAGGCCCAGGTGTGCCAGATGATTTTTGACCATAGTCCCTTCGTGCGTCGTATGATCAAGATCAAGACTAGATTAAGATCGTGTTTAGTTTTGTCAAGAGTAACCCTGCTGAAGGTAGTATAACATAGGTACCTATCTAGTTAATACACTCGGGTGTCGTGGGTCCGATTTTATGAGTGAACAAAATGATTCTGCTTGTTCCTAGAGTTGAATTGATTGGAATGATTAATCTATGATCTTTTTAAGTTAATACTTTTGGGTTAGTTGGAAGAGATCGCACCTTTGCGATAAACTCGCCCTCTGTATATTGATTGTATTTAATTTGAATGTATACCTTTTATGTAATTGTTTTTTATCAATGTACAGTAAAGAATGAATAAATAAATAAATAAATAAAAATATGATTAAAGTGAACATACTTATTTCACAGGACTTTAAGTCAAAGGGTAAAAATAATAATTACAGTCGATTCCGCTTAATTGGGACACATTGGGACTTGAGCATTTTGTCCCAATTAAGCGGTTGTCCTAATTAAGCGAATTTCACATTTTTTTAACTTCATTTATTTGGTTTTGGCAACTAAGGCCATTAACCAGTAATACACACATAAAATTAAACGATGCATATTTTTTTCAATAATTTTACTTTCCAAAATCTTGGAAACTGTAAATTACATACAGGTAATATAAATTATCATATAAATTACAAATATGTAATTTAAACTTTTAAGAAAAAAATTAATTCCTAATTAAAATAATAAATGTGTAGGTACATACAATTTAATTCAATGCAAAAATGAGTCGAGTGTAGTCTGTCTTTTGTTTTTGTTACATTTCACTTCTACAAAATCTTAAATTTAGTGTCCCAATTAAACAATACATATAAACTTACTATTGGTTTCTTGGTTTGGTTTCTGTTCTATGAGATTTGTCCCAAATAAGATGTGTCCCAACTAAGCGGAATCGACTGTATTTGCAAATACTGTAAGGTAGCATGCAATAAGATGTACTCAGATTATCCATATTTTTTTAATAAATGGCAAACCTATTAAAAAGACGTTACAAAATCATTACATGGTGTATTTCTTGCATTAAATAGGTTAAGTTGTATATTTATACCCTCACTCCGTAACCCAATTGGGTTAGGCAGAGAGAACGGAATACCATATTAATTTGTCCATAATATATACTTATTTCGCTTTCTTCACGTTTAGACTATGCACCAAAAAAACTTTTTAATAAATTTAGCAAAATTTCAATCTATTTCGTTATCACAAATTTAATGTGAATATTAGGTACCTACGTTAATAAATTCTCCACGGAGCACCCCGCAAATAATTGTTCCTCCACTCTTTTCCATAAGTTTTTGAGTGTCATGTAAAAGGCAGGTGTTCGAAAAAATTAGGACATTTTACATCTTAAATTTCCGTATTGTTTGTTATATTGTATTATGTACTCTTTTTTCACATAATCATCAAGCAACAAAATTAACAAAATATTAAAATGATATATATGCAGTGGCGAAACATCTACAAAAAGACGAGTTAGTCGGAAAATATTGCGCATCTGCGACATGCTTTTTGTCATTTTCCGCCCTTCATATATTTCTACCTATTATCGAAAACAATATTGTGTTGATACTAATGTCGTGTACTGCTTGTCTAGATGTCAGTCGATAAGGGAGTTAATGCGAGAGTTATGTATTTAATTTTTCTACATGGGGCTACTAGCTGCGCCCCGTACTCCACATGCGCACGAGTTCACGACTGGTTTCGTCACAATAAAAAATCGATACACACCCTCCGTTCAATGTGGATTACTGTAATATTAATGTAGGCGCATGTGTATCACTTGTCTGTTACCCCTACTGAACAGGGATATTATAACACATTAGGATTGATTATTCCCTGGTCTTTTCGCTGGCTCTGTACAGTACAAAATATAGACTGCAATTCACATAACGTCTAATTATATATCATTTTATTTACTCCAACAAGCACATATCTTATCACTGTGATTTATTGTTGTGAAATCGAGTTCGCTTACTGTTGTGCTAAAAAACACTTAAGAGTTTTTTTTTTTCAATTTTGACGCACGCATTGAAAGGAAATAAAAGATATAGATATTATAATGCCTAATTTTGGTAAAGGAGTAATTTTAAATTATATATGTCTGTACGTATAATTTTTATAACGCTTTTTCTAATATGGGCATCATTTATGTGTTGCGTGTGATTTCAATAAATTGTTTCTGTGTCACAATGAGTGTGTTGGCCAAAGAAAGTATGTCTATGTTGTTGGCGTTTCTCACGTAGGTATACGTATATACCTAATGTCAATGCAGACCTGTATCTGATTATATTTTCAGTGTTAGCTAATCCTGTTGGTGTTGATTATAATATTATACACAAAGGTGCATGAAGTAGTAGGTACTATGTTATAATAAACTTCAGGACAGTTCACAGTTTAGTAAAACTATAACATAAATAAATTTCTGAAATGCACTCAAATGTAAGCCCTAGCAATCAGCTGTTTGTTTTATATTACACAAATATAATGTGTGGGGGTACAGGTACGAATCTTTCCTGATTTTGACGAAAAATACTAGCCACATGTATCTACCATTATCCTTATTATATTATATTATATACCTAGGTCTCATTATATGACATACGATAATAAAATAAAATGTTTTTGTTTAGATTCTCCAGTAGAGAAGTAGAAGAACAAGTGTCAGAGTACCGCAACAAATTAATGGATGGAGATTCCCTGGATAAACCAGCCAAAGATCCTTTCGGAAGAATCATGTACGTACTTACATTTGATACATTGTGTTATGACTTAATATGAATCGATATCGTCAAGTAAATTAATATAAATTTATAATAAACTAGCTTAAATACCCGGCGTTGCACGGGAATACGGGAAATATATATAAAAAAAAAACAGTAAGTAGGTATATCGTTGCCGTGGAGGTGATCCAAGCCACACTTTTTTGAAAAATGGGTTTACTATGCAGTTTTGTTCAGAAAACCACGGAGAACATAGTGGTGAAGAGAAATAAGTGATTTGATATTCCTAAAGGGCATTTTTGGAAGATTTTGAAGAGATGTTAAGTGTTTTTACAATCATTTCAAGTATGTTAGAGCATTTCACTAACGCATATAGGAACAAATAGTTCAATTAAATTATAGAAGTGAAAAGATCTAAGCCGCATAGCGCGTAACTTTCCAACAATTTTTTTACAGGTGGATCTTTCTCAGCCACAGTGGTGAAATAACCCAAGTGATAAATTCGTGTTTACTTCTAAAATATATAAATTATTTAATATTTTGTTATTTATATTAGTGGAATATGTGATCAGGAATATTGTGTAAATTTTTTAGCGAAATCCATGCAAAAATAACTTAGTTATTGTAAGATTAGTATTTTCGGATGTAACAGCGTAACTTCAACACCCTTTTTCTCGGAATGTCTGTCTTGTGGGTTGGATCACTTCACATCCACGGCAACGATATATAAATAAAAATTATTTTATGTAGGCAGCAATAATTTTTGTATCAACTATATACACAGTGTCACATTAAAGTAGAGAACATATAATATAATATATGTTAGTGAGACTAACAGTATATAAAATTATAACAATATACCTACATTACATACACATACATACATACCATTACGCCGCTTTCCTCGCGGGGTAGACAGAAAGGATCGAGAGCCACTTCCTTCTATCCTTGCATACATCTTTCGCTTCCGTCACTGTCATACAATTCCTCATGCATGCTCTCCTGTTCAATGTGCTCAACACGTGACCGTCCTGTAGAATTTGATTTAAATGAGCTTGTCATCTTAACTTATTCACATATATCCTTGTAATTACACCAACTTTCATTCCACATTCCTTTTGTATATTACTGTTACGTACACAATCTCTCAGACTTTTACTACACATCCTTTTCAACTCATATTTATGTAAATTTTATAAAAATGGGTATTGAAATCTTGAAGTTTGACATCCCACACGGCCATATTTCAATAAAAAAATGGGAAGTATCTACGTGGATAAAGGTACTAAAATCCTCTTCCCACTGTAAAATCTTGAAGTTTGACATCCCACACGGCAATATTTCAATAAAAAAATGGGTAGGTACCTACGTGGATAAAAGTACTAAAATCCTTTTCCCACTGTAAAATCTTGAAGTTTGACATCCCACACGGCCATATTTCGATAAAAAAATGGGTAGGTACCTACGTGGATAAAAGTACTAAAATCCTTTTCCCACTGTAAAATCTTGAAGTTTGACATCCCACACGGCCATATTTCGATAAAAAAATGGGTAGGTACCTACGTGGATAAAAGTACTAAAATCCTTTTCCCACTGTAAAATCTTGAAGTTTGACATCCCACACGGCCATATTTCAATAAATAAAATGGGTAGGTACCTACGTGGATAAAAGTACTGAAATCCTTTTCCCACTGTAAAATATTGAAACTTGACATCCCACACGGCCATATTTCAATAAAAAAATGGGTAGGTACCTACGTGGATAAAAGTACTGAAAACCTTTTCCCACTGTAAAATCTTGAAGTTTGACATCCCACACGGCCATATTTCGATAAAAAAATGGGTAGGTACCTACGTGGATAAAAGTACTAAAATCCTTTTCCCACTGTAAAATCTTGAAGTTTGACATCCCACACGGCCATATTTCAATAAATAAAATGGGTAGGTACCTACGTGGATAAAAGTACCGAAATTCTTTTCCCACTGTAAAATCTTGAAGTTTGACATCCCACACGGCCATATTTCAATAAAAAAATGGGTAGGTACCTACGTGGATAAAAGTACCGAAATCCTTTTCCCACTGTAAAATCTTGAAGTTTGACATCCCACACGGCCATATTTCAATAAATAAAATGGGTAGGTACCTACGTGGATAAAAGTACCGAAATCCTTTTCCCACTGTAAAATCTTGAAGTTTGACATCCCACACGGCCATATTTCAATAAAAAAATGGGTAGGTACCTACGTGGATAAAAGTACTAAAATCCTTTTCCCACTGTAAAATCTTGAAGTTTGACATCCCACACGGCCATATTTCAATAAATAAAATGGGTAGGTACCTACGTGGATAAAAGTACTAAAATCCTTTTCCCACTGTAAAATATTGAAACTCGACATCCCACACGGCCATATTTCAATAAAAAAATGGGTAGGTACCTACGTGGATAAAAGTACTGAAAACCTTTTCCCACTGTAAAATCTTGAAGTTTGACATCCCACACGGCCATATTTCGATAAAAAAATGGGTAGGTACCTACGTGGATAAAAGTACTAAAATCCTTTTCCCACTGTAAAATCTTAAAGTTTGACATCCCACACGGCCATATTTCACGGATAAAAGTACTGAAAACCTTTTACCTCAGTAAAAGCTTGAAGATTGACATCCCACACGGCCATATTTCAATAAATAAAATAGGTAGGTACCTACGTGGATAAAAGTAGTAAAATCCTCTTCCCACTGTAAAATCTTGAAGTTTGACATCCCACTCGGCCATATTTCAATAAAAAAATATGTAGGTACCTACGTGGACAAAAGTACTGAAATCCTTTTCCCACTGTAAAATCATGAAGTTTGACATCCCACACGGCCATATTTCGATAAAAAAATGGGTAGGTACCTACGTGGATAAAAGTACTAAAATCCTTTTCCCACTGTAAAATCTTGAAGTTTGACATCCCACACGGCCATATTTCACGGATAAAAGTATTGAAAACCTATTCCCTCAGTAAAAGCTTGAAGATTGACATCCCACACGGCCATATTTCAATAAATAAAATAGGTAGGTACCTACGTGGATAAAAGTAGTAAAATCCTCTTCCCACTGTAAAATCTTGAAGTTTGACATCCCACTCGGCCATATTTCAATAAAAAAATATGTAGGTACCTAGGTGGACAAAAGTACTGAAATCTTTTTCCCACTGTAAAATCTTGAAGTTTGACATCCCACACGCCCATATTTCGATAAAAAAAATGGGTAGGTACCTACGTGGATAAAAGTACTAAAATCCTTTTCCCACTGTAAAATCTTGAAGTTTGACATCCCACACGGCCATATTTCAATAAAAAAATGGGTAGGTACCTACGTGGATAAAAGTACTAAAATCCTTTTCCCACTGTAAAATCTTGAAGTTTGACATCCCACACGGCCATATTTCAATAAATAAAATGGGTAGGTACCTACGTGGATAAAAGTACTAAAATCCTTTTCCCACTGTAAAAACTTGAAGTTTGACATCCCACACGGCCATATTTCACGGATAAAAGTATTGAAAACCTTTTCCCTCAGTAAAAGCTTGAAGATTGACATCCCACACGGCCATATTTCAATAAATAAAATAGGTAGGTACCTACGTGGATAAAAGTAGTAAAATCCTCTTCCCACTGTAAAATCTTGAAGTTTGACATCCCACTCGGCCATATTTCACGGATAAAAGTACTGAAAACCTTTTACCTCAGTAAAAGCTTGAAGATTGACATCCCACACGGCCATATTTCAATAAATAAAATGGGTAGGTACCTACGTGGATAAAAGTACCGAAATCCTTTTCCCACTGTAAAATCTTGAAGTTTGACATCCCACACGGCCATATTTCACGGATAAAAGTATTGAAAACCTTTTCCCTCAGTAAAAGCTTGAAGATTGACATCCCACACGGCCATATTTCAATAAATAAAATAGGTAGGTACCTACGTGGATAAAAGTAGTAAAATCCTCTTCCCACTGTAAAATCTTGAAGTTTGACATCCCACTCGGCCATATTTCAATAAAAAAATATGTAAGTACCTACGTGGACAAAAGAACTGAAATCCTTTTCCCACTGTAAAATCTTGAAGTTTGACATCCCACACGGCCATATTTCGATAAAAAAATGGGTAGGTACCTACGTGGATAAAAGTACTAAAATCCTTTTCCCACTGTAAAATCTTGAAGTTTGACATCCCACACGGCCATATTTCGATAAAAAAATGGGTAGGTACCTACGTGGATAAAAGTACTAAAATCCTTTTCCCACTGTAAAATCTTGAAGTTTGACATCCCACACGGCCATATTTCGTTAAAAAAAATGGGTAGGTACCTACGTGGATAAAAGTACTAAAATCCTTTTCCCACTGTAAAATCTTGAAGTTTGACATCCCACACGGCCATATTTCGATAAAAAAAATGGGTAGGTACCTACGTGGATAAAAGTACTAAAATCCTTTTCCCACTGTAAAATCTTGAAGTTTGACATCCCACACGGCCATATTTCAATAAATAAAATGGGTAGGTACCTACGTGGATAAAAGTACCGAAATCCTTTTCCCACTGTAAAATCTTGAAGTTTGACATCCCACACGGCCATATTTCAATAAAAAAATGGGTAGGTACCTACGTGGATAAAAGTACCGAAATCCTTTTCCCACTGTAAAATCTTGAAGTTTGACATCCCACACGGCCATATTTCAATAAAAAAAATGGGTAGGTACCTACGTGGATAAAAGTACTAAAAAAATATATGTATTTATACATAGGTACCTATAAGGAAAACAGTTCTTAAAAAGGAACGAAACAATTAATGTTTCCTGTATAGGCATTCCCTCCCTGTATTCCCAAAAGAAACCTTGATGAATGAATGTACATTCTTCAATATTCTGAAGTATTATATTTTTAATGTAGTGAGTGTGTATGTATGTGCATGAATATATGTGGCGTTATCTGTACATGTGTGTGTGTGTATATATATATATATATATGTATGTATGGGTGTGTATGTATGTATGCATGTATGTGGGTGTGGGTGTATGTGGATGAGTGTGTTTGTGTGTGTGGATGTATGTGTGCGTGCGTGAGCGTGTGTTGTGTTATGATTAAATAAAGTAGGGAAAATAACCTTAGTAACTGAAGTAAAGAAAATTGAGCGCTGAGACAATGTAAGGTGAAAACTGGCTCAGTCTACCTTGGTACGGGCTCATGCCCAGTTAGGTAGACATTAGTGACTTATCTTTTAAAAACTGTTTTGTAAATAAAATAAATAAATAAATAAATTGAAATACTTCCATCAGATTTTTTTTAAAGACTCATGAAAATATTAGGTCAAAATAAATACTACTCGTTGATTGAGAAAAGTACCTACCTGTGTATTTATTGGAAAACGCATACCTACAATATTGTCTATGAATTTCATAATTCCATTTTCACAATTATTTTTCTTTGTTTTTTTTTCTCATGTGTCATATTTAGTCTGTCATATGTGGTCTATGAAATTGAATGAAAATATGCCGAAATTATGCAATTCTAATTTACACAAATTAGTAGTTTTCATGATGTGCAAGCATGATGTTTTAAAACCAAAATAATCTCCAAGCTTTAAGATTCAGTTTTGTTGTATTTTTTATCACTTCCATTTTGAAATTAATTCAATATGATGAAAATGTTTTGTCTACGATTTCGGCAATCAGGAAGTCAAATTTTCATTCATTACCTCATTAAAATGTTGATATCTTTGTCAATAAATAAGATATTTGAAATATTTTTGGCCTGGGGTCTGTGATTATGTATAGAGTTTATTATTCAACATGCCTTTCCTAAATTAGGGATATGTACGGGCTCAAATATTTGTGCCGATTCCCACAAATACTAAGAAATAATAAAGGTCTACTATATTTTTGAAATCTGAGGCTTAAAAGCATTTCAAAATAAGTCAAAATTTTCATCTTTCCACACAAAGCATAAAGGGAACATTAAAATAGAAGAACAATACATACCTTCTCCTTTTTTGTAATTAAGATACTTTGCAAAGATATAAATCATGTCATGTCACATCAAAAAATATAACCAGAACGTAATCATTGCAAAAAAATAATGGATACTCACCTATTTTTTCTTAATTTCCTATTCAACTACATATTTTATAAAATATCATAGGAAAAGAGAAAGTTTTATTATGTTAATTCATTTATTGCATCAAAAAGCAACTACTCGATCAACCTTCAAGATTTTCCTGGGAACGAAGTCTTTTCCGTTCAGATTCTTTGCAATGATTGTCACTTCTTCCCACGACATTCCTAAAGCCATAATGTCGTTGTCATTAATTTATTATCAATTTAATTTCTAATTTCTTAATCATTAATTTCATCATTGAAAAATGAGCATCCAGATCGCAATGCACCGTTTTGTGTTTCTGCAAAAAAATATACTGTTAACTCTTTAGTAATAAAAATGTAAAGCAGGTTTAATAGATTAGATAGAAAAATTAATTAGATAGAAAACGTAAATTAATTCTCACCTGATGTTAAATTAAATATTGAACGTACTTTTTGACACATCGTTCATTAATCGCCATTTTGGAATGTTATAATGACACAAATAATTGCTAGACGAATAACATATTGTTTTTGGCTTTTCAATTAGCACGTGCTTAATATTTTTAAATTGGATTATTTACGCAAAAAATATTTTAAATGTGTTTATTTGCACGAAATTAAAAATATTTTAAATGTTTTTATTTGCATGAACTTAAAAAAAGTCTGATTGTGCTTATTTTTTACAAATTAATCATAAATATTTATAGTACTTTTCATAATTAATTTTAATATGGCAATATCTTATGGCACACAATTTTGGCGGTAAAGAACATTTTCGCACTCTTTCAAACTCACGCAAAAAACGTATTTTTTATCTCATTCACACTTTTTTTTTACACTCTTTTTTGCTGTTTTTCTCGCTTCTTTAAAAGAAAGTACGGCATTTAGTGGGTTTTTATTTGAAATAGTTACCTCATCTTGTAATGGTCAGGTCAATGGAACGCTGAATTCCTTGAAATGGGCGAGTATAGCCCGGTCTTCGTTAGTATGTAAATTCAAAAATCATTTTTATAAGATATAAGGATAAGGATAAGGATTGGCAATGCCTAACAGTGGCGCAATATTTTACCAAAATCCGTGATATAAAATCATTGACGTGAAATGTGCGATTTTGGATATTCGCGAATGCGAATATTTGTTGCCGACATTCGCAAATGCGAATAGCGAATATTGACCTGTTAGTGCTGGCTTTACCACAGGTTTAAATTTCTGGATGTTAAATTGATAAATTGTATTTGTGGATGTGTGGGTCTCAAGGTAGGATCTCCTACGTTAACCTGGTTCACGATCGGAGATGCAAATACTGGCTTAGTAGTACTGATGGACTTGATGAGTAAGTTTAAAAACTATCACTTTTCATTAGCTCAAACGAAAAAAAAGGAGTTCTTCGACTTCTGAAATATACGGGGGAAGAGGTTATTTCAACATTAAAGTACGTGATACTGCATCAGAACAAACTGAAATCTAGATACTGTATATATATATATATATTCCATTTGTTACCATTGTTTTTAGGGCAGGTTAAGAAAATAAATTTATGTTTAAAAACATTTTATAGATTTTTATTGTAGTCAAGTTTGATATTGTTTTTATCTCGAATATACAATTATTTTTGGGTTAGTTGGAAGATAATATCACGCCTCTATGATAAACTCGCTCATTGCACGAAATCGTTTGTATTGTACCATTGTTGTTTATTTATTTATCTTTATCTGTATCATTATTGTTTGTTTTACTTATTTTTATGTCAGAGCCATTTACAGTATTATTATAATACATATAAAATCATATCTTTGCCGTTCACCTATGCAACACGGCGTGGAATTGAAGGAAACCAACCGTCCACTCGGATGGCTCAGAAGTCTGGGGATTTCCATTTATCCGATAAAATTTCTACATTAAAAAAATTGTCCAAAGCTCCGTGTCAAAACAAACACGGTGTGGCAGTACTGAGAACATATTATTCATGTTGTATTGGATTGTCCAAAGCTCCGTGTCAAAACAAACACGGTGTGGCAGTACTGAGAACATATTATTCATGTTGTATTGGAGATTGGAGATTGTAGATTGGTGAAATGCGAGAAGCGTAACAATACTTAAAACAGTAATATTATTTTTGCAATGAGCCGTGCTATGTTTTGTGCGATTTAGCACTGAGTAGTGACAGTGGGTGTGAGATTACCAAAATACAGGAGGGAGTGGGGTTTATTGATCCGCCATCACTAGGGAGGGGGTGTACTACAGCGCTCAATATAATAATATTATATACATACGCATATAGTATACATACCTACGTATCTACTCAATGTAAACGTTGACAGGGTTGGTATTTTCTTTAGTTAGATGTAATATTGTTATATTATTTACATACGATGTTTAAATAAATATAAACCTACACAATGTAATAAAGAGTTAAAAATGGAAAACGCCTTGATTTATTTTTGTATTTTTAACGGATTGTATCTTCGTAGTAATTACATACTATAATTATTTGGGTTGGTTGTAAGAAATCGCGCCTCTGCAATATATTTCTCCTTTGTGTATTGTATAATTTGATTATGAAAAGAATATAATTAAAAAATATTTGGTTCCTACACTTTGATTGTATTTAAAAAAATATTATAAAATTGTTCTTATGATTGTACAGTGAAAATAATAATAAAAAACTTTAGTGGTAATCTAGTTCTATTATTATATTTCATGTTATACCTACTTACATAGCCTATCACAATTCAGAATTTTCAAAATTAATACTTATTTTGGTTGGATCAATTGCCGTTATTGTTATGAAATGTAATGAGGTAACAAAGAGTGTCGTAGAAAAAGCTGATGCAATAGACCATTAAAGGATGACGTCACAGAGAAATCATTGAGGGGCATCAGGCATCCCAACACAACAGACGATTACGGTGTAATATTAGGTGGAACGCCTAAAGAATACCTAATAATCAAAAAAACTGTCAGTGTCGATTTTGTTATTATTTTGTCGTCTGACTTTCTTTTTTTTCTCTTATGGCATAACATCCTACAAGGATGATTTGCGCAATCTGATTGTTTGCCCCCCAAGCAAAAGCAAATCCATAGACAAGACCACGTGACCTTTAATGGTCTATTGCTAGAAAATTACTCTAGTATTTAGACTCAAAATTTGCCATAGAAAAACTTGTGTTTCCGAAAGGGACGTTGAAGTGCGAATAATGATGATAAAGAAAATGAAACAGAAAAATCTCTTGTTGGTTGAACCAAGGTACGAGCCTTGCTTGTTTCAGCTTTAAATTTTTCCGAATGTATGTTATTTTTACATTTATTACCTTTATAATAATTATGTTTGTGTTTTGAAATTATTAGGTAGGTACTCTGTTTTAATTAACTCTGCGCAACCTAACCATGCAGTTAATGTGTTTAGCAGATAGAGCGAGAAGTATAAATAAAATGTTCGGTTGCTCATTTGTTGCTTCAACGCCGTGACAGACCGTCTATGTCATGGGTGTCTAAACTTTGACCATACGAGGGCCACATTGCAAAATATATAAATATACTGGGCCGCACATAAATATTTTTTCAACAAATGGAAATAAAATTAACTATATACCTATATGTAGTTCTATTAAAATAAAATAACTTCTTTTTATTTATTATATTTTTTTTATTTGAATTAAAATTATAAATGAACACATGTATAAAAATGTATATATTATACATATATACCTATGTTTGAAAAAGCAAATCGTCATGGGTTCAATATTTTGCAAAAATGATAAATATTGCAAACATTAATTTTTTTAGTAGAAATTAGCAAATTTAATTTTTTTCATAATTTGCGTTTGGGCCGCACTTTAGACAAGCATGGTCTATGTGATGTATGGAATATACACGGTGCGGCAGAAAAGTAATGAGACTGATTTTTTATTTACCAGACTATTTATTTTTTTCAACCATCAATATTATCCCTTTCAAAGAAGTTTCTTTCGGCAGCTATACACCGACGGAGACGTGGTACCCACTGTTGGTAGCAGCGCTGGAAGTCTTCAACCGGTATGGTCTTCAGCATGTCCGTTACACTCTTTTGTTTATTATTGTCCGGATTTTTATTCAAGTCCCGAATGACGCCTTTGAGGACATTTTTCAGTTAAGAGAAAACAAAAAAGTCACAAAAACTGAGGTCAGTTGAAAAAAAGGGCTAAGGAACCACAAGCATGCCTTTTAAGGTCGAAAATCTAGAGAAATCATTCTTTTCAATTCTAAGGATTTTCGCCACCATTTTGGTACAGACTTTTCGCATTTGCAAATGTTCAGTCAAACTTTGATGAAGGGTAAATCTGTTCAACTTTAATTGGCGGTCTGATCTCACAAGAGTGTTCACAGTTCACACGTTCGATGTTTTCATTGGTTTTCGAAGTTGAAGGCCTCTTTTGACGGTGTTCATCTTCAACATGTTCTCTGCGTTCCAAAAATGATTTATGCCAGCGAAAAACTCAAGTTTATATTCTGCTCGTGAATGGTACTAGCGTATCGAAACCGGTCGCAGATCTACATATAAATATCAAGTGATAATTTAAATACATTGTGAATTAAACTCATTTTCTAATCATGAAAAACTCAAGCTCGGGATAAAAAATATTCCCCATAGGCCTGTTTTAACTTTTCAAACGGAATACTTGCTGATTCTCCAAGCATAACATAAAATTTAATGACACAATGTTGCTCCGAATTCCGTAGTTCCATTTTCCGTGACGCACAACTTCAGTACCTAATAGCAGTCCCAAAAATCTCATAGTTAACGAAATGAGTTGAAACTCGCACTGAGGTATGGCAGGATATTGCTACACGTGCTCTATCAAGGACAACAGCGCAGCATTACCAGATCGCTTGCAGTGTTGCTAGTCTCATTACTTTTTTTTTATTTTTTTTTTATTTATTCAACATACGGCGTTAGCCTTTTACATGTATAAAATATATGACAGACATAAACAGCACATAAAAGTAAATTCAAACAAGACAGAAAGACAAAAAATAATAATGCATAATCGAAAACAATATAAATAAATTAATATATACATAATATGAATAAAATTAAATAATATAATTATATTTATTAATAATATAAATAAAATTTAATAAATATAATTAGTATAATAAAATCAAATAGAAGCAATAAGCATTGACAACATTACAATTAAATAAATAATTAATTCAGAAGGACTCAGCAAAATCAATGAATAATGAATCTAAGACAATAATAACAAAATTTAAATCATATTAAACAGAAATAATGTAACAAACCATAGTAAACAGGTAGTCAACGCAGATAGATAAATAGATAGAATATGTCAGATAAAAAAATTTCATAGAAACAATTCAATAATTTAAAACATTTTTTTTGGAAAATATTAATTAGAAAATAATAACAATACAACATTTATATATTATATAATTATACAAAGAACAAATCAACCGCCTGAACGCAAAACTCGACTGCCCAATGTCAATTACACAGTTGTAATTTACTACGTCAGTTTTGTATTTTTGAAAATTGTCAGCAAATATATCAGCGTTGTCCCCTACCTGATTGGCCAGCCTGTGAATCCTAATTAGTGGAGAATAGTATAAATAATTATTGCGAGTATTTGCCTCATGAAACATCACAGTATGTCTGGTCAACCTAGCAGGAACACTGAATTGGACACATTCAATAAGTTCTGGAGAATCAATGGCGTTGTTAAGCAATTTATAGAAAAAACAGAGATCGAACATTTTTCTTCTGCTTTGTAGACTGAGGAGGCCAAGCTCACTCATCATATTAGTGTTATCTATATTTTCGATTGGGATGCCTTTTTTGTAATTGATCAATCGCAGAAACTTCCTCTGTACTCTCTCTATACTTTTAATATGGATAGCGTAATTGGGAGACCATATAACACTGTTATATTCTAATAATGGTCTCACGAGGGATGCAAAGAGAAGATTAAAAGATTTTATTTGCTGTAAGTCATTTGCCAATCTAAAAACGAAACCCAGGCACTTCATAGCCCTGCTGACAATTTCCTCTATATGTAAGTTATAAGTTAGATCGTCAGAGAAGGTGACACCTAGATCCATCAGATTTGAAGCACATTGTAGAATAATATTGTTGATTGAATAGTCATGTGTAACTAGTGATCTAGTTCTGTGGAAACGTATGACTTGACATTTAGAGGCGTTGAGACTCAATTTATTTTGCTTACACCAATCGTTTAATAAATCTAAATTATTTTGGAGCACAATACAGTCATTTACGTTTTTAACTGATTTGTATAGCTTCAAATCATCAGCAAATAGTAACACCTCTATGTCTCTGAAGATCTCAACTATGTCATTAACAAATAAGTTAAACAAGATTGGTCCTAAGTGCGACCCCTGCGGGACTCCACTATACGCATAAATAGTATCAGAAATGCAATTATCAACCTTCACCTTAAGAGTACGATCTTTGAGGTAACTTTCCAACCATTGGAAGAACATTCCATCGACTCCATATCCACGTAATTTGCACAGTAGCCTGTCATGAGACACCTTGTCGAAAGCTTTAGAGAAGTCTGTGTATATGGAGTCGACTTGACCTCTTTTTGAAATAATATCTACTATATAATTTTGATAAATTACCAAATTCGTGAGAGTAGACTTCTTTGGCATTTTCTGCCGCACCTTGTATAACATGCAGCAATGTCATCGCCTTGTTCACTGGAGAGTTGCGCAACACGAACACACTACTTCTACTGTGATAATACAATAAATGCCCATGCCCTGATAGGAGTCAGCAACAAAAAGAAAGAACTCGCTAACCACTGCAGGATTGTGGATAATACCATTTACAAAATTGATAATGTACATAATTTTTCGAATGTTTCGTGATTAACACTGTGGAATTCCATATTTATTATTAATTTAAAATAAAAGAAACTTTGTTCTTTCCACTAGAATAACTTTAATCAGTTAAAACGTTTTCGGAACTACTTGTTCCATCATCAGTAACAATACTAAACATAAATTATTTTCAAAGACAGTCAATGTTGGGGTGAAGGTAAAGGAGTGATGGGCGGGGGCAGGGGTGGAGTACAAAGAAGCATAGACAATAGTGTAGATGATATGGTAGGAATTTGGATATTTATAATGTTTTCATTTTTTATGCAGCAATTATTTATTTCTAATGATTCCAATATATCCAACTTTCTTCCTTTGTCACAGTTATGAATCAATTCTATGTTATCTATTCCAAAAGTGTGTCCCGTATCTCTCGAATGTTCAGCTATTTCACTGTTAATTGTCATATTTTTCACTGCCTTTTCATGTTCTTTGAAATTGAACAACGTTTTAACGACTCTCAGCTAGTGTAGACTTGTTAGTAGCAGTTAGTGTTAGTTAGCAGCTCTGATTCTCTCTGTATGATTCAGAGGCAACATTAAAAACCATCTGAAGACGATCAAGAAGGGTCTGGAGCAGTCCTGGAGTATCCATCCTGATTTATTCTGATACTCACTCCATTTATGAAAATTTTCGCAGTCGCCTCATCTCTTCGAACAACCATACATTTTGTTTTGTCTTTATTTATTTTTATGTTGTATTTTGACAGATCTTCCTAAGGCTTTATTCAACTCATCTTCATTATCTGCAAGCAATGCTAAATCGAATCATGTCAACCCTTTCTCCATTTATGTATAGTCTTGTCAAGTTCTTCATTTCGTCTATCAATTCATCAATGGCTCGCTGTATATAACAATTAAAGAATGCTGGAAATATTGAATACCCCTGTTTTACACTTGCGACAGGAAAGAAATTGGGCTGGGCCGGTGAATGGCGCGTGCCGTTCGCATTTGAAATTAACCAATGGGAACGAAAAAAATTGGTGACAAGATCCGACGCGTTTGTAGGCAGTGTTCCTAGCGAACAATTAGTAGCGCGGGTTTAATTTATGAACCTCTGCGTAATCAGAGAAGAAGTAAAATGCTCCTATTTTTTTATTAACTTCATTTACTAATTGTAATAAATAAAAATGTTAATTACTATATCATTATTTTAATTCTTAATTCACATCCTTTTTTTTCTCTACGCATCCGCGGATGTGAGCCTAGGAAAATCTGGATCCGCATTCACATCCGTGGATGTGTAAAACTCGGCATCCGCAACATCCCTAGTACGCACTACCTTGTGTGGTGTTCTAACTTTGGCGAATATCGCCAGGACACCAAAATATCGCCAGCCATTTGAACCGTGTGAACAAAATGACAGCTAGTCTGAAACGATAAAAACCAGTAGAAACGATATCGTCTCGAGTTGACCACCTTCCAACTTTTTCGTCAGACTGAACGATTCGCGCATGCGCAGATGTACGCGGCGTTCATATCTATGGTAAATTGGAGGTGACCAGTACTGTATCGAAACCAGTGTACGTGGAGCGTGCTTTTGCAATATCTGCACCTGTAGTCTGGAACAGGCTTCCACAAACGATCAGAGACGCAGGACATATCTCGTTTCAAGAACCAACTGAAAACTTATCTATTCAAGAAATCTCACGGAATAATTCAAGCACAACCTTAGTTAGCAAAGAGCGCCCTTGAGGTGGATTTTTTTCACAAAACGGCGCTTTACAAATCATCCCAATAATAATAATAATAACTTTATAACCTATAAATTTTATAATGTTTCCCGCTTCGTGACAGCTGTTATCTTTGTTGTAGGTTTGTGGCATTTGTTTCCTTAATTAAAAGGCGCCTAATAACCTCTACTATAACATTTTCGGCTAAAAATAAACACTTCGCGATCTCCATCTCGACGTCCGCCATTTTGAAAACAGTGTCAAAATCATAGCGTATCTGACAGATCGTTTCTATATCGGTGGACTGTGTGAACAGGTGTGACGATCAATGGATGTCCGGCGAATTTTGTTTTTTTCGCCTGGCGATATATTTTGAAATTCGCCTGGCGATATTAGACTCATGCAGCAGTCGGATGCCGTAAACACTGTTGAAATGTTTTGAATTACGCAATACAAAATCCAGTTCGAAACGTCCTTTCAGTCAAATCCTTAATATGCTGCGTACAACTGAAACCAGTGCTAAATGTCACATCAAAGTCCTTAATAACACGAACCTGAATCCTTCAATACAATAGAATTGATAGTTTTTGTGTTCAGAGCTTCCACTTTTTTCAATTTAGTTTTTAGATTAAGATCAATATAATATGATTGTAAATGATAATATGTTCCAAAATTTTATTTATTTTATTTTATTTATTTAATTTTATAAAGTTATAATACTATACTATACCATCACGGCATATCCCACAAGTGGGGTAGCCAGCAGATCAGCTGTATGTAAGAAACATACAAACTGTCCTCTTTGTGCCAGTATAAAATCAAGACATTCAGGATGGGTGGCAAACCAAAAGTTATAATTATACCTTTAAAATAACTTATAACATGTGTCATCGTATGTTTGTTGGATTGATTTATATTGAGTGCAGGTAGAACTAGTTAACTAAATTAGTATGTAGGTATCTATGACTAGATACAATTTTATTGCCACGTCTCCAGCTTGCCGCGCCCACCTTTTATGATGGAACGTCTATGTTCTTAATTATAGACACGAAATCGTACATCGAGGAATGTATAATCGTATAATTACCGTATTGTATTACATAAGAGGAAACAAAAGTCTATCCTTTTATGATGGAACGTCTATGTTCTTAATTATAGACACGAAATCGTACATCGAGGAATGTATAATCGTATAATTACCGTATTGTATTACATAAGAGGAAACAAAAGTCTATCCTTTTCAAATAGTCATTTCGTTTGACGCGCTAATTGCCTTTGAATTGAGGTGAAGCAGAATACTAAAGTATTACATTTTGTCAACCCTGAAAAGCAAGCGACTAATTCCCCCACACCCTACCCCTCCAACATCCATCCACCCCCGGCCTGTCTTCCCCTGCGCTGTGCCGAACTTCCTGTTTTTCATCCAGTTTCCTCGCAGCCTCCGCTATGCCGCCTATAGATGATGGAGGATAATTATAGCGGCGTTTAACGTACATTGTAGTTTTAGACATTTTTTTTTTTAATAATAAGATATGTGAGGGATATTAAAAATTCCAATGTCTTCCAGATGCGAAATTACCGCGTGTTTTGTTGCTTGTAACATCGACCATGACCATAGCCGTGCTCTAAGATATAAGACATGGCCATGACAGTATAAAGAAACTGTATTCTAATAAAATCATATATGTCTTCCTAAATTGTGACCGATTCGCTTTTACACGAATTTCAGTCAATGTAATCTCGTCTTCCATAGTGTGATAAGTGTTAGATTGTATTTAGTAATTTTATACATTAATTAAGGTATTCTTCCAAAGAGATATGCTCTATCGAGGTGGACATATGAACAAAAATGGAGTCATGAAACGGGGTGCTCCAGATGAAAGAGTATTATTTGGAAGATTGTGGAGAGGAACATTTCAAGCTGTGTTTGCTGAACGAAATTCTAAATATCGTAGAGCTCTTTTAGCAGAAAAAGCTAAGCAAAGTGGTTCAATAGGTTGTCTGAGAAATAGTTCCCATTACTCAGAACCTTTGTCGCAACAGCTCATCAGGTGTGAAAGATCTTCTTCATATTTAATGGGAAACCATTCAAGGTGTGAGGAGAGAACTTTAACAAGTAATTCAGACAATTTGGACTCACCTCTGAACATGGATGAGCATTGCGTCTCGCCAGATTTGAGGAATCTCCTGGCCAAGATGCATAGGCCTTGTTGTTGTCATTGTAACTGTATGTCTCATCAAGGGCCAACAACACAAGATGTTGACAATTTGCAAGTATATTTTGCAAACAATAGTCAGCAGAAAGCTATGCGTTCAGTTATTAGGTTAATATGAATTTCATAGAGATATATACATAAAAATGATACATATGTTGACATGACAAGTTACTAGTTTATATTATTTTGGTATTCAATTTATTTACAGCATTCGTGAGACTCATCAGCTTGCTGAAGCTCAGCAAGAGAAGAATGCTAGATTGCGTGAGGCGTTTGGGATATCTTCCAGCTTTGTGGAAGGCAGTAGCCTCAAGGGAGGTTCAAAGCAGGGCTCAGGAGCTCCACAGCAACAGTATTTGCCTGTCAGGACTCCCACACCAGAGCCTCCAACCAAGAAGAAGAAACAGAGACACTCAAGGTACATATATTTGTATACAGCTATTATTATTTATTCATTTTTATAAGTGTTCATCACAAACAAAAGTGTTAATGTTTGTTTTTTGTTTGAGTTAAATTATTTGTGAACTAGTTTTTCTTTTGTTATTGAATCATATTTTTGTACTATCTTTTGTATTTTTTCAGTTCTTCTCCTGAAATCAAAAAAGACAAGAAAAAAAAATCAAAGAAGAGTAAAAAAGACAGGTATGTTTTATATTGTTAACTTTGTATTGATTATATAAGCAGTCACTCACTCGTAAATATAAGATTAGGCCTAGAAATTGAGTAGAACATAAAGTGCAATAATTTTTAATGATCTTTTCAAATTGTATTGAATCTATTTACAATGATTCTGATGTATTTATTATGTATTAATAATTTGCCTTGTTGTTTTCTTATTATAGCAAGTTTACATAGTAAATATTGGTTTCAACTTCTAACTTTGCCAAAATGTTTTATTTTCCACATTTTCTTTCCAAATGGTCTAGAGGTAATATTTCATGATAATTGTTATTTATACAAATGTTAGGTTTCATATTTCATATGTATCTCATCCCATACAACCATTTCAGTACCTATCAATGTGGTAGCATTAACTATGCTCATTTTCCTACTCCACAAATAAATCAGTAGCAGTGAAACCGCACATTGCTATGCTATGTGAATTCTAATGTGACGCGAGAACAAGTTTTATATCTCATCCCATACAACCATTTCAGTACCTATCAATGTGGTAGCATTAACTATGCTCATTTTCCTACTCCACAAATAAATCAGTAGCAGTGAAACCGCACATTGCTATGCTATGTGAATTCTAATGTGACGCGAGAACAAGTTTTAATTCCGTTGTTCTGTTGTTGTCCGCGAGAACAAAGTCAAAAATTAAGAGCATTCCCAAAATTCTAAAGGGAGAAGATATTGTTTAAGCCATAGAGCACCCATTAAACAATTGCTCTCCCACACTTTTCTCTAAGTTTTCGAGTGTCCTGTAAAAGGCAGGTGTTTGATAAAGCTAAGACATTGTACATCTCAAATTAAGCGATGAGGTTTGCCACCCATCCTGAATGTCTTCATTTTTTGTTGGCACGGAGATGACGACTTGCATATTTATTGCATGCAGCTGATCTGCTGGCTTAACTGTAATTTACTATTTGGTGTAGACTTAGCCTTCTAAATTTCATTCAGTCGCAATTTGAATACACGGTGTCGTCGATATTATACTACTCTGTTCAAAAAGTATCACGAATTTTGATTTTCCGTGGGCTACGTATATCTGATTTTTGTTTTTTTGTAGCGTTATGTTGGTACTCATGATTTGGCTCATCTTCAATTTTTGTCTTTTCCAAAAAAATGGATCAAAGAATCTGTATCAAATTTTGTGTGAAAAACAAAATAAAGTGCGTGGACGCATTCCGAATGTTGATTGGCATATGGTGAGGCTACCTTAGACCAAAGCAACGTTTATTGGTGGTACAAACTGTTCTCAGAGGGCCGAGAAGATGTGAACGACGAATAACGTGCCGGACGCCCGAGCACGTCAACAACAGACGAAAACATTGATTAAGTGAAGAAAATAGTATAAGCCAATCGTCGAATCACCATTAGAGAAGTTGCTGAGGACCTAAACATATCAATTGGCTCGTGCCATTCGATATTAACCAATGATTTGGGCATGAGTCGAGCCGCTACGAAATTCGTGCTAAAATTGCTCAATTTCGACCAAAAACAGCATCGCGTTAACATTGCTCAGGAGATGTTGGACTCGGTTCGTGACGACCCAAATGTGCTCCAGAGGGTCATAACTGGTAACGAATCATGGTTTTATGGTTATGACGTGGAAACCATAGCTCCATTCATTGGAATAGATCCATTTTTTGGAATAAGCAAAAATCAAAGGCGAGCCAAAACACATCCAATCAAAACAGCTGTCAAAAATTAACTAAACATTCAAAATGGCTGACCTTGTCAGCATAAGTAAGGGACATGAGTACCAACATAACGCTACAAAAAAATTATAAGTCAAATGTACGTAGCCTACGGAAATTCAAAATTCGCGATACTTTTTGAACAGACCTCGTGTATATATATATATATATAAAAATATATGCTTTGTATTCTAAACCTTAGGAAGACGTAATACGAGTTAATTTTGTTGATATTACATGTATGGTATGTGTTTTAAACTTCATAAAGATATCCGAACATAGCCTGATGACACTAAATATACAGTTTGTGCTCCAAACCTCACTATTATGTATTTCAGTTTAGTTTAGACTGATATTTCAGTTGCCATGATATGTCATGAATTTGGTTGTATGGGATACCTATCTTGATTCTCCATACATTTAGTAATGAATGGTTCTATCATGAAGGATCGACAGACTACATTAATCCTTAAAAATGTTATTCTCTTTCAAGTGGTTCTTATAGAATAATTAATTACTCGAAATTCATATTTGGAATCTTGATGTTTCTTTATGTTGGCTCTCATTTACAATTTGTTTGTCTGTTCTCAAGTACCTATATTCATATGTGAGAATTTAATTGAATAATTTATGTTCTTGTCATTTGAATGAGATTTATTTTAATCATCGTCTTATTTCTTTTATAAGTCGTTCCTAATTGATGAAGAAAAAGGTAAAAACCCTGATATCAATATAGAAAGATTGTTTATTTTTATCAATAAGGTGTTTGTGTTAATATCTAATGGTTGTTTTTATATATATGTATGCCCACCTAATCCATTGTCATATTAGTATGTTTCAACTTGTATTTCATACTATTGATATTTATTATATACCTACTTACTTACTGTAACCTCTTAAGTATCAATTTCACAATCAAGGTATACTAGCTAATATCACAACTACTGGTATATATGCACTTGTAACTAATTACATATTTTACATATTCAGGTTGGGAACTTCTAAGAAGGAGAAAAAGAAGAAGAGATCTCGATCTAGTGACTCCTCTTCATCCAGTGACACCAACAGTGATTCCGATTCAGAATCAGAGAGAGAAAAGGAAAAGGAACAGAAACGTAAGAAGAAGGTAAGCATGCCAGGCACATGTCAATATATCATAATGTTAGGTATATAATATTATATTGGTTGATGTCATCTCGCATCGAGTGCATGCCTACATTATACCTACAGCTGTTTGTATATCTACATACTTATATCTTTATACCACATGCTCTCCATTCTCCTCCGTATGTAACTCGAGTGTAACTCTGATTGGCTGCAGTATATAGACACTTACGATACATAGTTACAAGGTGGGGGTATAAATTATTACAACAACTTACCTGCCCTTCTCTTCAGTTTGATTATAATGTGGATTCTTTTTGTTGGTTGAATTTTTATATTGTTTAGTTGTTTTGTTTTTGTGTATTTTTATTTGTCCACCTTTAAAGAAACAAGAAGTAAATATGTTCTGTTTATGACTGCGCATCATTTCATAGGATAGCTTCTGTGTGAAGAGATGAGTATCATGAGTAAGTATCCACTAAACACTAAACACCACATTGCCATTTTTGGTTAATAACATAAGAATATTAAAATCATTATCTTTTTCACTTAATGTTTGTACTTTTCATATTTCTCTGCATTTCTTTGCTATTGCATTAGGACTGGATATATAGACCACACTAGCAATAGCACTAGTAATGAATATATTATCATATTATATGCAGAGAAGTAGTGAAATGTTCCTGGAACAATTCAGGTGTTAAATTATGTTGGAAGACGTGATATAGAAGGGTGCACAACATAACGTAAATGTAGTTAATAATTTGCAAATTATTTTTGTTAGCTGTGAAATGTTGTCACAAATAGAGTACCTATGGGAAAATGTGTCTTTGGGGAAATTATGAATTTTGATTATTTTCTCTGAAGCATCTCTTTGTGGATATCATAAAAAATTATAATATATATGAAGAATGTGGCATATGTGTGTTTGGAGAAATTTTTAATCAAATTTCATAATTATAATTATTTTGCATAGTTAAAGCTTTGTGTCGTGTTTCCATAAATGTGTTGTTATATTATAATGCATGATATTATTTATACATTTATCATTTATATTGTATTACTCAATTATTTGTAATAAAATTGTTCTCTTTCATATAGAAAAAGCGGGTCAGCAGACAGAGCAGTGATAAAGAGAAGAGTTCTGACAGGTACTACTACTATTATAAATAATCTAATTTATGTAAACATATATGTAAATTTACCACATGAAACTGTCATAAAACTGTTCTGGATGGGACTAGAACCCGCATCTCACCTTATTCGCATAGTGTGCTTTGTCTAATAAAGCTACCAGGAGAAATAGCGAAGGCTTCAATTTTATAGACCACAATGACACATCTTCACAATACATGCAGATATTGTTCTAGCATACCTGTGTGTATGACAGTTTTATGTTGGATACAACAACAATTTATTATAGTTACAGGTAGAAAATATTTCCATTTAGATAAATTTAATATTGTCATATCACTGCTACATATATTAGCTTTTGGATTCAAACCTGCAAATATCTCTTGAGTGCCAAACTGTCCCTTTTAGCATGAGAGCCTCATGATATTATTTTTGCAATTAAATTAAATTTAACACATGTAACTATCATATTATGTAACTTATAAAAGACAATCTCACCTTATTTGGTAGTTCCGTAGACAGGATATATATTAGGGTGCTTCTTATTTGGCCGAAAAAAATTTTTTTTTGAATTTTTTAAGGGACACCCCATTTTTTTGTTCTATGCTATAAATAAGCGCTGCCGATTTTTTTTCAGAATTTTTCAACAAAAATTAGGGGTCGCTACCACGAGAAAAAAATTTAATAAGTATAAAAAAAAAACAAATTAATTTCAATCAATTTTTTATGTATTTTTTTTTATAATCAAATACTACAGCCATTTCAAGATTAACAAAATATAGAAAACATAAATTAAAACAATAAAAGTGATGATTTTTTCGTGTTAGGACACTTTTTCCGATATTCTTTTACTATCAATAACAGGTACTGTTTCTGATTTTCATCGGTGGTATGTAATTTGTTGTACTCTTCCATAAGTGCAACTCCTCTTTCTGCAATGTCATTAACAACTTGCATGCCGTATACTATAGCCTTATTGGCTCGGTAAATGTTATCCTTACTCCAAGTTTCCACGTCAGTCTTCAAAAATTCAGATGACATTCCAGTTAACTCGAAAAATCGGTATGTATTGCTTGTCACGAAATCTTCAAGGTTTTTGTTGATAATCAAATCGCTTTCTAAGGTTTTTCGTTTAGGACAATCCTCTAATCCTTCATTGCTTAACGCTTTTACCATTTTCTTTTTAGTTTGTAATGTCACTTCGTCGTCGAAAAAGGCTAAGCCCACAAGTTCTTCTGATAAGTACCACAACTGACCCATTAATTTTTTCAAGCTCGCTTTTGATATTTGTTCATCGATTTCCTCGTACAGTTTGAGATCTTTTAAAAGCTGCAAATCATTTCGCGGCGCAGACGGTCCAGAAGGTGCTACAAACCAATATTTAACATAGACGCGAACTGTGAATACGCAAATATCGAATATTCCCTTTTGTTCTCTTTTGGACATCTGGAATTGATCTCTGAATAAGAATATTTTCAAAGAATAAATTGCTTTGGCCATCCACCGAGCCCGGTGTAAGCCTGCGGGAGCTTTAAATGATGTAGGCTTCTCTAACCTTCCTCCCAAAAATAAAATGACTAGTAAATAATAGTTCTATAACTAGTCAAACTTTGCACTTAGGTGATAAATTGCAGTTTTTGAAGCCAAAAATGTGAAAAGGGACTGAACATTTTTTTTAACACTAGAAAAAATTTATTGTATTATTATTGATAAGCGGCAGGAAAAATGGCCACCAAAAAAATTTGAAAGTAAAAAAATAATACTTGTTTGAAAGTCTCAGCATATCGGGCAATTAACAGGCAAAGAATAAAAAAAAAACAAAAACATGGAGCAAAAATTTTTCTATTTTCTGGTTGTTTTCAAATGAATTTAGGATACGTGATAAAATAGAATATTAGAAGAATGGGTGAATGCAAGAAGAGTTGTGGATATAATGTGTGTAAATAAGTTACAATGGTTTGGACACATGGAACAAATGGATGAGGAAAGGTTGACAAAGAGGATATACTTGTCTGAAGAAGGGATGTGAGTAAGCGTGGGTGTCCGAGAACCACGTGGCTTGATCACTTGGATCAATTTCTCGAGGACGGCTGTCTACTAAGTGTGAGAAATTGTATAATGTATGAAGAAGCTAATAAAATATGTAAAGATAGATCTTTATGGAGTTCTTAACTTTCTCTGTGGATATCTCAGTCTACGGTAGATGCGGCTTGATGAGACAAATATATTAATATCAATATCTCTTTTTTTTTAATTACACATGCGAGGTTTGATGGATCCACCAACGATATGTATTATGTATTACTAATGAATTGTCTATTTTACAGTTCCGAAGTCAACACAAACAAACACTTAAAATATCCAGAAGAAAAAGATGTTGGGAGAAGAAATAATCAGGAAGTGGGGGTAAGGAACAAAGACAAATATAAAAAATCACCCAATAAACAAATAGAAAACAAACATTGTCATGGTGACATACAGGGAAGAAAAATGTCAAATAAACATGATAAATGTGATGAATACAATAGTAAGTCAAACTCTTATGCAAGTCTTTCTCGAGATAGGAGAGAGTGTAATAGAGAAGATAAATATAGAAAACATCCATGTGATGACAATAGATCTCCGGTTAATTTTAGACGTAATAAAGATGCCAGTCTGTCTCCTAGAAGGAATAGAGATAGATATAGAAAATCTCCACGGAGAACAGGACACAGTCCATCTGGGAAGAGGAATAGAAGCCGATCTCCATCGTACAAGAGAAGGGACAGGTATTATCATTCTCCAGAACATCTCAAAGATAAAGGAGATAAATATTACAAATCCACACACAGAGACCGGAGTAGGTCTTCTAGAAAATCAAGAAGAGATATAGAATCCAGACGATCTTTTGAAAAATATAAAAGCATTTCACCTGTGCATAGAAGTTCTTCTAAACGTAGACCACGCAGTCCATCACCTAAACGCAAACACAGGAGTCCTTCACCCAAGCGAAGAGGTCATAGTCCATCACCAAAACCTAAGGCAAGCAGTCCATCTCCCAGGCGACGAAATCCTAGTTCATCACCCAAAGCGAAAAATAAAAGTGTTTCTCCCAAATCAAAGAAATGCAGTCCATCACCAAAAAGTCGTAGCCCTTCTCCAAAACGAACAAAAAAGAACAAGTCTCCTAAAATCTTGCAAAGTGTGACTCCTAAATCTAAAAGAAGTACAAAAATAAGTAATAAAGAACAATCACCTGTATCTGTTTCTAAACACACACAAGGGACTTCACGAACACCAGACTCATCCCCTCCACTTAAAGGAAGTAAATTAGTGGAAGAAAAATCAGCTAACATAAGTGACGTAACACAAAAAACCATAGATATTAACGACAATGCTAGCAAAGATAATCAGTTCAAGGACAAAGAAATGAAAGAGAGCATTTCACATAACCATGAAAAGATTCAAAGTGTTGAACTACCAAAAGATATGGAATCAAAAAATGTTACTAATAATAGTAACTCTTCAACACATGATAAATCTACAGAGAATAAATCTCCCAAAGATTGCAAAGAAAAGCGTAGTCCCTCAAACAAATCAAGGAGCAGTTCTAGTCTTAGTTATTCTCCTGCACGCAGGAGTCCCGAAAGGTATAAGGATGTACTGGATAAACTCTCAGAAAAAGACAAATCTAAATACTTGAAACCAAATGGTAACAAACTAAAAACTTGTGATAAAGACAAAAAGAAGTATACTTTACATGATGGTAGAACATCTATAGTTTTAACTACCATACCAGTGGTCAGACTCCATCCCTCATCCAGTGAAGAAGAAAACTCTGATGCAGAAGATCACCGTGTGGACGATGAGGATGATCCTCAGGCAAAGGAGTTGGACTTATTAAAGATAGATCTCGCTTTTATTGCCAAGGAATCCGTGAAGAAAAGAATGGAACAGAGGGAAAGAGATGCAGCAACAAGTTCAAGTCAACCCTTAGATAAACCAAGTACATCTGCACTACCCAGTGATGACTTAAACGTAGATCACAATGGTTCTGGATCGTCTGGAAATGTAGAACCTTTACCAGAACGTGTTAATGCTAAGAATGAAATGAACGTCACCACTCAGGAAGAAATAAACAGAGAAAAAGAAAAATTGGAACTGGAAGCAAAGAAACGCAGATTACAAACTCCAGATAAAAGTTGTTCTCCATCACCAGCAAGATCACGTTCCAGATATTCTTCATCTTCCTCATCATCTGCATCTTCCAGGTGAATTTATATGCCCTGTGTTATATTCAACACATATACTTTGAATGTAGCACTTATTAGTGTTTTGCTAACATGTAAACTTTTCAGATATTCTGGGAGAAAATATTCATCAACAAGTTCAAGAGGCAGTGAAGCACGCAGGTCATCCAGTTCTAGTTCTTTTTCACGGTCCAGTCGCTCTTCCAGGTCATCTCGTTCTGCTTCTGGGTCTGTCTCATCACGGTGAGAACATAATTAACAATATAAATGTTATATCTATTATTTTATGCTTGATGATTTTATAAAATTGGTTTATAGGGATAACGCAATACTGAACATTTAATGCGACTTGGAGAGGATTTTTTAAGTCTTATAACAACACAGAATTTAAGCGAAAATCCGGAGTTATGTGATTTTCAAAGTTATATTCAAAGATGAACATGTGTAATTAAAATATTGTAAATAATTCTCCTTCACTTGGTTGTATCAGATTATCAAATAACAGTTGCAAATTAGATAGAAGTGTTCTATGTGGTATCAACAACAATAATTTGTTTATTGTATTTGGAGACAAACATGGACAATATTCTTTTCTCTCCACAGATCTCGTACTAGTCGCTCTCGTTCTCCTTCCATTCCACGGCGAGCTGGATCCCCCAGCTTTCTAGATAGAAGACGAATCACTAGGTAAATAATTATTTGCTACTGAAACTGAATATTTTTTTTTTATTTATTCATTGTTATTTTTATTTTGTAATAGAAATTGAGTTGATTTATGTGATTTTGTTAGATAGATGTTTTAGTTTCTTATTTACTTGAGATTATACAATTATATATCAGCACGTTAAGTGAGGATGTTCATAGGTATGCTCTGCTCAAATTAGAGTGGCTAGTGTTGGCCAATAAAGATTTTTTTTGTTCATTGTGATGTTCTCTGTAGATCATTGTATTTCCTGGATATTTTTTATTTATTAGATGTATTCATTGCTTTTGAGTTTTTATTTTATTTTTTTTTAGAAAAAAATCAAGATCCTCTACCAGCAGTTCGTCATCATCCGATTCAGATTAATTTATTTTTATAATATATATGCCATGATCCAAGTTTATTATAGATATGTGTTGTATTTACTGAAAGAGGCCACAGAAGAATCGCTCCCTGTTTAAGTAGTAATCTATTTTATACATAGGCCTTTGTATGTGTAGTAGACGTATCTACCTACCTATTTAGTTTTGCAAAGTGATTTATATAGTTTTATTTTATATCACAATAAATGGTTTAATTTATTTTTTTGTTTTTATTATTTGCACCTCATTTATTGTTTGTTTGTTAGCACATATTAGATGCATGCATGAATAATAGAAATACTATCAGATGACTACCCATTGGTACAGCAATGCTCTCAGAATTTTATACATATACATCCATACATTTGGATTGAATGTCACAATGTGCTGCAGGAAAAAGCTGTTAAAAACGGTAAGTACTTTCATATGTGCGACAGGCTGCATGCAAATGTTTTTTTAATTTTCTTTACAAATGCTTTTTTATGCATCATTTTAACTCAGAATGATTATCTAATGTATTCATCAACTTACTTTATGATAAGATAATAAAAATAACTAAGGAGTTAAGTTTGATATTTTAGAGTTGCTTTGAATTGATGATTGTAAATAAATATCTTGTCTTAATTATCATGTTACAAATCTATCTTATCTATCCATCATCAGGTGTCTAATACGTAAATAATAAATTTAGACATGTACTAATATATAAATTATAATATAACATTGTACTTATAAAATACTAACATTATAGTGCACGCAAGCGACCTATACCTTACCGTCGTCCTACACCATCAACTCATTCATCCAGCAGTGAGTGGAGCAGCTGCTCCCCAACCCTGAGGAGGCACTCACCTACATTGTCCCCCAGCAGGTGTTCCCGGTCCCCCTCTCATGTGTCTCCACGACACTAATATAGCCACGCATGCTACAGAAGAGACTCACACTATCCCTTACTAACACCATGTTTGGCTATGAGATTAACAAGACCTATGACATCATACAACATGACAAACAAATTAATGTAGTAAAATAAGATAAATGCTTTTATGTTAGTTAATATAATGAATGTTTCTAGTCAAAATTCTTTTCACTTATATATATATATATATATATCATCATTTCTATATTTATTGTTTTATAAGACTTGTACAAAATGTTCTAGATAAGTAATTATTATTAATATTTTTATTTTACTTCAACTTAATGTGAAAAATAACACTGTGATACAAGATGAAATACTGAAAAAATTTCATTTAATGTGATTGTTTAATTATTAGCAGTATTTCTTCATAATGTTGAAATATCAACTTTTGCATAAGTTACATGTTTATAATATGCGATGTGCATCATGTTTTAGTGTATCTTGTACTAAGTCATTTACATAATTACAGTTTCTAGTCTGTTGTTTAGGAATATACCTTCATTCATATGTATGTTTGTACTTAAGACACATTGCATTGTGTTCTCTTTTAATGCAGCAATCTAATTAATATTTTACATGGCATATGGAAATATTATTAGGAAGATTTTGACCTTGAGATTGTGTACAATTGCTAATATTTATTTATTTGTTGTTATTTGTTTTTGATTGCTTATTTTCAGTGTTAAATGTATGACATTATTTATTTTTTGATTGATGAGTTTGGTACTCCAATTATATGATTCTGTTTGTATTTAAATTTGTGCAATATATTTGTTTGGATTAATATATCTTTAGTCAAGAAAAGATTTATTTACGTAGATATATTTAATCTTGATAGGATGATCCTGAAGTGGAAGACTTTATGGCGTGTGGCTATATATGAAATTACACCAATTGAGTTAACGTATTTACTTTGCTTATATTGCTAGCTTTATTGAAATCTGATGTAAGTATTTATTAATTATATACCAGTCTGGTGCACCCACCCACTCTGTTGCTAGTCATAATTTTACAATAATGATATTTCCTTTTATATACGTATATAATATATACATTAAATTTGCATAAAAATGTATGACCTTTTATCCATAGAATGCATGTTGGTTTACCTCATATCATGCTTTTCCAATGAAAATAACAAGTCATTTATATATTGTGAACTTAAGTATAAAGAATCTCATTATCAGCAAATTGTATGGTTAACACAAAATATATATACATACATTTAGAAATAATAATGACTTTGATTGTAATCCTTCAGTATCCACCAACTTAAATTTTATTAAAAACTAGATGTTCCTACCCGGGGTCGCCAGGATGAATTTTATGTCTATCTACAATGGTTTTGACCAGAGGTTCCCAAAAATCAATATTTTTAACAATATAGAATTCTATTACATTAATATTAATTTTTTGTACTGTGATATTAACATTTTCCAGTAGTTTCCTTTCATATAAACCATTTACAAACACAACAAAAAAAGTTGTTAATGGTGGATAAACTTTTTTTTTTTAATTTAGGCAACATGTGTGACAGCGGAACTGTCATACAAACGTCACTTTCATACAAAAATACAATCAAACTTTTCCGCTGGATTTTCCAAAAATTTTCTTTCATGCAAACTGTCTCCTGATATTACGAACACAAAAAAAGAATCGGCCAATTCAGTTCAGCTGTTATGGGGGAACATACATGGTCAATCCATTTTTATTTATAAGAGATGTAACGAAACAAGAACTTTAAATAATACCACTCCATATTCATGTGAGAAAGTCATTAATTGTACAGTATTGGTTCTCTACACAAATAATAGTCTTTCATATTATATAAAAGAAGTAGAAGATTACATGAATCATATTGTGAATTATAACTGAGAAGAGATTTTTGATTATAAAAGCTGTTTATTAATTATATTGCATATGAATTAAGGTGACCAACCATGTTCCTTTTGGAAGGACAGTCCTGCTTTTTTCTGTTCTCCCTTGATAAGGATCATTCCTTTTTGCTATTCTGTCCTCTTTTGGATATTTTAGATCTAATCAAACAAATTTGTAAAATATTCTTCAACAAAACCGAGGGTATCATGAAACATCTCAAATTCCATATCCCTTTCCAAACTTTCCATGAGGGGGTAGGAATTTGAAATATGAGACTTCAATACATTCACTGCCTAAAAAATAAAATTTCCTTCAAAAATGCCAGATATGTTTTTTTTCTAGTTTCCAATACTAATTTGTGTAATTATTACCAATTTAATTTAATTTATGCATTTTTTGTAGAACATTTGTTAATTTATATCTACTCTAGAACAAGTGCAAATACAACACTTACCAGCAATGTCGGCGTAAACTAACGAGTTCATATGTTGATGTGAATGATCATGGATCCGTGCAGTGGGCACCACGTGCTAGATGCATGATACACGGATCCGCGTAGTAGGCACGTAACATGCTAAAAAGCCCTCACTTTTCAAAACTCTATCAAATCATCAAATTCTGGGAATATCAAACCTAAAATAAAGGTCTTCACATTTGAAATCTGGACAAAACCAACCAATTTTGGAGCGTCACAGAATTAAAAAACAAACAAAAAAAGACAATCCTTCCTTTTATTGAAAGAATTCCTTAACAAAACCGAAGAGATTACAAAATATTTCAAAGTCCTATACCAAATCTAGAAAATGTTGGTCAACTTATATAAATGTACAAAATCATATCTCCTTGACTCAAAGCACCCATTATTATATTGCTGAATAAACAATATTGAAAATAACTTATCAAAGTACACAAATATATTTAATAAAATATAACAATGCTATCTGCTGACAAATAACTTATACATATAAGATAATCATTAATCACATTATAATATTCAGATATATTTTTTACTTAAAAATAATAAATTTGTATATTTCATAAAATAGGAAAATATGGAATGCTACTATCACATTACAGCCAGTTAGCAAATTGAGTTTGTAATAATAAAATCAGTATTTAGAAACAATGTTATACACAAAATATTATTATTAAAAAGGAAGTATTTAAACAAGTGATAGAAAAATCTAATTACAGGTTACAAAAATAACAAATTGAGCTTACTAAATTACTTACTGGGCGACTAAATGTCAGCGACGACATAGTCTGAAAATGATACATTATTATTATTGAAATGGCACCATATTCTACTGGGACCATTACAGCTTTGGGCCTATGCAAACTCAAAGAAAGTAGTACTAATGTAAGCGACAACTTATACAGTTAGTGCAATCAGATAACTATTTAGGTGACAGCACTGTGGCAAATAAAATCAAATATAGTCAGAAAATATATTTCAAATGATGAGTTTATAAAATCAAAACTATTGTGAAAATAACGGTGACGGCAGCCAGTTAGTATTATCGATTAAAAGATTGCATGTTCGAATCCCGCTATCAACTTACTCTACCTTCATAATTCAAGTACATAGTTTAAGCGAGGATTTATTTAAGAGAAAAAGCGAATACATACACAATTTAAGTAGGCAAGTTAAAGAATATAAATTGTATTTATTTATTTCTCTTAGTATTTTCTATCGTTCACCCAATATAGGTATACTGTCATTGTCGCTCATGCAGTATTTTTTATTGCTTATAAATTAATTCCAGTCTTTCACCTAGTGGCCCATTTTTCAAAGCTCGTTTATGAATTTTTTGTAACTAAATAAACTCTGTTCATTTTTAGTCGACCCATGTTTTTTCAGTTGCTTGTTTAAATATTTCCTTTTACAAAGTAAACCCCATTTGCTGTGAAATCAATGCACATATTAGGGGTACCCAGAAGTTGATTTTTTGATTAAGACAAAGCAAAAGAAAATAGAACTTTATTGAGTTATATAGTTTACCCCGTAGTGTAGTAATTTTACTTATTTTATAGCAATATACAATGATGTATTGGATATTTGTATGATGTGAAGTCAGTAAGTGTTACAGTAAGGAATTATACAGTTAATAGAATACATTTTGTTATTTTGCGCAGGAGTACTATTGGTTTGGATTGCAATATGTATCAGGATTGATAATGGCAGCATCTCTAATGCATTGGGTGTAATGCCAGAAAAAGAGGGAGAGAGACTCCGCAAACAAGATTCAACAGGCTCATATTGCACTAATTACAAAAAACTAACAAACTTCCTGGTACCCCCCTAATATATTTACAGCTAAATAGTTCTCTTGATCTCAGTAGGGCAATCTTCATTACTTATTGTTGGATTTCTTAGCTTCATTGCGTCTCATTTTGGCCAAATACATTACCCAAAAGAATCCAATCAAATTTACAAAAAGTACTCGTAGCTGGAAATAATTTACAAATAAATGGTTATCAAAATCTTTGTAGCATAACAAAAAAAAACAATTTTCAATTTCCCATGTAGATAAATACACTATTGGCACAACATAATCTTACTATACCAATATCCATTCACTACAAAGCTAGTAGAAGACATGCTGAGATTGCGTACATATCGATAAGGATATCGGCCATATTTTCTATCCCAAAAATGGGTTTCCACAGGGATCTGTATTGGCTCCTTTACTTTATAACATGTATACATAAGATATACTGCAGCATACATAAGTCTAGAATGTTTACATGTAGATGATAAGCTATATTGTGTCACATAAAAAATCTGATTATAAAGCCACGGAAATTAAACGGTGACCTTCTAGTTATGGAAGAATACTTTAAAAAGTGGAAACTTAAGCCAAACACAAATAAAACAACCGTTATATCCTTTCATCTCCACATTGCATTGTGCACAGAAGAGAAAAAAGTTGATGTCTTCTTTAGAAGAAGCAGAATAAATAATGAAGCACACCCTCGTAATCTAAGTGTTACACTGGACAGAGCACTATAATACAAGGCTCATCTTGAAACTCTAGCAAAAATAAAAAGAAGACTTAACGTACAGTACAAACTCGTCGGAACTACATGGGGATGCAATGCTCGAACGTTGAGAACTGTGGGAATCGGTTTGGTTTACTCTGCCGTAGACTAATGTTCACCAGTGTGGCTAAAAAATGTATATACAAAATTCATAGGCACTCAACTAAATAAAGCTATGAGAATTATCAGTGATACTCTGAAACCAACTCTTATGCTCTGGCTCCCAGTGCTCTCAATATGAAGTACTGACTAAACAACAGACCACATTGTGAACACATGTCCCCCGAGACTCATGATGGTGGGTTACAAGAACTAAGTTTAGGGTTGAACTTTGCAGATTCATGGCTACGTGGTCTTCAGATACAAATATGATGGGTATAACCCATAAGCAGAAGTTTCAGACTAACTGCGAGAGGACAAACTATATGTTCATAATGAATCCCATTAATCCTGTAATAGTATTGTGGTGCATCAGCACCTACGTGCCTATAAGGCCGACTAAGCATCTACATGAACACACTGTAGACGTCATAACAACTATATAAGGAGAACCCTACGAGGTACAGATATGGTAACACCACATCACTTCCAACGGATCACATCTGGACATCCCATCAGTTCTACCTCACATCACGTCAAGATGGATCGCTACCTCTACTTAACTTGTAACTGCCAACAATAAAGATCTGCTTCATCAACCTACACTGTTCTCTTTGTCTACCCCAATGTAGATACAACCATCTACAATAGTATAAATAGATAGTAGGGGGTTTGTAAGAATATGTAATACTTACAACAGGTGGTACAAATGCTAAATTGAATATTTGTATTATTGTCAAATATTTCCAATTGGCCTGCAGGACAGGTTTGATAAGATTCAATACGGTACTGAGTGATCTTTCATGGTCTTTTCCTTCCAATCGGGATGTCACATATAAAGAAAACCCTTGAAACAGAGGTGTATAGAAAAGTCTCTCAATCACTAGCTGCCTCGCTATTCCGTATGAAACACTATGTGCTGGGAAATATCTCTCTAGAAACTGATAGAAGAAGTGGGGAATACTTCCCCCAAATAATAATCTGGAATATTCAAGAAAGTCATGTGTTAATTTAAATATTTCACATTCATGGTACACAAATTATTTACGTGGATGTATAGCTTGAACTTAGATTTTTTCACTTAAAAATTGAATACACAGAGTGGGCAACATGCTGTCATGAAGGTACAACAATGTTGACTCATTTTTTATCTCACAATCCATAATCTGAAATGGCGCTAACTTCTTTATGCTGATGATGATATTGTTGGCTAATTATATACACATTCATTGTGTGTTGTGAAAGCATTTTACGATAGCCGTGTCCACACTGCTCGGTGAACAAGTTTGTCTCTTTTATTCTCTTTCTCTACATAGGAAATAAACGATTGAAGAAAATAATTTAATTTATTTATCTTTTCATCCCTATATCAATGGAGACAAGGAAAAGAGAGACAGATTCCTTCTTTCTCCGAGCAGTGTGAACACAACAGCTAATGCGCAACTGATTGAAATAGGTCTCATCACTTACCCAAATATACCAAAGGCTAATATACTATCACAATTTATCTGTTTCTCCCCAGCAACAAGTTGGGATGAGTAATTAGCCACAGCAGCCAAAATGCAACTGGAATGTGACACAAAATAAAAGTGGTTAATGTCTCTACTCTCTGATAATGCATACACAATATATCATATTCAAATGCAGGATATTGTGTTAAAGTATTCTTATAGTTAAAAAAAAATACTGTAACAAACAGAGACATATCTTTGTAACAAATCATTACACAACAGCTTTGAACACAGTGAAACATGACTATTTTTTCCATCACGACCCTTGTTATTATGCACTGGCATTACAAACTAAACTGATAAATATAAAATATAAAAAAAACACTGTTTTATGTTTCACATTAATGTATACCAAAGTATACTACAATTACGCCTAGCGCTTTCACCAATATATTGGCATCATCAGGGCGGAGAATAAACCAATATATTGGTGAAAGCGCTAGGCGTAATTGTAGTATACTTTGGTATACATTAATGTGAAACATAAAACAGTGTTTTTTTATATTTTATATTATTAAAATGTTGTTTCACAATGTCAACACTGAAACATTAAATTTAATTGATAAATATATGTTTAATAAATATTATAATTATACATGTTACATGAAAATTACCTAGTGACAGACTTAGTTCTAATAGGATATAGATATAAATTCTCCAAATAACTAGCGACAATGTTTAATAACGGTTTGGATAGAGCCATTATAATAAGAAAAAAATCATGCACAATATTTATTATCCCAAAATATAATTATTTAGTACTTATAACCAAATTATGCACCAACTACTGTCACAAAGGTGATACGCAATAAAAAATGTAATTATCAGATAGTTAAAACAAGTAACGTTAAACGTTCCACCTTATAATTAGTTATCTCTTATCAACTGATATCACGGATATTTATTTAGGTATTAGTGCAAATATAGATAAACAATGTTCGTGAAACATTCCAAATTTTTATACCATTTTGAAAATCTGACGATGGGAATTAAAGACAAGCAAAATTATAAAATTTTGAAATTGAGACATTATGAAATAAGATTCGTATTATTTAGCATCGGTTATTAATAATCGTTATTCAATAACGGCGATTTTGTTTGGACTATTCTTCGCTACTCGGTATTAGGTATTAGTGATGTAACGAATATTCGTATTCGCGAATATTCGCATACTTATTTCAAAGTATTCGAATTCGCAAAAAAATATGCGAATGTTTTGCGAATATTATTTCGGAAATAAAGTATCGGATATTCGGTAAAAGTACCGGATACTTACCCGGTACATTGTAGAAAAATATACTGCAAGAAAATGTTCTTTAAGAAAACCCAGGAGTTTTGAAATAATATTTTAAATTCCTATACCATTTTGAAAATTCGGCGACGGGGGGGGGGGTAGAAATTTTAATGATTGAGCAATATTGTAGATACCATACACAAATTAAGATGTGCACAAAGATTTATGGGAAGGCAAATGCTAGGCATAAGTCTTATGTGGTGTT
The DNA here is from genome assembly GCA_947579605.1 of Athripsodes cinereus. Taxonomy (NCBI): domain Eukaryota; kingdom Metazoa; phylum Arthropoda; class Insecta; order Trichoptera; family Leptoceridae; genus Athripsodes; species Athripsodes cinereus. The sequence continues at coordinate 12,707,989 of OX388313.1, read as the reverse complement.
CTCACTTTGGCGAATATCGCTAGGGCACCAAAATATCGCCAGCCATTTGAACCGTGTGAACAAAATGACAGCTAGTCTGAAACGATAAAAACCAGTAGAAACAATATCGTCTCGAGTTGACCACCTTCCAACTTTCTCGGGCGATCGAACGATTTGCACATGCGCAGATATGCGCGGCGTTTGTGTCTATGGTAAAAGCTTTATAACCTATAAATTTTATAATGTTTTCCGCTTCGTGACAGCTGTTATCTTTTTTGTTGGTTTGTGGCGTTTGTTTCCTTAATTAAAAGGCGCCTTATAACCTCTACTATAACATTTTCGACTAAAAATAAACACTTCGCGATCTCCATCTCGACGCCATTTTGAAAACAGTGTCAAAATCAAAGCGCATCTGACAGATCGTTTCTATATCGGTGGACTTGTGTGAACAGGTGTGACGATCAATGGGTGTACGGCGAATTTTGTTTTTTCGCCTGGCGTTATATTTTGAAATTCGGCTGGCGATATTCGCCAAATGTGAACACCCCATTAGAGACAGAGTACCTGACGTGGAAATCAGACGCCGAACAAAAGTTGCCGATGTGGTGGACCGTGTCACAAAATTGAAATGGTAGTGGGCGGGTCATGTGGCTAGACAGGGAACTGAAAGATGGACACCTAGAATCGTGAACTGGAGACCGTGGGATCAAAAAAGGGGAGTGGGTCGACCGCAGAAAAGATGGGTTGACGATATCATCCATGTCGCGGGTAGGAGGTGGACAGCAGTCGTGCAGGAGAGAAAAAGATGGAAGAATATGGAAGAGGCCTACATCCAGCAGTGGAGAGATGGCTAGAGATGATGATGATGATGAGCAATATTGTAGATATCAAGCAAGTCAATATTCGCGTTCGCGAATGTCGACAACAAATATTCGCATTCGCGAATATCCAAAATCACACATTCGTTACATCACTATTAGGTATCCACACTATAATGATTTGTGCACACTGCGCTGGGGCTGGGCCCAGTGTTCTCGAACGACATTGTCCAATATCGGTAGAAATATCCGCTAAAATCGGTATAAATGGTATATTTTGTACCCAAAATCGGTATATGGGGTATTTGTACCGGCGATGGTCAATATTGGATACTTTTCTTTTCACGAAAATTTCTACCCCCGTCGCCGAATTTTCAAAATGGTATAGGAATTTGGAATATTTCAAAAACTCCTCGGTTTTCTTAAAGAATATTTTCTCGCAGTACCTCTTTCTAAAATGTACCGGGTATTTGTACCGACGATGTCAATATCGGGTACTTTCCTTTTTAGAAAATTTCTACCCCCCCGTCACCAGATTTTCAAAATGCTATAGGAATTTGGAATAATTCAAAAACTCCTCGGTTTTCTTAAAGAATATTTGCTCGAATCCAATAAGTATCCGGTACTTTTACCGAATACCCGATACTTATCTACCGATTATATTTCCCTATCGACAAATAGTAAAAATCGGTAGATTACTAGACCATTTCGGTATATCGGTAGGACACGGCCCATTTCGGTATAAATACCGAAAAATCGGTAGGTTCGAGACCACTGGCTGGGCCGTAGGCGCAGAGTAGTGCAAACTGCAAATTCTTGACAGCTTCATGTGACCATTGCTAAACCTTGTGGCATTTATTGGAACTAGTCCTATATTTGGACTTGACTAAGTGAGCGCAAAACAAACTCAAATTTGCAAATCATTGGCATAATATAACAAAAAGGAAAATCTTTATCGCACATAAAGTACACAATTGAAAATAAATATGACAAAATTACTACTGAACCAGAGATGTTGCGAATATTCGCATCCGCATCCGCAAATGCGGAGCTTCCGCATGTATTTGGATATCTGCATCCGCATCCGCAATAATCGATGCGAATGTTCATGCGGATGCGAATGTAAGACAAGTTGCGATAAGAAAGAAATGGGGCGGGGCCGGCGATAGGCGCGTGCCGTTCGCACTCGATATTAACCAATGGGAACGATAGAATTGGTGACAAGATCCGACACGTTTTTATTTCTGCCGGTTTTATTTTATTTTTGCAAATAACAAAACAGAAAATAATATTTCGCCAAAAAATCCATAATAATATTGTAGCAACAATTTTGTCACATATTTGACAGTGGGGTCTACCAACTAAGATAGTTCTTACTTTTTTCTATAACATCTTAAACATCCGCATCCGCGGATGTGAGCCTTCAAAAATCCGCATCCGCATTCACATCCGCGGATGTGTAAAAATCGACATCCGCAACATCCCTGTACTGAACACAAATAGACATGTACCTATACCTTTGACTGAACAAATAATTTTGTGCAATGGGTGAGTTTATAGCAGAAGCACGATATTTTCCAACTTACCCATAGTTGGAAAATATCAAGATAATATTGATAGTTAGGTGATATTGAAAGGAAATATGTCGTGCAATTGGATTAGTGAAAATCGAAAACAGAAGAGAGAGGAGTCCACTTTGCGGTACCTTCGCCCCTATTTCCACCCAATCAGAACAAAACCACTTTACAGTTGGACCTATTGAGCACGACCTCTGAGATACGACTCAAACAAAGAAGCACATGATTGAGATATATTGAGTTGATTGATTGTAGCCAAAAGTAGATCAAAGTCCACAGAGTTAAATGCATTGCTAATGCGTCAGCAACCCTCTATCCACAAAGATAATATACCGTCTACATAACTGAAATTCAGTGTTTTAAAATATAATGCATAAATTACTACCGCATATTATAATAAATGCCGTGGAGTACCCGGTAAACAATTGGTCTCCCACTCTTTTCCGTAAGTTTTCGAGTGTCCTGTAAAGTGCAGGTGTTCGAAAAAATAAAGACATCTCAAATTCAGTGATGAGGTTTGCCACCCATCTTGAATGTCTTAATTTATTATTGGCATAGAGAAGACAGTCTGCATGTTAATTACATGCAGCTGTTCTGCTGGCTACCCCACTTGGGATATGCCGTGATGGTGTAGTAGTAGTAGATTATAATAATTTTTTTATAGTTTTATATCAACTCGCATGATGTTTCCAGTGTGACCAGATTTTATTTTACAAAACTACTAATTTTTTTTCCTTCATTTATGGCATAGCATCCTACAAGGATGATTTGTGCCGAAAAACTTCTAAATGTGAAGGTTAAAACTACTAAATTCTTAAAAATGGTATAGGAATTTGAAATATTTCAAAAACTTCTTTTTCTACAACACATACCGGGTATTTGTACCGACTAGTATTAATAAATGTCAATACCAAATACATACTACTTTCGAACAAAAAATGTTACATGCTTAAATTCCCCCCCCCCCCCAAATGTTACATGCTAAAATTTCTACCACCCAATACATTTTACACAAAAAAGGTTTTTTTACAAAATATCGTTATGCACGTTCGTAACGCTACAAACGCCGATATTAAATTATAATATTTATACCAGTAGACAGTGTAACTTTGTATGGAGCGGAAAGTGAAAATTATTTTTATAATTCAGATTTAATAGCAAAGAATAAATATCTTAAAATACATGGAACATAACTTTATATTATCATTAATTATTCCGAAATGGCGTTCATTATTTTTTTAATGCACGTTTTAAATGAGGAACACTGATTTCTCTCAGAATCAGCAATGATTTTGGACCTTCCCCATATGGGCAAGCGCGTAGTATTAGTGATTGGAATTCATTGTTGCTGGTATTTATATAAAAATCTATATTGTTGCTGGAAACTCAAACAATGTTATATATTATAAGCGTAAGTTTGAAAAAAAAAATGATGGAGCTGTAATTTTATTTTAATAATATTATATAATTATTATTATTGTAATATTCTATGAGTCTGTTATAGTGATGTAAATACCGGATATTTTTTTCATATCGAGTACCGAAAGACAGTAACAGCAAAATTTATGATACTTTTCACTCATAACGTTTTTCTCTATAGTATCGGCTACTTTTCCAAATATCCGATCTACCGTTTTCCGACCAACAGGTAATTTATTTAGCGGTATTGACAAATAACGGGTACTTTTTCCGGCTACATACCGATAACCGACCGATCTACAATATTACGATCTGCAGGGTTACTCTTGACAAAACTAAACACGATCTTAATCTAGTCTTGATCTTGATCATACGACGCACGAAGGGACTACGGTCAAAAACACCGCGCTACCGCTAACGCGCCATTGGTTTGCGTGTATTTTTGGCCAATAGTCACTTCGTGCATCGTATGATCAAGACTAGATTAAGATCGTGTTTAGTTTTGTCGAGAGTAGCCCTGCAGGAACAGATAACGGTAGGTACCGAATTGATAAGTTGACATCACTAGTCTGTTTCTGTTGCTAGCAGATTGTGTGTGGAGTTAGGTTTCTAGTATATTTATTATTCTATGGTTAGGTTAAAGTAAACATTTAACTAATAAGTTATTTCGTACCCAGTTTTTAATATTGTTTGGATTTATATGAATATATACTAAGTCAGTGAATTTTCCCAAAGAATTGTATAGTGAATTCCAATTACTCGAATATTGTTAAAATGTTGGATAAAACATTTTACACTACTATATTGTGTCAAACATTTTCATCTTGCGGGAACTATTTACTGGCAGGAAATTCTTATGGACAAATCGCTATATATAGGTGAGTAGTTTTTCCGAGAATATTTAATTTTATTTTCACATTTTTTTTGTGTATCTATTCTTTTCTCAATAAATTTACTCACTTACAAAATGGACATTAAAGAGAGAAGTAGTTTTTGCCGGCCGCCCCCTCAGTTACAGATAATTACCAATATTTTAAATTAATCCATAAGAAAGTAGCAATTTATAATTTATCTTCTTCTTTACGTGTCTTGTCGAGTCCTCCGATTTTGACGACCACCTAGGAGAAATCTTTTGTTCTGGGCAGCACAAAACGGCTCCTCCACATTTCTCATCCTAGTTCACTCCCGAATGTTCTGAAGCCAGGAAAGCCGCTTTCTTCCAACCCCTCTACAGCCCTTAATCTTCCCTTCTATGACCAGTTGTAGGATGACATACTTTTCTTACCTCATTGTGTGACCAAAATATGAAGTTTTACGGAGCTTGATTGTTGTTAACAATTCTCTATGAGCAATGAGCATTTGCTCTATGCAATATTTCAGTGTTACTTGTCATGTCAGTCCAAGATAATATATATAGTAATATGAATTTGTGTTTTCAGCTTGGAGAAATTATTTAATCCAAAGTTAGACAGTATGATATATAACAACAATGCAGAACATATATTTACTATAGGAAGCAATATTCAGATATGTAGCATGGCAACTACAGACAAATTTCTCATTCTGGGCACACATAATCATATAACTGGATGGGATTGGGATCATGTGACCAGTTTGAAGCTGTCTAAACCTTCTTGGACCATTAACCTGCCTGACAAGGGCTCTTCCTTAGACCCAGTTGATATAAACTCACTATGGTGGAATGAGGAGCAGGATGTTCTATTTGCAGGATGTGGAGATAACAATGTATATTCATTTAATTTGGAAGAAGGGAAGTTGATGCAAACATACCAGGCCCACACTGACTACGTTCATTCCGTCTACGGACAGTAAGTAATTTTTCTCAAGGTATTTGTGTAGATGAATGCGAAATAATATCCTAATTTCTGGTGTTTGTAGGAACTCGGATGTAATATCTAGTGGAGAAGACGGTCTAGTAATATTGTGGGACACACGCACTGGTAAATCAACTAATAAGTTGGCCCCACATACTGACCCCAAGTTATCTCGTTCTGATTTAGGCAAATGGATTGGGACGGTGTCTTTGGCAGATGATTGGATTGTGTGTGGTGGTGGTCCTAGGCTGTCTTTATGGCAAACAAGGACTCTCCAAGCATCTACAATATTTGATTTGCCTGACCATGGTATTCATGTGGGCTATTTTCACGAGGACAGAGTGATTGCCGCCGGTGCTGCTAAGCACCTCTATCAACTCAACTATTCTGGAGAGACCATTGTACAAATACCAGTGTCAGCAACCACTGTTTACAGTGCTATTTATCAACACAAACCTTACCAAGTGTTCTCGATTGCTGGTTCTAGTTCTACTATAGATATATGTAATAATATGAATTACAAAGATCAAACATTACTTTTTAAATAGATTACTCACTTATTATTTAGCAGATGTTATCAAACATTTTAATACTCCATTGGAAATGTTCTGACAATATATAGTGTTATATTTTAAAGATGAATCCTATTTTGAAATAAACCTAAATACTCTCCTAAACACCCTGATAGTGAACAAATTACTTACGTCATGAAAGAGAATTACATTGACAGTGATATGATTTGAACCGCGAGTAAAATTGGTAAGATGTAGTATATGCAGAAACCAGTGACGTGCTTTGCAAGCATGCCCTAAATAAAAATCTTAAGAAATTATATTGTTAACATTAACCTTGTTTTGAATCTTCCGCCATGGCCACGAAGCATTCTGCAGGAACTCAGTTTAGTTTTCATGTGCAAATTTAATATCTTTTCAAGATGAATATCGTAAATATTTCCATCTCTATCATCTTGTGTGCTTTACACAGCGCATGTTATGGACTTTTATGTATCTTTTACGTTTTAACGATTTTGGATGTTTTTCTCCATTCCTCTCTATTTTCAGCTACATAATATGTATATTTATATATTCTATTCTCAAGAACATTTTATACAAATCTACTATTTCACTCGTCTGCGAGTGAAATAGTAGATTTGTATAAAACATGACCGATGTTAAAAGTCTTATTCCGCAACTGGCTGCAACATATATATATATTTCCATATTATTTGCAATAACCATGATAACTTTTAGTTATAGTTTATCTTAATCAACACTTTGCAGCACAAAGAAGCTACTATAAATCATACATGTATTGCATTATCACTGATAATGAACACATGGTGTTTGAAAATGTTCTGACATTTGAATGAAGTGAAGTGGAAGTATAATAGTGTTTTGTAATATTTTATTATTTCATACTTGAAATATGTAAAGCGGTGCCCTCCGCTATCTTAGTGTCAACATTAATATATGCAAGTGAGACCTAGACATGACTGAAGATGGATGAATGCAGTATAAACACAGTAGAAATGAGATTGTTGAGAAGGATGTGTGGGAAAAGTCTGAGATAGAATGTCTTACAGTGTTATACATAAGGATTAAGGCCCAAAATTAGAATGCAGGCTTAAGATCCTCCTTAATCTTAAGGAGCACATAAAGCTTTGCTTACCAAAATTACGCGATTTATAATGTCTCCTTAGCTTGAATTTGCGGCTTAATCTACTTGTTAAGTTAAGGAATACCCGAGGATGTCCTCAGCAACGTTAAACTTGCTTAAACTCAGTTATTTTTTTCATCACCAGGAGGCGCCACTAGTTACAATAAGAACAAATTGACATTTATGTCATGTTCGCGCCATATTACGCTTTTTGTTTGTTGTTGCTAAGGTTGTTTAATTTGCGCTTCTATTTGGATTTTTTCGTCACCGACTCTGTTTCAATTATTTGACAGCTATACACTGTTCGCTTCGTCAAATAATCGAACAAGGGTTAACGAAAAAATCCAAATCAGAATCCAAGAACGTTCATGAAATCAAAACAACACGAAAAATGGCGCGGTTCCCTGTTAACATGACAGATATGAGGTAAATGCATTGACAAAACCACGATAAAACAACAAGTAGGGCTACCAACTTAACCATATTTGCAGCTTGATTTGTGGCTTGGCCGCAGTTGAATATTGATTGAAATTCTTGTGTGAGCCGTAAGCTCGACCTAACTTTTAAGCCTCTTCACCAAAGCTCCACGATAAGCTACTGATTGTAATTTCGGGCCTAAATGTCTAGATCACCTAAGCCAGATCCACAAAGATGGACGTATGCTGTGTTGTGTTGTGATAGAATAATGATGATATAAAGTGGTTAATGTTTGTTTAATATTATAATAAAGCCAAGATTAGATGAATAACAAATTTAATTTGTATTTTAATCAGAGGTACATAACAAAATTATAAATAACCATGGCCAGCGACAGATGCTGGAATGAAGCCTTCATCTCCATCTTTGTTTCTAATAAAAAACCATTCAGAGTCGACATCAGCTTCTGTACCACATCCTTGCATCAATATCACTACATCACCTTTGTTTACCGATAAACTATTGATTGCTTTTGATCCTTGGTAATCTTTTTCTACAACTAACAATGTATGTCTCGACACATAACTAACTTTACCACCAGTCTCAATATTCTCTTTGCTTCTTTGTCTTTTATGATTGTTTACTTCATTGCTTTCATTTCTAACTGATTGTTTATTCTTTAAATTAAAATCATTTATTGTTTTTGATGCAAGTGAATAACTTAACTCAGAACTATTATCGCAATTAAAATCCTTAATCTTGGAACAACTGGATGTTGCTCTGATATATAATCTATCAAATGTCTTTTCACTGTACACTGACATATTATCTACATAAGATTTGTGTTTGGTTCTTTGTCTCCCACATTCTGATTTAGTTCCACCACGAAGATGCTCCTTCTCATTGTCTGTCATATTGCCGCATGGCTGTGGATAAAGGTCCCAGGTGCTTTCCCAACATGGAGTACTTTTCCAAGATTCTGGAGATCTGTAATCAATCAGATTATGAAATAAAAAAATAAAAATACACATTGTGGATTTCGCTTACTTAGCTGTTACAATAATATTTATTCATCCAGTTATATTTATGCAATTTATTTCACAGTTTAGTCATAACATTTTCAGTGTTGAGTGTACCTCTGCTGTGAAGGAAGTATTCCGAGAGGTAAGCATGAAGCGTACAGGATGTATCCCTCTTCCCCATGAGGTGTTTGGACATACAGCCATTGCTGGTTCTTGAATACTGCATTTACAACCATACCTAAAGACAAAGGAAGTTCTGTCTGCTGATTCCCACTCCTAGTCTGATATAGAATACTTGGGTAAGTGACAACCACTGGTATGTTTCCAGGATTGTCTATACTAGCCTACAAAACAAGTAATTGTGCATTACATTACAATACACTTTTCATAACTTTAATTAATCAATATTATATAAGTATAATACATAATTTGTAAATCTATCTATAAAAGAATATTTACCTCAGCCAAAAACCAATCAATATCTGTGATTTCATATCCAAAATTCTTTTGCTTTTTCTCGGCATTTTTCTTTCTCCTTTTGTGCTTATGTTTCCTGGTAAGCCCATTATACTCTACACCTTTATCACATTCACTCCAGGAGTCATGGTTGAATGTGTTATTATGATTAATGTTCTTGTTTGCTCTTATAATTCTCTGCTCATTGTGAAATGCAGCTAATGGTAAATTTTGCTTTGTATTTCTTCCGACAATTCTTTGATTAAGATTATTGTTATTAAGGATTTGTTTTCTTTCATAATAATCGTTTTCGGTTTTGGTGACATTATGTTCAAAATAATTGTTTTTTCTTTCAAATTGGTTTTGGTGGGAGTCCGAAGGACTTCTCCTGGAACTTAAGTTTTCTGAGAGAATCTGATTATTATTACATGGATTGAATCTTAGATCTCTTTCTCGTAGTACCCACGTTAATGAAACTTTTGAACGATGTCTTCCTGTCAGTATTGATGTAGTTTGCCCCATTGCTGATACTAAATTAAAATTTATGGGCTCATAATATTCAACAAATTCTGTAGGGCTTTCTACGTAATAGTCATTTTTGCAGTTGGATAGCAAGTCTAGATCACCAATGGCTGCATTAATTCTTTCTACCTTTAAATAATATTTATTTCGTTATTGATAAATTATATGGCATGAGAGCCTATTGTATAAAAATAAAGTTGATAAAAAAAATGTAATACAACACAAAAATACTCAATACAAACACACATTAGAAACCAAACCATACAATATAACAATAATTTCTTTCAATAAATACTTTTACTGACCAATTTTATATATTCATGTAAATATGATACACTGAGAAAAATACTAACGAAATTTCACAACGAATCATTGGTATTCCAGATATGCCCGATTTAAAATTCACAAAAACCCAGGAATTTGCGTTGGACACTATCTATGTTATTTACATGAACAGCGTAAGCAGGCGACCATAGGGTGTGTTGTACTCCAACTGACTAGTAACCAATGATGTATATAAAAGTTTGATAGAATGCAAATTTTGTAAGTCGGTCACTGCATGCAGTACAAACCCAAAGGTTTTCATTGCTTTTTTTGTTATTTCCTCGATATGGTATATTAATGATAATTTTTCATAAAAAAATCATGTGTTTCAGTTACTTTTATAAGTTTAAAGCCCTATATAGAAAAATCAATATTATTTAGTATTAAGAGTTATGTAACCACCTAGGCACCTACTACTTCACGATCTCTATATTGACAAGTAACTTGCTAGCTACAGCAACACACCAACATTTATTTATTCCATAAATATGTATTCTGGCAGATAGTATAATTATAAAAGTTATAAATGAAACATCAAAGGTTCGTGTAGACATCACAAGGAGAGCCAACATCAGATATATGTTAACAATAAAATAACTAGTAAACTAAAAACATTTGAAAAAAAAACTATAAAATAAACTTTTAAAGAACATCAAATAGAAAAACAATAAATAAAAGTGAATAAAAATAAAATAGACTAAATAGGTGGGTGAGTTAGAAAATATTGATTTATACCACTCTGTATGTATTAACTTCTATTGCCACAGAGAAACACATTGCATGTTTTTTGTGTTTAGTTGGTCCGCTGCTACCCCACTAGTGGAAAATGTCATGGTATGACTGATTTATGCCAGATAATTCTTGTTTCGAAATATTAAAATGTTGATGTAAATTATGTGCAGTGTAATGATATATTATGTGTATTTACCTCCAAGTCAACAGGGTTGGATGCATCAGGATTTCTGTTAATATTTCTCTCAGGTCTGGGGTCAATCTGATGATTGCATATCTCTTCATATGGCGGAGGATCTTCTGGTGATACGGATCCTATTATAAATAATAACTATAATCTTGCTACATTCAAGATCCACTAATCTTTTATTCATAATGAATACTTACACATAGTAATGTTATTTGGAATTAGATATTATTTTTATAATTCTTTTCTTTTAATATCTTCATTAAACATCAAAATGCACGTTAAACAAAAACCGAATAATAATAAAATAACAAACTTATAATCATATTAGGATTTAACTAGATCACAGGTCAAGATTCTGGGAACCAATTCTTGGCTTATGGAATATTTTCGAAATTCGCGCCGCCTTTGTGAACTTTATCCGTTGATGTTAATCATTCTACGCCGCGCCATCCGCGTATTCACAACACGTCACTCCTATACTCCTCTTCAATACACACTGTGACAGAGATCTGTGTGTTGTGTACATGGTAGAAATGTGATTCCCCATCCCATGGAGTAGCAGTAGAGTAGGTATAGGTACCTATAGCTGCCTGTATCCTCTTCTATGTAGGTAGTGAGTACCTATACTATACTATACCATCACGGCATATCCCACGAGTGGGGTAACCAGCAGACCAGCTGCATATAAAACATGCAAGCTGTCTTCTCCGTGCCAATATAAAATTAAGACATTCAGGATGGGTGGCAAACCTCATCGCCGAATTAAAGATGTAAAATGTCTTATTTTTCGAACACCTGCCTTTTACAGGACACTCGAAAACTTATGGAGAAGAGTGGGAGACCAATTCTTTACCGGGTGCTCCACGTAACCTACATAATTATTATCTAGTGCTAGATTCTCCCCTAAGCACAAGTGTTATATTATGAGTATTGCCTAATACTAAATTCTTGGCACCACTTCATGAGGCTATTCTCTATATAAGATGTTTGGAAGAATTCTCTATATAAGATGTTTGGAAGAAGATACATGCGCCTACAAGGATGAAACATCGATTTCACAAAACACATCTATATCCTGAACACAGGATAGCTACCTCTATATTATTATATTGTTACTACCTACAAGATGGACCGTAGTAGGTTGTTATATAGGCATGTATAGAAACGTGATCTATGATCTCACGACGTCATACCATTACAATGCAAAGTTCCGACATAGTGCCGGAAATAAAAATACCTATCTATTTTTGGATTAGGTAGCTATGGTATAAAGAAGGATGAAAGAATAGAATACATAATATTTTTACTTACCTACATATGTTTAGGTATTAAAAAATAGATAAGTAGGTGTGTATTACCTACTACGTAGAAGTGTAGGTACTGGGGTATTTCACGTCATTTCACCAAGAAAAAGTGCAAAAAGTAACCCATCACCTCAGATTTTAATGATTTTTTTTTCATGTGTTACTATAACCAAGTTATGAAACCATGCCAAATTTTTTTGGTCTAGGCCAAATACTTTCCAAGTTATTAAGGTTCAAAGTTTCTCGTCGAAGTGAATTTTTGCTGACCTTGTGATTGGTCGGCTTGTAAGAAAAATAATCATATCTCTGTTAATTATGAATATTTTCACCCCAAATTTTTACTATGTATTCTCTAATATATGCTGATTCTATAAATAATTTATTTGGTGTATTATATTGCTTCAAAAAATTAAAAAAAAATACTTTTTGCAAATTTTTAGGTTAAAAAACATGTTTTTTTCAAAATTAAATATGGAGGAGAGGCAGTATGTTTACCAATTTATTTTTTATTTTTAATTGTACCTAAAAGTACAATCTAATAGATAATAAAAGAAAAAGTATGGTTTTTTTGCTGTCTGTTTCACAGTTCAGCTTTATTTTACCTTCACTTCTTGGTTAAAAATACGACATCGGAGAAAACTAATTCTACTTGTATGATTATACTAGCCTTCTACTGGAAATAAAATTATTTTTCATTAGGTGCAATATATTTAAAATTACACCACATCCCATAAAAGGTAGCTATCGGACGTCCTCTATGCGCTAATTTTGTGATGAATTCAAGATGGGAAGCATATTTTGTCACTCACACATTTTCATTTAAAAAATGTGTCATTGTATTTTAAAAGTATTATTTTTTATTAAATTTATATCCACAAAACTGATTTCACATATTATATCATAGGTACCTATTTATATTCCAATGAACAAACTTTCTTCATGTTTAATGAATATGAAAACAAAAAATTTCCAAATAATATATCCAACATAAATTATCATAATAAGTTTATGTTAAAAAAATGTATAACAGGTACACACAGGAAATGTTTAAGAATATTAGGAAAATTGGAACAAGTTGATACATGAAATACACAGTACACTACAAGTTCATTCATTGTAATAAGATGTATTCTCACAGATCAGTTTGTGTTTATATTTTATGGAGTTAATTAGTGAGCTGTGCAGCAAGATTTTTAAAATATTAAATTACATTTTATTGATCTAAAATGGCTAGTAATATATTGGAAAAGTGTTCAATTGGAGAAATAAATGGTACTGAATGTCATAAAGTTAGTTACAAAAACAATATTGGAATTCTAAATATTGAAGAATTCAATCAACTTGACAAAGACCTCATAATTAAAAGAAGTAACATAAACCATAATTTAGTTAAAACTGTTTGTGAATATCATAAAACATATTATTTCAAAAAGTTTGAAACATATCACACATGTTGCTTTGATGCTTACAAAATTCATAATAAAAAAATAGTAAAAGGTTTAAGAACTGTGTCCTTACAATTTTGTGAAAATATTGAAAAGCTTTCAATACAAATTAACGCCTTACCAGGATTTAAAATATGTCATGCATGTAGGGTCAAAATTCAAAAACAGATATTTTCATCTCAAGATGATCCAATACAAGATATCGGAAGCAACATTGAAATTTCTGATTTGGATACAATTGTTTCAAGAGAAGAATCTTTGGAAGAGTTAAATTCTTCCTTTATAAATATTGGAGAATCTCCTATAAAGTTTCACTCTGTACCACCACACCTCAAGAGTACTTATGTTAAAAGGAAAATTGAATCCGCCTGTGCAAGTATAAAAACAATATCTGAAAACCTTGAAAGAAACACTTAACTATAATAAAGCGATAGTTTTGCTGGATTTTAGTGAAAATTACTCTTATGTTGTTCAAGACAAAGTTCAAAGTTACCACTGGAATCGAGATAGCTGTTCACTACACCCAGTTGTTATTTATACTCGTTCTAGAGAATCAGAAAATATAGTGGCTACAAGTTTGTGTGTATTATCGGACGATTTGGGGCATGATGTAGTATTTGTATATGAAACACAGAAAATTGTCATCCAGTTTTTGAAAACTCATTTTCCGAATATCAGTGAAGTAGCATATTTCAGTGATGGTTGCGCTGGACAATATAAAAACTGTAAGAATTTTATTAACCTTTGCCATCATAGTGAGGACTTTGAGTTAAAAGCAACATGGTCATTTTTTGCAACAAGTCATGGGAAATCCCCTTGTGATGGGGTTGGAGGAACAGTAAAACGCTTAGTTGCAAAGGAGAGTCTTCAAACTTTGGGAACTGCAATTGATAACGTCGACAAAGTATACAATTTTTGCGCAAATAAAATACAAAGTATTCGTTTCTGGCTATTAAAAAAAGAAACATTATTGGAATCTCGTCGACTTTTACAACATAGATTTAATCAAGCCAAAACAATTCCTGGAACTCGGAGTTACCACCATTTTGAACCCATAACAACAACATCCATTGGAACTAAAAGGGTTAGCGTAGAAGAGGACTATAGTTTAGTTTTCAAGTTTACGGGGAAAAAGTTTCTACCATGACATTTTTAGAATTGTCCACAAACTCATACATAGCATGTTTGTACGATCGTCATTGGTTTTATGGAATGATATTGTCGAAACACGAAGAGGAAGGTGACATAAAAGTAAAATTCATGCATCCTTTTCGACCATCTCCATCGTACCACTGGCCTTGGGAGGATATATGTTATGTACCTTTATGAAATATAATTGCCAGAACCAACGCTCCAATCACCAAAGGATCGGGTCGAGTATATTACTTCTCCGAGACTGAATCTACTCAGCAACAATTTTTACACATTTTCGACAAGAATTGAATGTAAGTAAAATTTTTGTACAAAATATTAAATAATATGGGAACTATCTTCCCACCAACTGTATTAAAAAAATGTTTTACACTCAATAAAGGTATCATTCAAAATGAAAAATTGGGCTAAAATATTTAATATGTAGCAAATATAATACATATCCCAACTAAATGTGTGAACGGCTAACATTTGGTATTAGCGTAATTTTGAAATTTTTTATCAGCAACATAAGTACACAGGCAGCAAAAAACCACACTTTTTCTTTTATTATCTATTAGATTGTACTTTTAGGTACATTAAAAAATTAAAAAAAACTTGGTAAACATACTGCCTCTCCTCCGTCTTTAATTTTGAAACAATCATGTTTTCTAACCTAAAAATTTGCAAAAAGTATTTTTTTTTAATTTTTTGAAGCAATATAATACACCAAATAAATTATTTCTAGAATCAGCATATATTAGAGAATACATAGTAAAAATTTGGGGTGAAAATATTCATAATTAACAGAGATATCATTATTTTTCTTACAAGCGGACCAATCACAAGGTCAGCAAAAATTCACTTCGCCGGGAAACTTTGAACCTCAATAACTTGGAAAGTATTTGGCCTAGACCAAAAAAAATTGGCATTGTTTCATAACTTGGTTATAGTAACACATGAAAAAAAAATCATTAAAATCTGAGGTGATGGGTTACCTAGGCTTGGTGAAATGACGTGAAATACCCCTACTGTGTACAATATTTACATAAAAAATTAATTGCCAAAAGGAGAGTTTATTTCCTTTCCAATTCCTCACAGTCCACCAATGATTTATGTTACACTATCACTGTGTACCTACCTATTATGTTGATAGTTAAATGAATAGACTTTCACTATACCTACACCCGTTTTTTGGCGTGTTTTTTTTTAACAGCCTTCATCGGTATTTATTTAATTATTTTTATACAGAACCAAACTATATATTGTTGAAGCAACCGAGCAATTAAATTCTTTGTATTATTTCTGTAGGTATGTGTGTATTTACTATAGGTAGGTATATACATAATAATATTACCTCATAATTATGTTTGTAAGTAAGTAATTATGTATCTACTAAATGTTATATCTTCTAGTGTAACAATATGAATATTTAGATGAAGGGAATGCCGCTAAGGTATTTTTATAGCAAAGACATGTAGATTATTATACCAAATAGTTTACTATTTGTTATGAATAGATAATGCGGTGTACCAGTATCTATACCAATACATAGGTAGGTAGGTATTACACATTCCACCCCATGGCTCCACAGTTATCTGTGTAAAGGACCACTGGAGACCTTCCTTATCGCACTGTCGTCTAGTCTTTCATTTATGTTCTCGATCCTTTTTTTTTTGTTGATTAACACTTTTGGTACTTAATTTATTTTCTTTTCTCGCCATAACCTACCAACTAAAATACTTTTATGTTTTACCTATTGTTTAATGTCGATAACCTAATCTATGTCCAAATATCTAACTGCCGTCTGTCGATATTATATAGTAGGTATATTTATATTTCAAAATTATAATATGTATACCTAATACCTACGAGGATAAGTAGGACGTTGTCCTTACGCGAAACGGACCAAACATTCAACTATCAAAATTTACTAAACGCGTGGTATAGTCTGTACGCGACTAACTTCGCGCTCTCCACATTGATTTTGTGTGTTGAGAGCGCGAAGTTAGTCGCGTACAAGCTATAGCACGAAACCCATCATCCTGTGTGAAGTGAGAACTATTCACTCACAGTAACATTACAAATGTAGGACCAAATAACTTGATTAACTTACTATGAATTATAGATGTGTGTTAACGGAAAATAACATGCACCTAAAAATAATAATGCCCATACAAATAGATATTAACATTTATACCCAAATTGAAAGTACCTACAGACTGTAAAATATCTACGTACATTTAGGTAGGCATACCTAAGTAGCAGCGGCCTACCTTCCAAACATGTATTAAATGTGTTGCATGCTCTCAACAAGAAAATAACAATAAAATCATAATCCTAATAAATTACAATTAAACTAATTTTAAATTACACACTTCACGATCATGTGTTGTGAAGGTGACACGACGTATGTCAGAAGCATAGTTAGAGTGATAAAACAAAATAGAATAATTCTAGAATGTGCATCTAAAGTACCTACATTATAGGGATGCGTGTGTATAGTCAAAGCTTTTGTTTAATACTCAACTTATTATAATTATGTGATAATTATGGGTTTGACTTGCTCTCTGTACCTATATTATTTATATTTAATTAGTAATCATTGTACACTAAGTATTCACCTTCATACAAAGAGTGTGAAGCTGAAATTCTGCTATTCAGTACATTGTGCAGTTAGTCCACCGATTTCCCCACTTGTGGGATGAGCTGTGATGGTATAGTAGCAGTATTCTGTAGAAGTACCTACTATGATTTTTTTAGGTATGTAGGTAGGTACTTAAATTTATTTATTTAGGTATTCTTTTTGCACATCATCATTATACATATGTTTACAAAACAATACAAATTTTATAATACTAGGACGATTATGCAGTGGCGAGATTATCACTATTAAGCGATTTCTTCCATCTAACCACGAGTATTTCTAATCATATGTATTTCTATAAAAAAAATTAACCTATTATGATTTTTAAATTTTAATTTGAAAAAAGTATATACGGGTCCCACTTAGGTATATTTCGTGAATTGCATTTCATACATGTATTTATATCCGTGCGTAAAATCAAATGATCTTTCATTCATGAGGTGCATGTTGTACATGCATTTCGGATGAAAATTAGATCATACAGTCTTCATAATATGCGATGCTCCTCGCATACTGGATTTGATGTTGTGTCGGCCATTATGTAAGATGGTCCTGATGAGACACATGCGCCAATGTCGAAACATAACATCTCTTCGACAAATCCAAACTGCATATTCCGGTGACGGGCCGAGCCTCGTTCCGTATGCAAAGGCATGAGCCAAGTCTCTGCCCGACTGTACGCAGTGAAATGGAGTAAAACCTTCACCTTCATACCTACTGTCTCCTGATTGAAATGATCTTTCATTCATGAGGTGCATGTTGTACATGCATTTCGGATGAAAATTAGATCATACAGTCTTCATAATATGCGATGCTCCTCGCATACTGGATTTGATGTTGTGTCGGCCATTATGTAAGATGGTCCTGATGAGACACATGCGCCAATGTCGAAACATAACATCCCTTCGACAAATCCAAACTGCATGTTCCGGTGACGGGCCAAGCCTCGTTCCGTATGCAAAGGCATGAGCCAAGTCTCTGCCCGACTGTACGCAGTGAAATGGAGTCAACAGATGTCGAACATGACAGTTTGAAATAGGAATTGGTGGGATTGGTGAACGTACCATGGGTAAAGTGCACTTAAACCAGCCTAAGCCGATTCGTAAGCGTCGGGACACCTAATACTTTCTCTCTACTCTGCAAGTGATGCTTAGCTTCATGTTAAAATCATACCTACCGTGTTACATCTCACATATATATATATATAACGATAAGTAGGTACTAGGTAGGTACACATGTACGCTGGTAAATAACTTACACGCCTGAATATAGGTACTTACATACTATACATAGTTGTTCACGGGGCAAGCGGACGGCCTGTATAGGTACTCCAGATCTCTAAGGGTTATTAGTTTACAATTTTCTCATATGTAGGCAAATAATTAGCTACAATATAGGTACGTACGTACCTAAGTACACGTACCCAGTACCAACTGTACTATACCACACCACACCAATAGTTGCGATCATTATGTACCTACCTACAGAATAGTGCTGTATGCGCTATACCCTTATCCGATATGTATGTAATTACACCTCATCAACTGACAGCGGGCAATTTCTCTCATCAAATTTCGCATACGCTTCCACCACCTTTACTGCTGGCTGGTAAAAGCACAATTTCTTAAAGTTTACACATGAAAAAAAAATGTTTATTGCGTATGGCAAATATAGCTTTTTATGTAGGTATTGCAGACGTGGTTATTCATTATGATAATATATATGGTTGGATATTTATTGGAAATTCTTACATGAAATACACGCAATAAGTACTTACATAGATACCTCCTACCTACATAAATAATGCAAGATAATATTGTAACGTACTAAATTCTGTACAAAGCTCTGGTCAAATTTAAATCTATATGGTATAGGTATTCCATCAACGCAAATTTGCAACGCATGCCTTACAATAAATTCATAATCTTAAAAATTGTGTATTATATAATTTTAATATTCTTTACTAATTTCTATTCTACGATAGTCTATTCTACTACAGTAAATAGGTATTTTAGGGTATGATCACTCAAAGTAAGTTTTATCGATCTAATATTAATAATCTTATCAGAAAAATCAAGACGCTATATTACTTTATGTTATAACGAACAGCTATTAATAAAATGAAAAACCTCGTTGATATTGTATAATTATAAAATATCTCAGTTGATATTGGTTCAAAGCATGTACGATCCAAAAATAGACAAATGAAGCGCAACCATATGAATTAGGTAATATTACCGCAATAATGTTAGGTATATGTTAATTACTTCAGAATTCAACGTTAAAGCAAAAATGTTACGACCGATCATAATGTAATTGGCGCTGCAATAAAATTTAACCATATTATTTGCATTTGTTTAAATAACTACTTACATACTACACCTACACCATCACTATGGTGTACCCAGCAGACTAGCTGCATGTAATAAACGTACAAACTGTCCTTTATGCGCCAACAAAAAAATAACTACTTACATACTACACCTACACCATCACTGTGGTGTACCCAGCAGACTAGCTGCATGTAATAAACGTACAAACTGTCCTTTATGCGCCAACAAAAAAAATAAGATATTCAGGATGGATGACATACATCATCGCTGAATTCAAGATGTAAAATATCTTCATTTTTTGGAACACATATTTCTATTACCCAAATACTAATTTCATAATTAACTAATTCTTTAATTAAAAATGTTTCGTGATTACCACATAGTTAGTGCCAACAAAATCAAACTAATTTCTCTCATAAAACTTCAAAGTGTGCATAAATGAAAATTAATTACTTAGGGAATGCCTTAAAAGTACCTATAACACATTATAAATATACCTATTTAAGTAAGTACTTACCTAATCTCTGCGTCGTGGTGGCATGGCAACAATGATTTGATATACAATAAAACCTAATTATATTGACGATGCTATTTTCCACTAGCTTTCACATTAACATTCCAATAAAGTTACCAATATTTTCACGTATCCAAAAGTAATGCACACAGTAAACATTCATATACCTACATAATATACATAACATGTGCTATACGTAGGAAGTTATGGGTAATAGGTATATGATTATATACATAAAATTGGTGTAGTTATCACGAAGACACAGGTACCCGAGGCCAGGCGTGCATGACCTCTTCTCCATTGCTGTAATTATTAGCATTTTATTTTTTCAAAAATGTTGTTTGGGGTCAATACAATTTTCGATGGCACTTGCCCACCATATAAAACCTAATAACTAACGTTTTTGCTTTGAATCTGACTAGGTTTAATATCCGTATAATAAACGTGATTTTTTCAAACTAGTCTAACTCATTCTTAAATGATTATTTATCAGCGATTTCAATAAATACTTATTTAGTAGGTAGGGTAACACATACGTATTATAGGTATAATAACTTTACAAAGAAACTACACAATTTAAATATTAAAGTACAAATAAGACACTAATAATTTTATTTATATTTTTAAATGTATTTACTTAATACCTACGGTGTGTGTGTGCATGTGTCATTACCGTAATTTTATACCTTTCTTAATTTTCTTATATTTCATTAAGAGTCACACGATAGTTTTTTTTTATTAAATTGGAAGGTATATATCCCGTGGAGTTCCTAGTAAAGAAAAGATCATCAGCTCTTTTCTTTAAGCTTTCGGAAGATGTCCGTCAGTCCGTAAAACCTTGCGCCTTTGAGATGGATGCTCCATTAAACGGCGCCGAATAAATCATCCAACGTATAAGTTTTTTTAAAATATAAACGCCATTGGTTTTCAATTTATAAACTTTGGATATACCTAACACACTATCGAGGAAGTTCACATATGCAGATGACATCGCTATTGTGTGTCAAACTAGCAACCTAGAAAAAAGCTGCAGATACACTAAATCAAGACCTAAAAACAATATTATTAGACTACTTTAGTACATGGAAGCTTAAGCCGAACCCACAAAAGACGATTGTTACACCATTCCATCTCAAACCTCAACAATTAAGAAGCGAACAAAGAAGTTGATGTGTTCTTTGCTGGAAATCGGCTGGAAAATGAACATTGTCCTAAATATTTAGGTATAGTGTTGGACAGGTCCCTAACTTTTGAATCCCTCTGACAAAAAAGCAAAGAGCAGACTAAACATCTTGCGCAAATTCATTGAAATAATTTGAGGATGTTATACAAAAACAATCATCCTCAGGAATCGGTCTAATTTACTCGGTCGCAGAATTCTGCCCCGTGGTTTTGTTTCAAAGCTCACATACCAGTCTTAAAGACACACAATTGAACGAATCGATGAGAGTGATTAGTGATGCAATAAAACCAACTACAGTGCCCTGGTTATGTGTTCTATCTATTCTTTTTATTTTATTAATCTAAAATAAATAAACAACTTTTACATACTATTTAGTATAACTTAAGTATTGTACCTATGGTTCATAAGCCAGTGAAGTTTGATAAATTATTGTTTTACTTAATATTATTCTATATTCTTAGTAAAAAAAACAATAATAATAGTAATAAGAACACTTTATTGATCAGAAAAAAAAATCATGAGCAATTGGCGAGCTTACAACACAAATAAATAAAAAAAAAACTCATTTCCGGAACATTCTGAAAGGGAGGAAAAAATAAACCTCCTAAGACATGTTTTTTAAACGGCCTACAGGTGAATGTGAGAAAAGCGTGGCGAAAAAGGCAAAGATCAGTGAAGAGAAAAGCAGTGCCGAAAATTAACCAAAAGTAACACTATAAATCTAGTTTATTTCTTTACATTTTCTTTTATTATGTTTTTGCACAATATTTGTCATTTATAAATACTTTTTTTTATTCAAAAACACGTAACCAAAATAACTGGGGTGACATTTTGGGGCTGGAACGGATCAATGGCAGTTCAATTAATTTCAATGGGGAAATTTGCTTTGAGATACGAGTAATTTGAAATACGAGCAAGGTTGAGGAACGAATTAAACTCGTATGTCGAGCTACCAATGTATAAGAATTTCGAGTTGTTAGTCTATGGGACTGGGTAGTGGCCAGTGGGTAGTCAATATAGAGTACTTCCCCTGTAGATACTTTGTAATCTACTCGTGCCTAGCCTACATCCTTTTATACTTATTAGCTACCAATTTTTTTATTATTCTATATATATATACCTACCTACAACCACACATAAGTGTCACAAGATACGATAACTACCTCGAAAAAATAAAACAGGTGTTTTATTCTACTAAAGATTTTATTTTGTGAGAGAGACGTCTTTCGTCTTATGAGGACATTGTCAATCATAAGACGAAAGACGTCTCTCTCACAAAATAAAATCTTTAGTAGAATAAAACACCTGTTTTATTTTTTCGATATGGAATTCTACTACCTAAACACCGACACAGTGGATAACTACCTATTCATATGCTATGGCTATGTTGTACAATATATTGTACCTATCTATATATGTAGGTATGTATATAGGCAACATAATATACTTGGCTTTAATTTCGGCGGCATTGGTGGAGGTCAAAGTTGACCTTAGATAATATTTATATATTATGCCGGTTAAATCATCATGTCATACCCACCATTCCAAGTGTTTTGTTAAAATACATAATAGGTATGGACCTAACCTAGATACAAATATAATAATGACATTCTTATCAGCTATAAAATAGCATGTTTAGATATCATAAATTCATAATGCCGTTTCTTCCTCACAAGTCAACTTTACCTTAGACAAAATGTAGTTAAAAATTATTCACGTGGAAAATCCGATGATTTTTAAAATCGGGCTCAAAACCTCGGTGCTGGTTAGCATTCTTAGGGTTCTTAGCATTGAAACGACCAATATGAAGCGACACGGTCTATGTATTGGTCATTAGACTATGTATTAAAAGATATTATTTCTATAACTAGGTACTACCTACGACAATGTCTGAATAAAACGAAAGCTGTGGAGGAAGGAATGGAAACAGATTTTAATACGATTTACAAAGGGTCGTAGCAGCATATAACAATCGAAACTATATGAATATCTTACAATTTTTTTAAATACATAAAAGTTAACATCAAATCATAAATATGTCAAAATTATTTTTTATGCAGCTTAAAGTGAGAGGAGATTGTTTTTTCTCAGAATCAGCAAACTTTCTGAGCCTTGCGAATAAGAGCCAGTCGACTCATATTATTATTTTCATTCCTTTTCAAAATCACAGTTATATATTACCGAAAGGAATTGAAACTTCTATGTAAAATTGCTTCAAGTAGAACGATCAAAACTCCAACGTCGTGTTGGTAAGTATGTATAGACCGGTAGGTATAGGTACCTACAACGAATTAATTTCAGGATAACAAGGCCTTGTTGCTCATGTCTTAAATATTTTCATATTTTGTTTACTAATTTCCTGATGTGATACATTATTCATGCCATTCATCAATATTTATACGATTATTATTTAGGAGAATTTTATTTATTTATTTTATTCTTCACTGTACATTGGTTACATAATAAAATAGTGTCATAAAAATAACAGTTATACAATTCAATGTACAGAGGGCGAGTTTATCGCTAAAATGCGATGTCTTCCAACTATAATTTATAAATATATTTAGGCTCTTTCAGGCTTGCGTTTTTTCATTCATTCAAGGTGCAGAGTTTGACTAGTTATAGAAAAATAAGGACTGTGTCAAATTCTTCTGCATTGCTTCTGAGTGACATAAAATATCTCCGTAAATAAAAAAAATATCAATGGTCATACTCGTTGTCTTCGTTCTGAAATAATGATGCAAAAAATGAGAATTTTTATATTTTGAATTGTAAATTTGATGCCTAATTTGGTAAATTTTATCGATGTTATTTTTACAATTAACCATTTTATGAGGTAACATACCTATGTAAATTTAATAAACTAAACTACCATCTTCTTCTTCACGTGTCTTGCCGGGTCCCCTCACTGGTACCAATGGACATTGGTAACCATTTGAGAGAAACTTCCCTGTCATGATACCGGTCCACTCTCAAATGTTTCGAAGCCAGGAGAGCTGTCTTCTGCCAACCCCTCTACGGCCCTCGATCTTCCCCTTCATGACGAGCTGGAGTATAGTGTATTTGTTACCTCTCATTACATGGCCAAAATATGATATTTTACGGAGCTTAACAGTGGTGAACAATTCTCTATTTGCATTGGTTCTACGTAAAACATCAATGTTTGTTATCATATCGGCCCAGTAGGGTTACTCTTGACAAACACGATCTTAATCTTAATCATTCGACGCGCGAAGTGACTATTGGCCAAAAATACGCGCATACCGATCGCGCGGTAGCGGTAGCGCGGTGTTTTTGACCATAGTCCCTTCGTGCGTCGTATGATCAAGATCAAGACTAGATTAAGATCGTATTTAGATTGTGTCAAGAGTAACTCTACAGGATATTCTTAGCATTCTACGGTGGATCCACATTTCAAACGCTTCAAGGCGGTTCAAACTAGAGTACGAGACCTAGATGATATAATATATGGTAGTCTCTATTCACAGTTTTGAATAGAGACTCCATTTTGTTAACCTCTCGTAAATTGTACGTAGGTATATACCACCATCGTGTACCATCGCAAAACAGATGCGACAAAATTGTTTGGAACAAAACTTTTCTTTCAGTATGGAAATATTATGTTGAGTTAGAAAGCAGATTCAATGATCCTCCTTTGTATTATAAAATATGTCTTTTTTAATACTTTAATAAATACATTATCTTCAATATTATTCATTATTGTTGCAAGGTTTCAGTTCAATTGAGCCATAATGCATTAAATTCACCAGGAAAAGTACCTATGATGATGATGATGATTTTGGATGATTTTATTTATGACGCCGTTTTACAGTCTCTAGACCGTCTCAAGGGCGCCAGTGAAGAGTTCAGTTTTTAATTTGCCTCTGAAGCTAGTGACCGTCTGACCTCTCAGCAGCACCGGTAGGCGATTCCACATAACTGGTCCAACAACACCAAAGGCCCTCTCGTAGAAGTTGGACTTACCAGCTCTATTGGGCTCAGTAAGTCTATTCACGCCCAGTTCCATAGAACGCAGAGGTCTTCTAGTGGTCGAGTCAAGGGGGCAAAGCTCTGTGAGGCACGATGGTGCCAGTTTGTTAATAGTTGTATACCTTGTACACCAAAAGGCACACCTTGAATGTCACCCTTTCCTCGACCAGTGTAGTCGTTCTAAAAGGGGAGTGATGTGGCATCTTTTGCCCTCTCGGAAAATGAGCCGCGCAGCACTGTTGAACGCCAGCTGCAAACGATTGACAAGGCTTTGAGGTATCTATCTATATCATCCCTCAAGTGGGGTAATCATCGATCTAAACGCATGTATTAACTAAAACGTCGCCTTTTTGTGCAATAAAAAAATTACATTTGGGATGGGTGATTTATTGTAGATTTTTAATGGTATACTCGTAGATGACCCGGTTGTGGACACTGCCCCGGTTTTGGACATTTTGAAATTTGATGTCGTAGAAATAAGGATGGGAACAATTTTAAGATGTTTAATTTATGCATAACGTTTCTTCCGTGTATGGTCTTATTTGTAAATTAACAGATAAGACAGTATTGTGTCAAATTTCGTGATGATTTTAGTTCATAATAAGACGTGTGAAAAATTTACTGATTTTTTTTTAACAAAAACGATAAGGACCCTTTGGTTAGTAATCTGAAAATATTTGAACAATCAATAATGTTTTTGTTAATGTAACAGTTTAGGTTGTTAGGTAGAATTCCTACGAATATATTTTCAACAATATTTCATAACCTCACTCATTTGTTTCATCACAATCTTACATGTTCACAACTAGTTCAGCAATTTAACTATTGCTCTAGTTTTGGACACAGACATGTCCACAACTGGCTCACATAGTGTTTTTGTTTTGGACACTTTTTTTAAAAATATAGGAAAATGAATAATTTTAAATTTTAAGGAGAAAAAACATTAACATTGTGCTATCTTAAGCTTAATTTTGCATAAGCAACAAAGAGACTAATTTAGTTTTTGTCATTTGAAATTGATCTCTTTGAATACGATTTGGTATGATTCAATGGCTTAAATATGATTATAGTGTTCAATATGTTTGTTTTTTTTTTAATTTTCATAAAACCTTTTACTTTTATTATTCCGTGAAGCACCCGACAAAAATTGATCTCCCACTCTCTTTTGTAAGTTTTCTGTAAAAGACGGGTGGGCGTAGGGACAAAGACATTTTTCATTTTAAATTCAGCGCTGATGTTTGCCAATCATTCTGAATGTCTTAATTTTATGTTGGCACGTCTGCTGTCTGTCGTGATGGAATAGTAGAAGAAGTTTATTTTTTTATAATTATTGATTAAAAAAAACCTTTTTTCTTAGCATTATTATAGAAATAGAGTTAATTCATATCCTAAGTTTATAATTTTAATAAAATATAGTATAATTAATCCATTTCTTTAATTTTATATACATTTAAAAACCTAAGTGCAATAAAGTGTCCAGTAGGCCCAGTCAAAACACATTTAAGCGTTACGTTTACGTTTCGTTTTCGTTCATACGTGGACTACGTTGCGAGAACGCGTCAATTTTCGTAGCTAAAATACACAAGTAACTACCAATCAGAAACCTCGATTGGAGAACCATGTCTACACAATGCAACATTGTGTAAAATCTAATCGGAAGAAGTGAGAAAGGTGTCCCAACGCTTACGAATTGGCTCAAGGCTGGCTTAAGTGATCACTTTCGGTGTCCATGGACAACGTTCACCAATTCCACCATTCTCACTGTCACGATGTAAGGTCCACCAATCGAGAGACGCTTTATGCAAACCTTAGAAGCAACCATCTTTTTGGGTCATCTGCACCCAAATCCGGTTAAACAATAAAAAAAATTAGTAAATATTCTAAACAAGTAACTACGAAAATTGACACGCTCACGCAACGTCGTCCACGTTTGAACGAAAACGAAACGAAAACGTAACGCTTAAATGTGTTTTGACTAGGCCCACAGAACTGTCCAAAACCTGGGGTAAAGTGTCCAAAACCGGTGTTTTTCGACCTTGTCGGAGTTTTTATTTTTTTTATTTCTATGTGGTAATTGTCATGTACTGTGTTTGTTTTTTCTAAGAGAATAATGATTGGACTATAAGAAAAAAAATGTGTCCAACTCTTTCTACAACTTCACAGTGCTGTGTTCGGACGAAAAATTCTTAAAGTGTCCACAACCGGGTCATCTCCAACCGTACCATGCGAGAAGTAAAAAATATGCGAGAGTAAAAAAATAATACTTATTTGAAAATTTCAAGTTAATAGGCAATCAATAGGTTAAGTATAAAACAATTAAAAATATCGAGCAATGATATATCCGTTTTCTGGTTGTTTTCATACGTACTGGATTCATACGTAGATACGTGAATGTAAACTGTATATATTTTTCTAGGTGGTTTAGTAAGTAAACTTGACATAGGAATGTGCAAGTTTTGGAAAATTAAGCTTCCCAGACGTCGATATAAAAATATGATTTTAGATAATCACTTGTGCGTGATGATACGCGGGCATGCAGGAATCGTAAATCACACCAAGTCTCGGTTCTCAGGTCTGGACCTGGGGTCAGGGGTAATCACATCGAATGCGGTACAATTTGCCTCGTTTTATTTTATATCTCATTATTTTTTGGCATAATAATGAGGCGAGGCTGTCGTCGTATTATTTCGCGAGAAATTTATATCTCTACGACTTCATTTTAATAACACTTATTGTAAGAAGGTATACTTTGTTCTTCATAACTTTCGTACGGTGATTATTTATTATCACTTAAATGAATACCTAAGTATATTACCTACTTCCCTCTAACTGGGTAGGTTAGGTAGGTACATATAGCATACTCAATAATATATTATTTAAAATAAATTCAAGAATCAATCTAATACTATCAACTTCGTGATTTGTGAGTGAATAGGTCTCCTGTAGCTGTTATACCTACTACCGACCAATACAATCATATAGGTAGAAAGGTAGCAGCCGTGTCAGAGGCGTAGCTAGGGTCATCTGCGCCCGGGGACATGGCACAAAGTCTGCGCCCCTTCTCGGAGCCCTCAAGAAAAAATTTAATATTACGATTTATATGGTTCATTATCGAAGCATCAATCTGATAGTTTAATGAAATCGAATACAGACTAATAGTGATGTGAGTAGAGAAATTTCTCCGAGAATTTCTCCTCTGATAGAAGAGAAATTTCTCTCCATAATTTTCCCAAAAATATTATAACCTTTCGCCCAATATCTGATAACCTGATCGGTCCAAAACTTTGTGGGGCTGATTTGGGCCCAAATCAGAAGTTTTTAATACTTTTTTCCATGTAGGTACCTACCATTTTTTTAAATGGACTAGTGGAGTGTCAAACTTCAAGTTTTTCATTGGGAAGGGGTTTTCTCTACTTTTATTTACGTAAACGCTTACTGTATTTTTATTAATAACTCATGTATATATCGGTTATCTGTTTATTTCAACCCAAGCGATGCCGGGTTACAAAAACTAGTAAGTATCAATCCAAACAAAAACAACCAAAAAATCGAAAAATTGTTGCTCGATGTTTTTGATTTTCTTTATACTTTGCCTGTTAATTGCCTGATATGTTGAGACTTTCAAACAAGTATTATTTTTTTTTTACTCTCGAAATATTTTTTTGGCGGCCA
The DNA here is from genome assembly GCA_947579605.1 of Athripsodes cinereus. Lineage (NCBI taxonomy): Eukaryota > Metazoa > Arthropoda > Insecta > Trichoptera > Leptoceridae > Athripsodes > Athripsodes cinereus. The sequence goes on along the minus strand of OX388313.1, from coordinate 12,678,823 downwards.
TTTTTCTCATTTTCGCATCATTATTTCAGAATGAAAACAACAAATATCATCATTCAATTTTTTTATTTACAGAGATATTTTATGTCACTATCCTCAGAAGCAATGCAGATGAATTTAAGAGAGTCCTTCATTTTCTATAACTAGTCGAACTTTGCACTTATGTGAAAAAATGCAAATTTTGAAACCAAATATCTGAAAAGGGACTGAATGTTTTCTTTTGAAAATTTTATATAACATTAATCGCATTCTTATTGATAAGTGAAAGGAATTATATGAGTGATATCGGATCGGTTTTTGGGATATAGAGTTTTTCGCGCGGGCTATTTTTGTAACAAGAAATCAATACAAAATTCGTAATATTTTTTTGTTTGTAACCGTAGCGAAATAATTTTAAAAACATTATATTAAGTAATAATGAGACTATATTTTGGTATATATTGATATTCTATTATATATTTTGATAAATACCAAAAATTCATCTCAAGGTCATTATATTTTTAATGAAAAAAAAGGTGATTTTTACACGAAATTTTTATGGAAATTTCAAAACACCATATTTTTTAAACCACTTGCACTACATTTAAATAATTTTTGTGGTTTATTAACTGTAATGAGTGTATGCTATTTTCAAATTTTCATGAAAAAAAAATTAACCAGTTTTTAGATATACAGTCCTAAAATATGGATTTTTGGGTCGAAGGGGTGTCATTATTTTAATTATAAAAAAATTAGCGTTACTTTTAGACATTCCATATTTCTTTATCTGAGAGTACTATAAACTATTTATTCAGAGAAAAAAAATCTATAGGTAGTGATTCTTATTTTTTTATACTTAATTATATACTTAATAACTAATGTGAAGTATCATACTATTTTCTTTGCACTCACGTAAAATTCTATATTCGACTCGAAATTATCCAACCTGTATAATAACATAATTATTGTTAAAACCAGATGCCACTTTCAGTTATGAAGAATAATATTTGAAACCGAACTGATCTTTGTTAAAAAAAAGGCCATCAGCAATCCTGTATTGTGGATGTGTTATTTTGTTTATGAATAGAATGGCGCCCCTTAATGTTTAATGGGGGCGCCAAAATCGTGTTTGCCAACTGGTTTTGTAATGAAGATATTTGTGGAGCTCCAAAATTCAATCTTGCAAACGTATTTGAGATACATTTTGTTTACATCAAAATAACATTAAAAAAATAGTTTTGATACTCATTTTGGCGCCCCCTAATGTGGCGCCCGGGGACACATGTCCCCCCCTGCCCCCCCCCTAGCTACGCCACTGAGCCGTGTGCCTTCCACACATGCTTAAATGCATTTCATGCCATGAAGAAAATAACCCCGTGGAGTTATATATAACGTAATAAACCCCGTGGAGCACCCGGTAAAGAATTGGTCTCCCACTCTTCTGTGTAAGTTTTCGAGTGTCCTGTAAAAGGCAGGTGTTCGAAAAAATTAAGACATTTTACATCTTAAATTCAGTGATAAGGTTTGCCACCCATCCTGAATGTCTTGATTTTAAATTGGCACGAAGATGACAGTTTGCATGTTTCTTACATGCAGCTGATCTGCTGGCTACCCCACTTATGGGATATGCCGTGATGGTATGGTAGTAGTAGTAGTAAGAAAATAACAATAAATCATAATCCAAACAAATTTTTACACAACGCGTTTTACATCTTTTCTTTTAATTTAAAGGTGACACGATGTATCTCAGAACCATAGTTTGAGTGATAAAACATATAGCGATTTCAACATTTATTTAATTGTATAAACTCTCTCTCTCTCTCTCTCTTTTATATAATTATAATATTTATTTTTTATCTGGGACAGTCACCAGTTCCAAAACTTCAAAATAAATAAGCATAAGTATCTTATGACGTGAATGCCTATTATTATTAATAATGTTCATAAATATATAAATTCATATTTCACCGAACAACATCAGATGATAATCGTTCAACAGTTAGGTATATCGATTACAAAAGAAAGCCGAAGTACTAAAATTCAAATCAAAGATTTATTACTTACCCTTGCCATATACGCGAAATATCTTGGATACTTGATGATAAATTAATGTGTCGATTTATAGGATGTGTAATGGCAGGTCATTCCCTACGGAACTACGGAACAGTAATGTATATGATTGTATGGCTAATATAATGTACCTACCAAATTTTTGCTTCGTGGCAATTCTCGCATAATCATTATTTTGAAGAAAAGTAACGTCACTATACTCTATATAATACTATTACTACTATTAACATATGTATGTATTGTTATATAGGTAGGTACTATTACCTCCGCAATTTAATTCTGGTATGTATACAAGATGCGAGTAGGTACATAGGTAGGTATAAGTAATTATTATATATCTCTAGTCCAAAATTACTGGTTCAAAGTTCAAAATGTTCAATAAAAATATTTTGGAGATGAGAATCGGTTGTGTGAATCTTATCGAAATATTTCCTTAAAAGATCATAATTATAGGAGGTAGGTGTGTGTGTGTGTGTTACTATGTTGTGTTGGTGTAGGTTCTAAAGAACATTATACAGTATTGTGCTGGAGTTGGAAACCACGATAATACAAATTTTACGCCTCAAAGAAAATTTAAAAGCTATAATAAAATGTTATGTTCACACTCTCCAAAGGAATTCAACCAAAATGTTTTTGTTCAACTTTTTGACGGAATATTAAAAAAAGATAATCGTGCGTTGGAAAACACCGTCATAAATTGAGATTATTTAACACTACACAAGCATGGCATACAATGGCATACAATTCCAATTTCAATACCCCACAAAGTAACAAAAAACAGACTTGAACAATATTTACTTAATTACATATATAGGTAGGTATAACTTACAAGTACCTTAACTCAGCTAACAAAATCACCTAAAGCTATACGCACCCCTTACCTTGTTATTAACGTATGTAGGTAGGTACCCATTTTAATATTATATACCTACGCGTGAGACTGTTTGTAAGAGTAAATGCATCTTATCTTTGTAGCCATTTATTGTTTTAATGTTTCCAACAGTTAGGTATTTGACTAGTTATTAGGTACTAACATCGTAGGTATAAAATGTGACATAGCCTATTATATAATTATACCATCCACCATGCCACTCCCGTGGGGAATGGCGCGAAGAAAAGGAGAGAGTGTAGAGTGGGGGTATGGAACATAAGGGGAGGAATGGATGGAAAGATGAATGAACTGATGGATGTAATGAATGGAAAAAATCTAGATATTGTGTGTTTAAGTGAAACTAAAAAGAAAGGCAATGGATTATGTGAGCTCGATGGTATGATAGAAATTTGGTCTGGAGTGCCTGAAGAACAGCATGCGTGTCAAGGTGTAGGAGTGATTCTTGCAAGGAGAATAGCAGAATGTATGAATGGATACGAGTGTGTAAACCCAAGACTCATTTGGGTTCGTCTCAAAGTAGGGCTGACAAGACTTCTCCTAATTGCAGGCTATGGCCCTGGAAACGATGCTAGAGAAGAAGAGAAGGATGAGTTTTGGGATAGTATGAAAAAGATAGCAGAAGCTAAGAAAGACAATGAAAGGATTTTACTGGCTGGAGATTTTAATGGATGGGTTGGAGTGAGAAGAAGAGACTACGAAAGCGTGTTAGGTGATCACGGTGATGCAAGAGTGAATGATAATGGAAAAAGACTGCTTGAGGTATGCATGGAATGGGATCTCTTTGTGTCCAATACGTTTTTTGGGCACAAAGATATTCATTTGTTTACTTGGGAGAGAGGGTGTGAGAGATCCCTAATCGATTATGTATGTGTTGACTCAAATCTTCGGAAAGCCACCATTGACACGCGTGTGTATAGGGGCGCTGAGCTGGAAACAGACCATTTTCTTGTGGTTTCAAGAATATGCTTGTTCTCTGGCTGGCGGTCTAAAACACATAAAGTTGAAAAAGCTAAGAGGATAAAAGTCGAAAAGTTGAACGACAAGGAGTGCAGGGAAAAGTATGAAAGAGAAACGAGAATGAAATTTTGATGCAAATGAAGGCAATGGACTGAGTGTAAATGAGAGATGGAGTGTCATGAAACAAGTGCTAGTGGACTGTACAAAAGATATCTGTGGAGAAACTGTGATTGGACGGAAAAAAGGTGATGCATGGTGGGATGATGAGGTTAAAGACGCAGTTAGGAAGAAGAAGAATGCATGGATGGATGTGTTAGCTTCACGTTATCTAGATCAAGAAAAAATTGAGAGTGCTAGAGAAATGTACCAGGGATGTAAGAAAGTAGTTAAGGTACTGATAAAGGAAAAAAAGAAATTATTGGATGAGGAAGAGTGTAAGAAACTATCGGAAAGTGTGAAAGGAAATATGAAAATGTTTTGGAAAGAAGTAAAGCGCAAAAGAAGCAACAATGAGATGAAAAGTTTGAATGCGATTAGAAATAAAGAGGGATGTATGTTGATGAATGGTGTTGACGTTGTGAATAGATGGAAAGAATATTTTGAGGAGCTGTTTGAAAGTGGAGGCGAATATCCAAGCCAGAATAGTGAAAGGGAAAACGCGAATGAAACAAGGGATGAAGAAATAACTATGGATGAGGTTAAGAATGCATTGAAGAAAGCAAAGAATGGCAAAGTGGTTGGGTATGATATGATCTCTACGGAATTCATCAGTCTGAGTGGGCTGAGGACTCTCGAATGGTGTCATGCACTCTTTAACCAGTGTTGGAGGGAAGGTTGCAGAAAAGCTGTGATATGCCCTTTATACAAAGGAAAAGGGTCAAGACTAGAATGCGGGAGTTATCGGGCCATCAGTCTGCTGAGCTCGGTGGGGAAACTGTATGCAAGAATACTGATTGAAAGAGTTCGAAAAGTAACTGAGACGAATGTATGGGATGTACAAGGTGCCTTTCAGAGTGGTAGAGGGTGTGTAGATCAGATCTTCTCTTTGCGAATGGTGACAGAGAAGCTCCTGGAGAAACACCAGAAGCTTTTGTGCGCGTTTGTTGACCTCGAAAAGGCTTATGATAAGAGTAGATCGTGAAAAAATGTGGCAAGTACTATCAATGTGTGGGGTGGGTAGTCAGCTAATTCGCGCCATTGCGTCCCTATATACAGGAAGCTCTGCGTGTGTTAGAGTGAATAATAACCTGTCGGAATGGTTCACACTGACCAAAGGAGTGAAACAAGGGTGCGTTATGTCGCCATGGCTGTTTAACCTATACATTGATCATTGTATTCGTCCATTGAAAGAGATGAATGTAGGTGTTGATTTGAATGGGATGAATGCAAGAGCATTAATGTTTGCTGATGATTTGGTATTGATGACTGAAAGTGAAAGTGACCTACAGCGAATGATGACGTGTGTGTATGAAAATTGCGCGATGAATGGATTAAGAATGAATGCAAAAAAGACAAAAATTATGGTGTTTGAAAGAGGAAGTGAGAGAACAGTATGCCAGATAACGATTGACAACGAAGTGTTAGAGCAATTTGACGAATGTGTGTACTTGGTTAGTTTGTTCAAGAGAGATGGGAAGTGTGAAAGCGATATTGAAAGGAGAAAAGTTGCTGGTAATAAGGTAAATGGTGCAATCCGACCAATAATTGCAAATACAAACATATCTACCACAGCTAAAAGATTAGTGCACTCTGCTATCTTAGTGCCAACACTCATGTATGCAAGTGAGACGTGAACATGGTTAAAGAAGGATGAAAGTGGCATAAATGCAGTTGAAATGAGATCGTTGAGAAGGATGTGTGGTAAAAGTCTGAGAGATCGTGTGCGTAACAGTGATATACGAAAGGAATGTGGAATGAAAGTTGGTGTGGTTACAAGGATGAATGTTAATAAGTTACGATGGTTTGGGCACGTGGAAAGAATGAATGAGGACAGAATGACCAAGAAGATATATTTAGCTGAGAGGATTGGTGCTCGGAGACGTGGACGTCCGAGAATCAAATGGCAAGATCATTTAAATCAAATCCTACAGGACGGTCACGTGTTGAGCACATTGAACAGGAGAGCATGCATGAGGAATTGTATGACAGTGACGGAAGCGAAAGATGTACGCAAGGATAGAAGAAAGTGGCGCTCGATCCTTTCTGCCTACCCCGCAAGGGAAGCGGCGTGATGTTATGTATGTATTGTGATGATCCTACCTATTTCAAACCGTTCTAAACTCCGAATTTGCAACATCCTAGCTTCTAAACTATACCTACTGTAATAATTGATTCCCAAACTAGAAGTGACAACCCTATTCAGCTAGCTAAGAATTGTATGAATTTTCGCATTGTTGCAAATATACGCACGAAATATCGCATTCCTAATTGAATTAATTAACGAATTTTGGCCTTCGTGATCGTCTCGATTTATCTATTAACTATTTTCATAGATTTAGACCCAGTACGTTGTGTTTTGACGATAATTTTACCTACGTTGTGTATTTTTTTTAAAACGCAAAATAAGTCACCTGAAATATACATTTCAATAATCAAAAAGAACAACAAAATCACAAAATCAATAAAACAATTTAAACATGAATTTTGATACATATTAACTCTGAGGTCAACTTTGACGTCAGATCACTTACCTTGAGATACTGTAAAATAACATAATAAAAATAGTGCATAATAAAACATAACGAAATATAACATAACAATCATCATAACATAAAATTCAAATAATATTATTCTATATCATTACGAGAATGTTGTATGGTAACTGGTTGCCGATCTATGTCCCTACATAAGATAACCATTTCATAGTTTCTATAGCCGATGTATGTACATATGTTCTACAACATACCTACTAATTCGTTGCGTCGTAAAGGACAGTGGCGCACCCCAAAACATTACCTTATTACTTTTGAATATTAATTAAATTTCAACACAATTGCTATGACATCATTTTCAGAGGCTAACTACCATGTTAGTGCATGAAAAGCATGCTGCGTCCATGCTAAAGGAGCGCCGCCTCCGCTCCCTCACGTCTCAAACTGTCCCATGCCGCATTTTGAGCCCGAGTGCACTATTCTACAGCCGAATATATATAAAATAATATATAAGATATATTATCACTAGGACATGCAATCTGTTGCAAACATGCGGACATGCAATCTGTTGCAAACATGCGGACATGCAAACATATAATAATATTAGTCCTAAAGATTCCTGATCATTGAGCTTCAGCCAAAGGGCGCAGATAACCCCTTCAAGCTATACTCTAGCAGAAATTCGAGGAATGGAGCTGTACCTGCTTCAGTCGGAGAACATTTGAAATAAATACTTTTTCATTGGTTAAGTTGATTTATACGCAGAGAAAGCACCACCAATCTCTACGCACATCCAACCAGGTTAATGATTGCAAGGAGTGTTCTTACAGAACTGATAAGATAGACTACTAATACAGTTAGCAATATCACGAACAGTGATTTACCAACCAGTTAATAATAATTAAAGTTAATTAAACATAATATCCATTTACAATTGCCCAAAGACCTTATAATGGATTGTGGGTCCTCCAGCATATAGGGAAAGGAGAGAGTTTTGTTAGTTGAACTATGTACTTATATTTACAAAATTTGATTTAAATAATTATCATGCATAATTATATACTACAATATCATATATTTGTTAAGAAAGGAATAACGTCGTACCCAAATCGTCTGGGGCCTAACAAACGACTGGACAAAACTACATTCCCTAGAAGGAAAAGGGTTTATGTAGGGATTTTTGGATAAATGGTATTAATATAAATATATTAATATAATAATACATAAACAATACGATATAACCATGCCTTGCAAAAATGTTAATTAATACATTCTAGAATGTCACAGCAATATAAGTAGAAAAATCCAGTAAGTTTATAGAAGACAAATGACATCGATGATAAAATATGTAATTAAATAAATAAATAATATCCTGCTCAACATAAAGCTTCTCTCCAAACTGCTTAATCCTTCGTAATGGTAAAATAAATTAAATAAAAATATAATATTAGGTAGATCTGTGCGCCACTGCTATTGGTCTAGTTCTAGGCGTGTCGTACCGCGCTATATTATATCAGTCACAGGTACATACATACATACATACAAAATTATACTGAAAATAACATATATATATAACACATAATTCCTTTGTTTTCAAAATCTGTAAAATAATAAATCCTTGAGTACAAATATTGCCTTGTAGACAATAGACATCCTGAGAGTATCCTAGCACCTAGATATGAATAATAAAATAATATTAAAACACTTAGCTTTGCGGCTGGCAGGTAACTGAATCTGTTATTTAATACAATTATTATTTAGGATGTAAAATATTATATCCACTCTGTACGTGAATATCACTCCAAAATCATAAATAATACTTTGGTTGTGTCCAACAATTAATTATTCTTTAATCAATAAATTCCAACACTGCTTTTAAAACTAATATGGGCACAACCTAATTTCTTAAGAATTCGAAACGAACTGCCAGGAGTAATATGTGTCCTCTCTTCAGACCCTGAAAATGTCGACCCAAAGCAACAAAAAAACTACATCCATCTCTTCCAGACACACACCGAAATATATCTCTATCTGTCCCCTACATAGATAGTTGTGTTCAACAACCACTTGAGATTGCCTCATTCCCAAATTAATTACCTACTACAAATATACGATCTAGGTATATAAAAATAATATACACCGTCTTGTATATATTCATTTCATCACATACCCCCCCTTGAGATCATGCTGAAGACAAAATGGATGAGGCATTATCTCACAAACAATTATTTACTTTCTAATTATTTTTCATAATTATTTAATTCCAACTTTCGAGTCCGCCACTGTATATTCCGATAGGTCGTAGGTACCTCGTCAGCTGTGCTCCTCTATTCAAGTCATCAATAATAATAATACATGCATGCACATAACACACCGATGCGTCCACTTGAGAAATTCTCGTTCAATATTATTGTCCCAACATAACATAATATTTTAATATTCTGTTATATTTTATTATTTCGAGTTTTGTTATTATTTTAAGTCATCACATCTATAGAACATAAAATAGTAATAACAAGTTTATCCCAATACTTAAATATCCAAGTTGCATTTTGTTAAAATTCGTTTCATGTGATCATATTCACACATCATTATAATTATCCATAGTACTTGTGGTTCCCTATAGTCCATATATGCATTCTTCAGGGTGATCCAATTCGCTGGTAACACCAATCTTGTATTACTCGCCAGATGTCTCATATCCATGATTCCTTTGCCGATGCAGCCAGTAGTCCTGCAGCACACAATAGATACGCAAATCGTCCTCTCCGTACCGACACAAATTCAAGACATTCAAAACGGCGGCAAACCTCATTGTATCCAAGATGCTAAATGTCTTAATTTTCTAGAACACCCGTCCTCCCACAGGACACCCGAAAACTCACGGAAGAAAGTGGGAGACCAACTCTCCACCGGCAACCCATCCTAAATAACCATTCATCTCTCAGCACCATCACGCTGCGTCTCAGATGGGGTAGACAGAGAGAACCAAACGACAAATCCTTCTATCTTGGCACACATCCCTCGCCTCCATCACTGCCTTACAATTTCCCACACAAAGCATACCGATTTCTCCCACACAACACGCGGCCGTCCATAAGAATTCGATCCACGTGATCAAGCCACATAATTCTACAAGTAGTGCAACATCCTCCAGCTAACCAACAAAATTCGTGATAATATGTTGACAATGTGCCTAAATAATTTCAAACGCGAACAGCTAACTCAAAATACCTATAATTACGTACCTAAAATAAATCACCCATAATAATACCACAAATAATTAAGAGGAAGATAACGTACTATGTTCTTGAACATCCAGGGGTAAGTGGTGGGAACCCCTCCCTCAATGTGTTTACGCACATTCACGCATATAAGATACATGACACAATATTTAAACGAGTTGCATTGACAATATCTACATAATACATCCCAATATGTTATTCTATAATAGGTAAGTAGAATTATAACAGTCACCTAATGTATATACCTACATATTAAGTATATATAAATAAATCTTCCTCATTCATTTCAAAAGTCCTGAAAAAAAAACACTTATCTATTTCAAAACTATCACACACACAACCAAATATAATACACACAATTGTAACTCCATATGCACATATCATAATATTCGTTCCACTTGTAAAATAATATTAAAAACTAAACACTTCATAGTTCACATTTAAATAACTTTACTCTAACACTATTGAATAATATTATTATAATATTTGACACCACAATTTTAAAATTATAACACATTAAATAGTTTATTCCATTTGTGACATCGATAGATTCACAATCGATTCTCAAACTGTTACATCATAGCGTTGTACTTTCTTATCAAATTACTTCTCTTCAGCGATTTATGTTATTGTACACCACTCTCTTTTGGGTTAACAGAGAGGATCCAATGCTACATAATCTCATCACATCACCCTTCTGGCCTCCAATAAAACTACTATCATCGCTGTCTAAACTTTTCACCAAGTTTCTTGCAAGTAAATCATGTTGGTATCCTACCAACAGATATTCAACATCAAATATTTCCTATATAACCTCGTATACTTTATGTTTCAGATTTCCTTGTTCCATTCAGACAATATCATCAAATCAGTCCAAAAGTTTAACAACCACTGATTTTATACATCCCGTTAGGTACTATAATATCCCGTATACCTTTCTGCTTGCATCTTTATTTAAAACTATAGTTTTTTTTTCATTCCAGTAATAATATTATTTCCTATCTCGTTCTTGGTTTAGAATAATATAACGTTTTAATCATTATTATATCCTAGGATTCATAGGTTGTAGGTACATCTTATTTCTCTATTTGGAAGACGATGTATTATATCGGCGAACATCAACCTCTTTTCTCCTTAGAACATTTTCATAAATGAGTATTCTCTTGTCCTCAATTTTGAAATGATAGATACCACCTTTCAGGGTATACCAAGAGTTCCAACGTTTCCTAAAACTCAAGATCCTGGAATGCCCCTCCTGGTTTTAAAGAGTATACTTTCCGTGTAGACTGTCTCCACTCTTAGCCGATCATTCCCCCCCCCCCCCTAGCCTGTAATTTCTTCCAGCTAACCGTTTAACATATAACCGTAATCATAATCAATAATCATTCGGCTATCGCCTTCTCATCCGCTCCATGCATATATTGTATTATGTATGTTATCAGATACTCATAAACTCTGGTCTAATATTATTTCCAACTCAATAATATATTCACCATTCTTACCCCGATAATAACTTTATTTCACACCCCAAATAATTAACTTGACAGAATTCTAAAAGTTTAAAAACAAACACTTAACTTACAAATACTGTAAAATGTTAAGACCCTATTCCTCAAGAAATAATAATACCTATAATATCAGTCCCTAACAAACATGTACTTGATACATATAACTAACATCAAACTATATACCTACCTATTATTTATCCATCTTACCCAAATACTATAATATCTAAGAATCCTAAAAACTCTAGTCATACACCTACCCATATACATAAAATAAACTCCACATACCTAATATTCATGTTAACACGTCTACTTGGGAATATGATTGTATAATATTCCATTTTTCTAACACCAAATCTACTTATGAAAGTACATATTTTCGGTACCTATATACATTATTGAATAAAATAAAGAACTATTCAGGGTTTCAACATATATATACCTATCCAATTTTATACCTGAATCACAAGCGTTCTTTATTAGACTATTCATAAGGACATAATTCCGAATGAACTATTAAGGGTTCACCATTCTCATGCATAACGTAAGATATATACCTATAGATAGCCAAACATAAATATAATGTCGCCAAACTCGACTAACACTATAATCCATGGGTAACCAACCCGCGGTTCTCGAAGTAAAAATCATCAACCAATTTTCTCACTACATCTCCCAAGAATAAATTTTATTCCTCCCCTCAAAAACCAAACACATTCCTCTGTCCATAACCCAGTTCTACTCCTCAAAACCCATTTATGCCCCCCCCCCCTCCAATATTCATGATTTTAGTTATTTATCATCGCAAACCCAAAACCCACTTCTACTCCGTAAAAACCCAGTTTATGTCTGCAATGACAGACATAATATTCTGGTCCAAGGCACCATTTGTGATGATCCTACCTATTTCAAACCGTTCTAAACTCCGAATTTGCAACATCCTAGCTTCTAAACTATACCTACTGTAATAATTGATTCCCAAACTAGAAGTGACAACCCTATTCAGCTAGCTAAGAATTGTATGAATTTTCGCATTGTTGCAAATATACGCACGAAATATCGCATTCCTAATTGAATTAATTAACGAATTTTGGCCTTCGTGATCGTCTCGATTTATCTATTAACTATTTTCATAGATTTAGACCCAGTACGTTGTGTTTTGACGATAATTTTACCTACGTTGTGTATTTTTTTTAAAACGCAAAATAAGTCACCTGAAATATACATTTCAATAATCAAAAAGAACAACAAAATCACAAAATCAATAAAACAATTTAAACATGAATTTTGATACATATTAACTCTGAGGTCAACTTTGACGTCAGATCACTTACCTTGAGATACTGTAAAATAACATAATAAAAATAGTGCATAATAAAACATAACGAAATATAACATAACAATCATCATAACATAAAATTCAAATAATATTATTCTATATCATTACGAGAATGTTGTATGGTAACTGGTTGCCGATCTATGTCCCTACATAAGATAACCATTTCATAGTTTCTATAGCCGATGTATGTACATATGTTCTACAACATACCTACTAATTCGTTGCGTCGTAAAGGACAGTGGCGCACCCCAAAACATTACCTTATTACTTTTGAATATTAATTAAATTTCAACACAATTGCTATGACATCATTTTCAGAGGCTAACTACCATGTTAGTGCATGAAAAGCATGCTGCGTCCATGCTAAAGGAGCGCCGCCTCCGCTCCCTCACGTCTCAAACTGTCCCATGCCGCATTTTGAGCCCGAGTGCACTATTCTACAGCCGAATATATATAAAATAATATATAAGATATATTATCACTAGGACATGCAATCTGTTGCAAACATGCGGACATGCAATCTGTTGCAAACATGCGGACATGCAAACATATAATAATATTAGTCCTAAAGATTCCTGATCATTGAGCTTCAGCCAAAGGGCGCAGATAACCCCTTCAAGCTATACTCTAGCAGAAATTCGAGGAATGGAGCTGTACCTGCTTCAGTCGGAGAACATTTGAAATAAATACTTTTTCATTGGTTAAGTTGATTTATACGCAGAGAAAGCACCACCAATCTCTACGCACATCCAACCAGGTTAATGATTGCAAGGAGTGTTCTTACAGAACTGATAAGATAGACTACTAATACAGTTAGCAATATCACGAACAGTGATTTACCAACCAGTTAATAATAATTAAAGTTAATTAAACATAATATCCATTTACAATTGCCCAAAGACCTTATAATGGATTGTGGGTCCTCCAGCATATAGGGAAAGGAGAGAGTTTTGTTAGTTGAACTATGTACTTATATTTACAAAATTTGATTTAAATAATTATCATGCATAATTATATACTACAATATCATATATTTGTTAAGAAAGGAATAACGTCGTACCCAAATCGTCTGGGGCCTAACAAACGACTGGACAAAACTACATTCCCTAGAAGGAAAAGGGTTTATGTAGGGATTTTTGGATAAATGGTATTAATATAAATATATTAATATAATAATACATAAACAATACGATATAACCGTGCCTTGCAAAAATGTTAATTAATACATTCTAGAATGTCACAGCAATATAAGTAGAAAAATCCAGTAAGTTTATAGAAGACAAATGACATCGATGATAAAATATGTAATTAAATAAATAAATAATATCCTGCTCAACATAAAGCTTCTCTCCAAACTGCTTAATCCTTCGTAATGGTAAAATAAATTAAATAAAAATATAATATTAGGTAGATCTGTGCGCCACTGCTATTGGTCTAGTTCTAGGCGTGTCGTACCGCGCTATATTATATCAGTCACAGGTACATACATACATACATACAAAATTATACTGAAAATAACATATATATATAACACATAATTCCTTTGTTTTCAAAATCTGTAAAATAATAAATCCTTGAGTACAAATATTGCCTTGTAGACAATAGACATCCTGAGAGTATCCTAGCACCTAGATATGAATAATAAAATAATATTAAAACACTTAGCTTTGCGGCTGGCAGGTAACTGAATCTGTTATTTAATACAATTATTATTTAGGATGTAAAATATTATATCCACTCTGTACGTGAATATCACTCCAAAATCATAAATAATACTTTGGTTGTGTCCAACAATTAATTATTCTTTAATCAATAAATTCCAACACTGCTTTTAAAACTAATATGGGCACAACCTAATTTCTTAAGAATTCGAAACGAACTGCCAGGAGTAATATGTGTCCTCTCTTCAGACCCTGAAAATGTCGACCCAAAGCAACAAAAAAACTACATCCATCTCTTCCAGACACACACCGAAATATATCTCTATCTGTCCCCTACATAGATAGTTGTGTTCAACAACCACTTGAGATTGCCTCATTCCCAAATTAATTACCTACTACAAATATACGATCTAGGTATATAAAAATAATATACACCGTCTTGTATATATTCATTTCATCACAGTATGTATGTATAATTATACCTGATGTAGTAGTCATATTATTTGTAATAAATACATAGACACCTGTTACTTGTTAATTAGGATATACTTAGGTCAATAGAGCCCGGAATCGTAATTAGGATATATATAGGTCAATAGAGCCCGGACTCGTAATTAGGATATAGGTCAATAGAGCCCGGACTCGTAATTAGGATATAGGTCAATAGAGCCCGGACTCGACGATATTTGATTCTCTTCTCTGACGTAACCATCACCTGATTAAAATTATGTAGAATTTTATTTCAACCTACGTACAATATGATAGATCATTGGATAATGTCTAGGTCGGGTTGGATACCTACCACCCTACCAGTACCATGTAATCATATTGTACCATTTATTTATTACTAGTTGACCGAGCGAACTTCGTACCGCCTAACAATCAATGAGAGATTAATCTCTTTACAAACTCCCGAGGTTCCTAAACTTTTTCTCTCATAGACTACTTTAAAAAATTTGCTGGTTCCGGTGGACCCCCTGTATTTCTACCCTCCCCCCGTCGCTAAATTTTCGAAATAGTATAGGAATATGAAATAATTCAAAAACTCCTCAGTTTTCTTACAGAGTATTTTCTCACAGTACCTTTTTCAACTATGTTCCGGGTAACTGTACCGACTATCGTTTATGTCAATATCTGGTGCTTCTGCCAAATATCCGATACTTTAACTATGGATTCGTGGACCCCCGCTTACGACTCGTGCACCCCCATTTTTTAGTCACGCCATCGTAGACCCCCGTCGAGTCTCCCGTGAATCTCTGGGGATACACCTGGACCACTTTGGGAATCACTGGTATAGTGTAAAAAAATTAAATTAATTTATGTTGAACAATTATATTTAACTCAGATTTGTTTATAAATTATCCGCTGTACGTAATATAATTATGTAGGTACTAATTTATTTTTTAGGTAAATAAATACCTATTCATTTAAAATTTATAAAAATTCTTTCCATGATTTTTTCAAAATTGAAATTTCAGAACCACAGATGTTAAATTTTATGGATAACGATTCTAATTTGAAAATGTATACAAAAATGATGCTATAAATATCTATGAAAAAACTTGTTTTTTTGAACACAACAAACGTCATTTTCATACAAAAATAAAATTCGAAAATCCGACTATTCCGTTGGATTTTCCAAAAATTTTCTTTCACATAAACCGTCTCCTGATAATTACAAACACAACAAAAAAAAAGAATCACCCAATTCGGTTCAGCCGTTCTCAAGTTATGGAGTGACATACATGGTCAATCGATTTTTATTTATAAGATTTAAACATTTCACATGTACATTTATTTTCATTTTAATAAGTAGGTATATTATAAAAGCACTTTTAATAGATTAGCCACACTAGCCTCATGGCTGTATTGTGATCATGCTATTAATTATACATACCTAAATCATTTATTCCCACTTTCTCACTTATATGTGCCTATTCAAAGTATACCTACACTACACGAATTAATTATAAAATGACAAACCATTTTCCTTTCTGAGAGAGATGATTTGTTACCGAACAATGAAGATATTTCCCAGATTATAGGTATACTTTACAGCATTACAACAAGTTTGGCAGAAAAACTTTCATAACTTGTTGACGCTGCGAACATTTCGATGTGATAAAATATGAAAACAAATATTAATTATTACCAACATTAGTTTTTTACTTAAAAAAAACTTGATAGCTTCAATGAATTCGTTTAAAAAAAGCATATTTCTACAAATTGAAATCGGGTGTGTATTTTTGGTAGATAATGCACGAGAATTCTACAATTTTTCATATATATTTTTTCAATAGGTATTAATTACTAAAAGTTAGAAAGCTAATACCTAAGTGATAGTATTAGATTGATATTTAGAATTCTTTTTTTAGAAATATTAATTTGATAAACGTGATAACGTTGATAAACATCCTAAAATTATTATATTTTGTTTTATCACTCAAACTATGGTTCTGAGAAACGTCGTGTCACCTTTAAATTAAAAGAAAAGATGTCAAACGCGGAGATTAATAATTTGTTTGGATTATGATTTTATTGTTGATTTCTTATTAAAAAAATCATTTTTTTGATAAAATTTCTCATATTTTGAAACCAAAAATCACCACATGAACTCGATTTTTAGTTGATAAAAAATATTTGCTAAAATCCATAATATTTATATTATGCTTAATAGGACGAATAAAAAAATATTTGCTAAAATCCATAATATTTATATGCTTAATAGGACGAATAAAAAATATTTTTATAGGACACAACCGTGACAATCCAGTTCCAATCTACCGTTTATAATAATTGCAGATAGGTACCTAGGTACAGTATAGCAGTGCATTTGAGTCAAGGGTGACTTGAAGTACCTGTGGCCCTAGACAAATTGCATTTGGTGATCGACTACAAACGAACTTTTCGACAATGTACATATAATGTTATGGTACATTGTCGAAAAGTTAATTTGCCAAATGTAATTTGTCTAGGGCCCCTGTACCTAGTTGTTAGTATGTAGTTTTATTACAACAGTTTGATATACCTACTTAAGAGGCCTTGAACCTCAAATTAAACAATAAGTAAAATGAAACATATATGTATGTAGGTTTGATAATAGAGAGGAAAATTTATCAAAATAATGATCACTTTAAAAACATTCTTATTATGGGTTATGTTATGATTTTATAACCAGGGCCGTCTTTAAACTATTTGAGGCCCTGGGCACATTAGGATCATGGGGCCCCTATGACCTTGAGAAAACACTATTTAGTTATAATAGATAATGAAAGTAGACAAACAAGGTTCTAAATTTATTTTTATTTAGTTACTAACTATAAAAAAATTGGAAATATAAAAAATATTCTACAAAAGTAACTCGCTTAGCATAAATTCCTTAGATTAATTCTATGTTGATTGCAAAGGCACCCTTCTAGATTTAAGATGAGCAAAATCGTTAATCACTTCTTCAAAATCTATGGTATTGAGAATAATATCACATTCTATCATAGATTTTTATATATAATACCTAGATGGAGTACTCGTATGTATTTTCATTGTAATAAAGTGAGGCACCATTTTTCGGCACTTTTGACAGATCGGTTGGCGAAAAGAAGTGTAGTAAATCGCTTAAAACGTCGACAAGAACGTCAAAAAATGTCCAATTACGTTTATATAAATGTAAAAATGATATATTTTGTAAAATTGCGAGAAATATTTCATAAAATGTAGGAAACACTACACGCTTTCGCCAACCGTTCTGTCAAAAATTCATAGATTTTTTGCCTCACTTTTGTAAATGAGTCAGGGTTCTAGGTTTTGTATGGAATTCTGTGCATTCTATGGACATCAGCGACAAACTAGTTAATCTCTCTTGAAGAATTGTACTTCTTAACAGTGGTCTCGAACCTACCGATTTTTCGGTATTTATACCGAAATTGGGCCGTGTTTTACCGATATACCGAAATAGTCTAGTAATCTACCGATTTTTTTCTAAAAAGGAAAGTACTTACCTGGTATTGACATCGTCAGTACAAATGCCCGGTACATTTAGTAAAATATTGAAATATGGTAGTTCTTCGGACAAATACCGATTTTGGGCACATTTGGGTACAAATATACCGATTTTAGCGGATAGTTCTACCGATATTGGACAACGACGTTCGAGACCACTGCTTCTTAATTCATTTTTTATTCGTTTCAATTTGGAGAAGGAGCGTTCTCCGCTGCAGTTAGTTACCATCATGCTTAAAAATATTCTCAATGCAATTTCTACGTTAGGAAATGTGTCTTCAATTTTGTTTTGCTTTAATAGATTATATTATACTTCCTGTACTTAGGTGCTTCATTTTCACTCTGAACATTTTTTAAGTATTCTTTTAAATGTTGACATTCTATTTCTAACTCTTTTTCATTTACATCTTCGTGATAGATTTCAGAAAATTCTTTGCATCCTTGTCGTATCTCTTCGGAATTCAGAGTTTTTATGTGAAAAAATAAACTAAAACGTTGACTAACGGTCTCATATGAACTTAGTCGCTGTTTTAGATGAACACTCAAGGTATCGATTATTGGGAGAAAGGTTTCTACGTTGAATCGCTCTTTTCCATTCAATTGGACTGATGGCGCAGAGCCATAAAAAAAACTCTGCCGTGAGCTTCTACGTCTTGTTCTTTGAGATAGATCCTTGTAGTCAGATTCTGGGTTCTTTTCTTTGGCAGATGATTCGAAGTTATCAAATTTATCCCTGAGGTTAGTAATAAAATCATGAAGTGAAGTGAACAAATTGGTTGCAACGTCCAGTGTTATTGTTTCTTTCTGAAGATAATTACTTGTTTTGTCTATTATTTCCAATATAGAGCTCCAGATTTCCGTCAGTATAATAAATTCTAGATTTCTCATTTTTCTAGACAGACTAAGAGCTTCGTTTCTAGTTTCTCGTGCCTGTTCAGTATCGTTTGCGATGGTGATTAAAGCTTCTATTGCAAAGCGCTTACTGCATCAGCTCGGGCTGACCATCTGGTTTGTGAAAGACTTTTAACAACTTTTTTTGAACCTACATAAATGTTCTGTTAACATATTCCATCTGTGGGTAGAGCCGGAAAAAAAGTTGTACACTTTCTGAACTATTTCAAAAAACTGTGATGCCTCCGGTACACACCCAGCAGCATGGACACCTACCAAGTTTAGTGAATGTCCCGCACATGGTACAAAGGTGGCAAATTCACATTTTTCCTTGATTCTTGTTTGTAGACCACTATACTTTCACGACATATTTGAAGCATTGTCGTAGCTTTGTCCTCTGCAATCTTTTATGGGAATATCATGTATCTCTAAAAAAATTAAGATGGTCTCCGCTAAATACTTAGATTTATGCTCTTTAATAGGTATAAATTTCAAAAACCTTTCAACAGGAACAGTCTTTTACGTATCGAATGATGAAAGTTAGCTGGTCAATATGAGACAGATCGGGCGTACTGTCAACGCTAATGGAAAAATATTTTGCTGATTTAACTTCATTTATAATTTTTTTTAGAACCTGTTTTCCCATTACTTCAATAAACTCATTACAGATATTTGCTGATAAATACGAAATGTTACCCTTTCCAGGATTCCCAAATTTTTTTAAGTGATCTGCAAGAAATGGATCAAATTCACTCAATAATTCCACGCAACCCAAATAATTTCCATTGTTTGGAGATCCTAGGATCTCATTGTCGCCGCGAAATGGAAGTCCTCTCGATGCCAAAAATTTTACAACAGCTACAATCCGTTTAAGTACCTACGTTTCTCCAGTAATCCACTTCCTTTTGATGTTGAGATAATAAGTCCATAATTATCTACTCTACCAACCGCTTTACTTCGTGCCAGATAAGTCATCATAGATTGCTTATGCGCTGGGCTATTTTCATGTGTTAAAATAATGTGATTAATATGCTTCCAATCATTACATCCATTCCGAGAGCAAAGATTAACATCAGTTGGGTTAAATAAGCAACATGAAAAACAAAATACAGAGCATTTGGAAGGCGAATACAGCAACCATTTTCTTTCAACGCTTTCATTGTTCTTTAATTTCCGAATAAATAATGCTTTGTTGAAATATCTCGTTACTAATTTATTACCATCTTTGTAGGTTCTAGATGCCTCGGAAAAGTCAGAATCTTTATTTTGAAAATATACTGGTCCTTTACCAATTAAAATTTCGCGATTTATTTCAATAAACTTTTCGTGGAAATAATCGGCGGGGTCGTGTGATATTAATTCTTCTGTGTTGGAAAACTGCAGTTCAATTGACACAGTTGTCGGTTTTAGTGAAGTCACTAAAGTTGTTGCACTTTCGTCGTAGGAATAGTCGCTTTCTGATTCTATCTCTTTATCAAAATTGGAACATGAAGGTTTAGAAATTCCCGCAATTTGTGATTGAGCTGACTCATCATGTGGAACATTAATTAGTTGATTGCTACTTACAGAAGTTTCTCCAGTAGTAGTAGTAAAATATGATTTAATTTTGGTAACTTTTCAATTATTTCTTTCTGATGTAGAGCTTTTTTCCTTTTTTCAGATCCAGTAGGATATGACCGTTTCGACATTTTATATTATAATTCAGTATTTAATTAATTTTATAACGAAAATATTCGCCAACACAAAACAGACAAACGACGATTTAATCAAACAATACAATTTTTTTATCAGAGCTCGACTCTCGAGCACAGTCAGTAACAACTACAAACAAAACAAGCGTCACAACATCGCAGACAAATACAGGGGAATTTCCGTTCATCAAGTCAAACGACGATCGATTCAAAATTAATGTTTTTCGGTAATACCTAAATATCGGTTATCATTATTTTGGTAATCTGGCAGGAACTAGGGGGCCCCATTCGATCGCGGGGCCCTGGGCACGTGCCCATAGTGCCCAGTGGGGAAGAGGGGCCTGTTTATAACATTCTTACAAATAATTAATACCTTGTCCGTGACATGAGCAATATATAACAGACTTTTTGATTATAAACAATCGTTGCTGGTATATATATCTACTGATACAAAATAATGAATTGAAATATCTAAATATGTAATATATGTACCTTATTATTTATTGTATTGACACTAAACAAATGTTCCTAATCAAAAAATACCTACCCATTGCATTATAAAGTCACAGTTTGGTGTATGAAGATCCTCTATCACAATACACCAGTAATATTAATAATATTGTATCGATAAATTCATATTTAGTGTAGATATTATAATATTATATAGGTACCGACATCAACAGCTGCATTCGAGTTCGTCTTCTTTATGATATTTTTACAATATACCTACTTACAAATTAATGATGGATTATTATTTGATCCTTATAAAGAGAGTATACCTACCTCCCTACTCATGATTCTTATAAAAGACAACATTATACGATAATACACAATCTTATTTTTTTGTTAATTTAAAATGTATTGTATCGTTAGATCAGTCACATATTGTTGGGTCTATCTATACATAGTACCTACACAAAACGCATAACACTATTTATTTTAGTTTTATAGTGGAATTCATAATAATAATAATGCGTGGAATCCTTAATAAAAATTCCTTGGAAATAATATGTATATTGGTGTGTTTTATATAGGTATACATACATAATATGTAAAAGGCTCACGCCGTATATGATTGAAATAAAAAATAAAATAATACAAGCATGTCTATAATGGTACATAATATAAAGGTGTTATATTACTATTAGATACCCCGGATAGTGTAGGTACCTACATATATACCTACCTATACAATAGTGGAACAATATACCTACTTACCAATTCTTATACCAGACACACTACCTACACACTCTATAAAATATTTAAATCTTTGGTATTTTCAACAATCCTACATGCGCAACAGGAAATTATTTAAATTGAATTTTAAACAATTTATTAAATTTGAGGTGTCTATACTTTATACCTAATAACTAATTAGTAAATAATATTTTAAAATTAACCGTATAAATGTACGCCAAATAATAGATAATAAATTTCATTCTTCAGAGTAATTTTTCTCAATTTTAAGGTTTGTGTCAGTCTTTTTGCTTACACTATTTGATAAACCTTATGAGGACTTTGGTAATTTACGGATGTAACATGTATGTATGTATTTACCTTTCCGGTCATTAGGCACTAAATGAGGTGACATACCTTAAAATGTCTTCGGTTCTCCTGACACGTCGCAGTTTTCAATGCTTATACCACTGTTAAGTCAATGGCAGACTTAATTTGGTCTGTACACCTTGCAGGGGCTCACCCTCTTCCTCTCGTCCCTTTTACGCCACCAGTGATGATAAATCATTCTCTGTCGCCTTACGACGTGTCCAAAAAATTTAAGTGTTACGTTGATGGGTGAGATCCTGTCTTCGATCTTTATTTCTTTGAGGATTGAGATGTTTGTCCATGGAATCCTCAGTATGGGTATCCAACAACACATCACAAATGCGTCTATTTTCTACCTCTCTCTGGCTCTTATCATCAAAGATCATCATCTTAGAAGAAGCAATCTCTATCGCATGGCTTGATTTCAACAAATCAGAGACCGTGAATTAATCTCAGTTAATTGATTTTGTTTACATGCTTCCAAGTTTCGACATTGTATGAATAGACGGAAAACATTAGTACCTACTTGAATTTCCTTAGATTTTATTGCAACTCGAAATTTTGTTATGAATTTATATAGGTATTTAACCACCATACAATTTATAAAAAACAATTTATTAATGTTTCCAAAACTATCAGCCCCCCTATAGACAAGCACGCACTTTTCGATCGACTACAAACGAATTTACGACAATCTACCTACATGTACTATGTAATTATGCGTTATTGTTGCGGTTATAGTCGTAAATTCGTTTGTAGTCGATCGACAAGTGACGGTTTGTCTAGGGAGGCAGTTATCCATACCGTGTCACGTAGGTACCCGTAATTATTTTTTCCTCTTGTCAGTCTGAAAGAAGGAGTGGAAAAAAGCGTGGACGGTCGGGACTATAAAGTTTACAGCGACCGAAAAAACAAATGGTCGACTAACAATGAACTGACTATTATTTTTGGGAAAAAAAATTAAGTTGCCTTAAATGACAGTAATACATTAACTTTTATCCTTACTAATAATTTTTAGTTGTGTGTATTTATACATTCTTTTGATAAATTCCTTTTATTTATAAAAGTAAATAGATACATCCTCACAAAAAAACTATATTCTTGTATCGCGAAGGTGGAGTAAGTCGGCAGTGGGGCCCGAACCCGAAATTTCCTGATCGAAAATACGGCTGCCGACCACTTTATTTTCACAATATTTTTGGTTTTATAAGGATGTCATATTAAAAAATGCAGTTTATTTTAAATATATAATATGTAGGTAGGTATTGCCTGTCAATTTTAAATTGTTTGTTCGCCACAAAGCTGTCACCTAAATAGTTATGCATGTGGTCCCACAAATTTCCGCTCATAGTTTCAGTCTCCCAGCCAGTAATTCCAAATACTCATTTCGGTATTTTTTGCAACGTATAATTTGAATTGTGTATTCTAGGTGTGTCTGTGTATCTTTGTTTGATGTATTCAGGTAGGCAATATTAAATTAAATTAAATAAAGAGAAGATGTTCTCGTTTAAGAAGATATTTTAGTTTTGATAATGATGATCTAGGAACTTTATAACAATAAACGTGTATTTTTGAACATGCATACTATTAAGTATTCTTACTTAAAAGAAAAGTTTTGATATAGCATAGCGCAAAGTTGTATAATACACGTCACCACATTCCGCTCAAGATGAGAATTTATTTATATACCTATTGTAATTACGTAATTATTTTTGTAATGTTTATAACATTTTGTATGTGAGTACGTATGTGCGATGTAACTAACTGTCGTTATTTTATAATTTATGTTAGAAGAAAGATGAAGGTAGAGACCATTTCGGGACTATGAATATATCTACTCAAGAATATTCTCACGACTTTACCCACGGCAAGTAGGATGGGACGAATGGCTAAAATATATTTCATTTTTATATGATTCATATCACATAATACGAAACAGATCCGAACATTAAATTCTTGAATTTAAAACTCACCTTGTATGTTGAGTAATTCAAATCTTACCTACTTCCTATAGGAAGTTATAGGGCTCTATAAAATAGACACTGATATGGGAATTATATAAGGATGCCCTACCACAATAATAAATTGAAGACCAAACATTCCAAAACAGCAAAGTTATTCAGAGGTGTCCCATTGTATTTAGTTAACCTCCAAAATTGAATATTTTATTTGTATGTCCTCAGAACCGTATAGGGCTATTTTGAAGTTTGGATTTGTCGATGGGATCAGCAGGGTTACTCTTGACAAAACTAAACACGATCTTAATCTAGTCTTGATCTTGATCATACGACGCACGAAGGGACAATGGTCAAAAACACCGCGCTACCGCTAGCGCGCGATCGTTTTGCGTGTATTTTTGGCCAATAGTCACTTCGTGCGTCGTATGATCAAGATCAAGACTAGATTAAGATCGTGTTTAGTTTTTTCAAGAGTAGCCCTGCAGGGCGGGAGTGTCTTGGGAGTAAATTTGACCCTTTTTGGTGGGAGCTGTCGAGGTGAGCACGTTTTTTATCGTGTCGTCTTGTCTCTCTTGGTGGAAATCAGATCTAGGAGGGATCTTCCTTTTGGATCGCTGAACAACCAAAAGTCTTCACCCTCTGAACAACCAAAAGTCTCTGGACAGCTTATTTCAGCCTCTCCCACAAATGTGTTTAGTATGTATTGAGTTTGTTTATAAAAATAAAAGACAATCAGGACAGTTCAGTTACAATAAGATTAAATTTGTCCTAGTGATGTTGAGCTCACTATATATATACGAGTAAGCCTATGGTTTTATTAGTATATGCTTGTCAATCAATATTGAAGAGTATTTTTTTTTTTTTAAAAAGATATATCTGGGTTTTGTTATAAACCCAAATACAACCTTATACACCTTTCACACTAAGCTAAAAACTTGTGTCGTGAAAGGGGAGTTTGCCGGCACCTGGGATCGAACCACGGACCCCTTGATCACAAGGCCGAGACTCTATCTCCAGGCTACCGACGAACCCTAGGTACCTAACTCTACCTCACAACCGGATATGTCAGGAGTTGTAGACCCTTGTTTACCTGCACATTCAAACCAAAATTGTCCTCACGGGCAGGCCTTAAGGGTCAGCCGGCAAAAACCGCCATCGTGGGAATCTATTAAACTCCTTCTCTCTTCAGTTTCCCTTTTGAAAGCGAGTAAATTTATTAAGAAAAGAATACATAAACAAAAAAAATAAATAAAATAATAAAAAATAGGACAAGAAAAAAATAAAAACAAAAATTTACTTATTTATATTATTATTATTATACCATCACGGCACATCCCACAAGTGGGGTAGCCAGCAGATCAGCTGCATGTAAGAAACATGCTAACTGTCCTCTCCGTGCCAATATAAAATCAAGACATTCAGGATGGGTGGCAAAATTTACTTGATTTGGTGAATAACAGAAGGCCAAGGTGAGGTCAGCCAACAGTGTAAGAAGATGAATAAGTTTAAAAAAATTCAAAAATCTAGTGTGGACAAAAAACTGACAGGTTGGAAAATATGCGCAATCGACCCTATAGTAGGTATAGTAGATAAATAAGTAAGATAAAAAATCCTATACAGGAAAATACATTTTATTTTTTATTTACCATCCTACAATTTCTATTGTGATTAAAAGTATTTAAGTTACTACAAGTTACTTTCGTTAGATGTATTGTGTTACGATTCACCTTAATAATATTTGTGGGTGTTAACAAGAGGGCCGCTTCTAATGATTCACAAATTCGGCAATCGCCCCAAGGGTCACGATTCTTCCATATTATCTCCGTATCTTACTCCCCTCCATAGCTCCATACTAGGCATTATATTATTATATACCGCCCTGTCTATATATTATAATACTACTTCAATGTCTCGCAGTGGTCAATCTATCTAACATCTTCATTACTTTTATATATTTATCTATACCGCCACAACATCTCACAAAAGTGGAGTAACCAACGGAATCTTATGTGTTCGCAAATCATCTTTTACGCATATGAAAAATAAGAATATATACAGGATGAGTAAATATACCTACTTATCAACATACGGCTGGACACGGGTTGAGCACATTTGAGAATAGGAGAGTAAAGGTATCGAATGAGAATTTGTACGACGGTGACAGAAGCGAAAAGTGTACACAAGAGAAGCGGCATGATGGTGATAAATTATATACAGTAGAAAAAAAATATTCATTCATACCACCAGAGCATTTCCCAAAAGTTAGGTAGGTAAGCAGGATAAATGTAGGTACCTACGCATACTAGTATAGGTAGTAATAATTAAATATTAATTATATTATCCGTCGCATTTGACGGTGGACCAGGTGTATTATGTGAATATTATTTTATGATTATGTTTACTAATATTAGGTTTGTACAAACCTATTTTACGACTACAAAAAATAGTCATTGTTTTATTTTATTAATAACCGATTAGGTTTGTGTTTAAACGATCGTTTATCTACGGAGAGATATCTTTGATGGTTTTACCCTTTCATGAGAAATGAAGAGGAGGTCTCGAGAGGCGGGACTGTATAATGTGTTTTTATTATTGTGTAAGAAAAATATTAGAATAGAAATAAACTTATATTACCTACCTATCTATAACCCGCCTAATATTTGGCTACAAGTCGAGGAAAAATATTTTATCATATATACAGTTATACACACACACATATCCAATGGTTTTTCTTTCTGAAGTTTCTTGTCTAGTTTATTCTTTTCTATCCAAAATATTGATTTTTAAAGGATTATTTAGTTACCTCTTAATACAATCTTTATCTCGACTCTTATAGTCTATTATATACTAGCATTAATAATAATAATAAAAATATTTTTGAACGAAAAAGTCAACATAAGAAAATAAACATGGCAGACTTTAAACTAGACAAATAAATTTTGTGTAATGGGCGAGTTTATCGCAGAAGCGCGATATCTTCCAACTAACCCATAGCATTCTAAAACATTTCAAGTTTTCTTTTCAGAATGACAAGATTCACTGTCTATACCCAGACAACTCTTGAGAGAGTACAATTCAAATGAAGATGCATTACCTCGGTGTCTAAAGACAAATAATAGGTACCTACATGAATATTAATATTTCAATATTCAGAACCAATATTCTCTCAACCAATATTGCGAAGAAAAATTTGTTGAATCGAGTAGAAATGTTGGGAATGGGAATGAGGTGAATAGTCGTAATGAGTATTGAGAAGCATGGGAAAGGGAAAGGATGGGAAAAAATATGAGAGAATAATATTTTGGTAAAACGATTATGTTTACCTATAGGTATACAAGTAAGTATAGTATTTCTACAGCTATAGTAGGTAATAGTATAGCGTATAGGTAATATAATATAATAATATAATATTATCTTTGTGTAGCTTCACGTTCACGGTAGGTATATTTATATTGTGGAGATGAGTAAGGAGTCGTGAGTGACCGCTTGCCGATGTTATTCATTTTCAAATAATAATTACCAAGAACAAAATGCACGTGAACAAAAAAGGATAAACAATTAATCTACCGACTTTATTTTACATAGGTAAGTAGTTATAGGTATATTATATTTTATCAGATGAACATATTCGTATATATAATGAGTTACAATCCATTGGATTGGTCTGCAACGAGTTTGGTTTTTCTTCTCCATTCGCCTCTATTCTCAGCCAGTCTTTTTAGCTCTACGTATGAGCCACGTACAGTTCATGTCTCTCTTCAGTTGGTCCATATATGCGTCTCTTGGTCGGCCTCTGCCATTTGTCCCCTCGGTCTTACCCTCTGCGATGGCGATGAGTAGTCCTGGGTACCTGATGTTGTGGCCAATCCAGTTAGCTCGTTGTTGGCTGATTCTCTTAAGGAGTTGCCTTTTTTCGCCTACCCTGGTTAATACTTCTTCATTTTCGACGTGCTCCGACCAATGGATCTTAAGCATGCGTCTGTAGCATATTCGTAACAAGACAAAAAATCGAGACCTTGCATCGAATACAATATTGTTTATTTCCTATTGTTACAAAAAATGTAGTGAGCACTGAACACGCTAATTATTGCTGATTACATTCCTACATAATATAAATATGAGTTCAGGTGTTGATTCTATTAACTTATTACTCGTATTACTATTATAGATTTTTTTTAAACTTTTATTTATTTCTTAATAAAATTTACATATAGATATACTATTATTTATAAGATTACGGCATCCCGTCCCTTGTGGGACGATTTGTGCCAAGTACAATATTTTTAGAAGGTACCTACCTATCACATTCTTTTACGGCATTAATCTATAAGATAATATTTTTTTCGGATTTTAAATTTTTGAGATAGGGTATTTTTGATATACAGAGAGGGTATCAGTGTGCAAGAGGCAAGACATGTTGATCGGATACTGGACTTATGGGGTGTTCACATTTGGCGAATATCGCCAGGCGAATTTCAAAATATATCGCCAGGCGAAAAAACAAAATTCGCGACATCCATTGATCTTCTCACCTGTTCACACATTCCACCGATATCGAAACGATCTGTCAGATGCGCTTTGATTTTGACACTGTTTTCAAAATGGCGTCGCGATGGAGATCGCGAAGTGTTTATTTTTAGTCGAAAATGTTATAGCAGAGGTTATAAGGCGCCTTTTAATTAAGGAAACAAACGCCACAAACCAACAACAAAGATAACAGCTGTCACGAAGCGGGAAACATTAAAAAATTTATAGGTTATAAAGTTTTTACCATAGATACGAACGCCGCGCACATCTGCGCATGCGCGAATCGTTCAATCGGCCGGAAATGTTGGAAGGTGGTCAACTCGAGACGATATCGTTTCTACTGGTTTTTATCGTTTCAGACTAGCTGTCATTTTGTTCACACGGTTCAAATGGCTGGCGATATTTTGGTGCCTGGCGATATTCGCCAAAGTGAGAACACCACATTAAACACGCGCGCATCGTTCAACCAGCTTAAAAAGTTGGAAGGTGGTCAACTTGAGACGATATCGTTTCTACTGGTTTTTATCGTTTCAGATTAAATGTCAATTTGTTCACACAGTTCAAATGGCTGACGATATTTTGGTGTCCTGGCGATATTCGCCAAATGTGAACACAACATTATGATTTATTTGGTTTACCTCTGAATGCTTACAAGAGACAGGTATTTAAAAAACTTACTTCCACACTTCTAAATGAATCAGCAGGTACGCAGTGATCTCCCCCCCCCCCTTTTTTTCCTTTCCCCTTGATTTTTTTTTATTTTAATTATTATTGATTCGTTTTTGTGCTAGTGTGATGATTGAGTGAGCGAGCGAGACTGTGTATAATGTAGGCATGTTGAGATGACCGGAATGTTAGGTACCTATCTTTTTAAAATTAATTGTAGCGCATGGTATTGGATGATAGCTGATCTCTGAAAGATTAACCTTTTTTCTAACTTTATTTATGTAGTTATTGTCTGTTTTGTGCTTCTATATTTATAAAATAAAATAAAATTAATCTTGTTGGTCAATCAACTGTGACATACACTTGTACGACCATCATGATCAATGCGTGCCGTTCGGAGCTGAAATCAAGAAATACAGGGGGCCACCGGAACCAGCAAATTTTTGTAAATGGTCTATGAGAAAAAAGTTTGGGAACCTCTGCTAGAGATCAAGGGTGGCCAACCCGCGGCCCGATGGGTGTCTACTTGTGGTCCGCGGAGCATATGCACACTTTTTTTAATAGGTACCTAATAGTCGGTACAAGCACCCATTAATTTTTTGAAAAAAGTATTTCCAGAATATATTCTTAAAGAAAGTCGAGGAGTTTGCGGATATTTGCTTTTTTTGTCACTTGAATATAAAGAAAAACTATACGTGTGAACGTAAATTTAAATGATTACTTATATGTATCTTTATGCGGGAATGTATATGTAGGTAAGTAGATAATGACTACGTAATCATGATGTTATAATATGATGTCTTCTTATCACGAGATAAATTCACAAAAAGTGCGTATTCATACCTACAGCTAACATGGTAATATTGTTTCATACTATCTACTGTATTAGGCATACCTTTACAAAATAATATATAACCATCACTAACACGCATCCTATAAATAATGTACGTTTATCACGTTGGCCTCTTTCATAAATTGATGAAAATACGAGAGATATTGTTATGATTATTTTTTAGAATAAAACAAGTCAAAACTAAAAAAAATCATATTCATATTATATCATAAAGTTATTCAGAAAGCATTCACAATAGAAGTGTTGAACTCACCAGATTTTCGGCCCATATATTTGCGTATTTTCTTTATCATCTTCTCGTTTTCGTACGTGGAGATCACCACTTACAAAAAATATCCAATTATGAGTAGATGCAAACGCTATTCTGTTAAATAAATGAAGTTTTTAAAACTGATATTGAACTTTTAAGTTACCTAACTTTACTAAATAAGAAAGCACACTGGTAGATATTGTAACTTAAGAGAGTTGAGAGACTCGTTTATACAAATATCCACATAAATGTTATCTCTTGATAAGTTACTAACCATGTGTGTCTTTTCTTGTAGGTGATGATGGTAGGATAATAATATAGTTTCTCTGTTCTGTTCTTGAGGAGATACACTTGGCTGCCTCCGTTACGCTGCCCCGGCAAGCCATATTGCACATGATTGCTACACGGTCACTGCTTCTCACATACAGTATCTACTCATTATACTTATTATGATACCTATTGTTATTTATTATTCAGATAAAAATATATCTAAAGCACATATAAAAATGTATTATTTAGCCTTTCTTCAATTAATGTTTGGTTTAACTCAATGGGTCCTTAGCCTTAGAGACAAAAACATTAATACCTTACTTTTATACGACACATAGTTTAACATTCGATGAAACTCTTTTGCGCGGTAGTGTGCGATAAGTTGTGGTTGGGCCATAAACTCACATCAAAAGCATTCCCCTTTATTCGTAGGAGGATTTAATTAACTAAAACAGTGAAAAGTTCCGATTTTTTATTTTTTAAAATACCGATAGAAAAAGGAAATTCTATAAGACATGCTCGTGTAAAAAACTGGAAAATTACCATTTGTATGACATTGCCTTTATACGAAGATACCCTTCAAATTATTTATATTTAGTGCGTCATACACGGAATGCGCTACAAAATCTTGTGTATTAGAACATTTGCAAATCATCGGACGGCTTAAAGACATTAAAGTTTATAAAATATACACTGCGGGCTCATGTATATCCAGTGCATATAAATAATATATGAGTACACCCCGTATACAAAAATAAATGGAAATAAACTAGGAAATTACTCAATGGATTTAATTAAATAAATCATGCTTTTTGACGATGATAAGGTGAATATATTTTTTTTAATAAAGACATTATTCCGTGGAGCACCCAGCACTGAAATGCTCTCCCACTCTTTTCCGTAAATATTCGAGTGTGCTGTAAAAGGCGGGTGTTTGAAAAAATAAAGACATTTTACAGCTTACTGGCTCCCCTATTTGTGGGATTTTTTTTTTCGTATAATAATAAATCACCGATCTAATTATTCCACTGAAACATTTGTGGAGTTAACAAAGTAGATTAGTTTTCCAACTCGAATTATAGTAGGTAGGTGACATGTGACATACCTACTGAGTAGGTAGGTACTTATTGAAAAAGATGACACATTCGTAAAGTATTACGCATCGTACTAGTTATACCGCCTATCCTAAATCTAGTATTTTTAAGCACGGAGAGTACAGTCATCGTGTTCATTAGATGCAATTAGACCACAGACTACCCAACTTATTTATAAGGCATGGAGTGATGACATTGTATTACACTACAATTATACAACGCATGTACGGTGAACTAAATAGGTAGCTACACTATATTATCCCGTTTGATCAATATTATTACCAATAGGTGCTTTAATTGTATATTACGTATAGGTATAAATAAATAGAAAGGCTTATAGCCCAAGGTGTCCATCTTAAATATCGATAAATTGACTAAAATTAAATGATAAACCCTTGAATATATTATGAATGAGATTTTCAAAACAGGGCCAGAGCAAACATTTAATTCCCTATTATTAAACGGGTAAACTAATAATCCATTTTCAAATATTTTCTATCATTACATTTGATGTATTCTGATTTCATAAATTTGACATTTTATAATTTTAACTCTCATCATAGAATCTCAAAATATCATTTTAATATGTGTCCCTCAGTTACTGTATCAGTGATATCTGAAATCGGGATGAGGGAATCTTCATCACAGCCGATTCTGCCACACAAGAGTACCGCGCGTTTCACACGAAAATTTTCCGTGCAACCAAAATTATTGAATGACAGTTTTGTTTCATTTTCAGATGTACCCAGGGAGCGGCCGATATTAGTGTATTATAAAGAAGAGGAAGTGACGCCGGAAAGAATATCAAGTAGTAGATTCAAAAGTCCAGAAACGAAATTTGATTTGGATACTGATAAAACTGCCATACAAAAATCTGGACGAAAGTCATCACAGGTCACAAGGTTTAGTACAGTTATCAGGCCGAGTGTTAGCATAAAGAGAAAATTTTCTCAAGCAAGTTTAACTAATTTGATTGAGGACAAAAATTTAGCTAATTTCACAGATACAGAAGAGTATCAATATCTTGAAGAAGAAGTGCCATCCGCGATGTGTTTGCCAGTTGAGTTTTTGAAAATATTTCCTAATAACGTAAAACTAATCCTAGAGGAAACTGACTCTATCACACTTTTTGAACTTCCAAGCAAAACTGTTACCAAAGGCACAGAAGAAGCAGAAGTTGTTGAGAAACAAAATGAAATATACGAGCACCTTACTGTGGGTAAAGGAAAGAATCGTAAAAAAATATCTACCGAAGCTCAAACAGTCCAACAAATTCTTAAGACACGACACACAAATGCTCCGAGAGTTGATAGAACAAACAACTATGCATTTGCATCAGTGTGGGATATGTTCGATTCTTACCATGAAGATAAGTCGATTGATGCTCTGGTTTATGAAACTACCCAAGAATTGATAGCATTAAATAAATTATATAAAACAGATCAAAGTAGTGGATCAGATCAAACACCGACAGTTCAACAAAAAGAACGAGAAGATATTAAAATTACAATAAACCCACAAAAATTATTAAATGCTGTATGCATAATGGAACGAGTCTTGGCAAACAATAATTTCAAAGTGAAACAAGAAAATTACAAAGGTCTTTTGAGATACGAAGGCGATCCATTGCTCTGTGAATCATTTAACTACATTCTCAAATCTTTGTGGACTTTCAGTTACTATAAGATTGAAAACAGACCAGTTACTGTAGTAGCTATAAATACTAAGAATACAGACATTATTGGAGTGGGATACGGTAAGTACAAGTACACTGAAAATTTGTCTGGAATTGTGTGCATATGGAGCATCAAAAATCCAACTCAACCTGAAAGATACTATGAATTTGAAACAAGTATAACATCCATGTCATTCTCAAATGGCAATCCCAATTTGTTAGCTGTGGGTTTTCATAATGGAGATATCTGTATATTAGATATTACTTTGTATGAGAAGGTAATATTAGCTAGAAGTTGTAGGAAAACTTCCCCTAGTTATCAACCCGTTTGGCAAGTGAAGTGGTATTATGACAATGAAATGGATATGAACACAGAGAAAGTAATGGCAGTTAATATTGATGGCCGAATAGATACATTTATACAAACTAAGTCGAAAGATTTTATCTGCTATCCAATGATGAAACTGATGCACATAGATAGCTCTTCTAGGAGTATGATAGGAGACAAAAATTGTGATGGATCTGATGAAATTCCCCTATTCAAAACAGCTAACTGCCAAGTGCACTGCTGGCATCCTACACTTAGAGATGTTTACTTCATTGGAACATCTGGAGGATGCATATACAGATGCTCCACTAACTATTTCAGAAATTATATCAACATGTTTGTCGCTCACAGAGGTCCTGTTAACGGCATGGAGTTTTCAAAATTTTGCGAGGATATTTTTGTTACTTGCGGCGCCGATTGGACTGTAAAAATTTGGAAAGAAAATATTTTTGTTCCATTAATAATTTTGATGACAGACATGAATCCTGTCATGAATGTAAAATTTAGTCCTACACATTCCACTCTCATAGCAGCAGTAAGTGGATCCCAAATATATTTGTGGAATATCAAACAGAAAGTAGACGCACCTTCCTTGGTTTCTGATCTCGGGCCCAAGTTCGGAAGACTCACTATGATAGGCTTCACTGATAATGGAAAAAATTTAATAACGGCAGATATAAATGGTAAAGTTCATATGAGGTATTTATTAGGGCTGTTTCCACCAACATCAAATCAAGGACAAGTTTTAGAGCGAGCTTTACAAAACAATTTGATTATCCAACCAGACTTGATGGCTCATATTGAAAAATACAAAAAATTACAAAGCTTTTTGTGAAACAAACATTCATTCATTCAAATATATCTGATTCCATTTAAAGTGTGCAATGGAAAATATATAAACACCAAATATATGTATAATTTTATTATAACAAAAGTGTAATAATGCGTTTATAAAATAATATTCATTTATAATATGTATTAGTGATTTAATTGTTCCAGCAACCCAACACACATTGGTAATAGTTGGTACATAATGTTGTGGGTTCATTTACATTGATTATGTCATATAGCATAAACTTTTTCATAACAATAATATTATTTATAAGTATATATACTTTACCTAATATATTTTGCAATGATAACAAATTTAATGTACACTGTTAATTAATAAATTGGAAGTTGACACGCCTCCAGATAAATTAGATTATTTCACTGACAGAGAGCATCACAATATTATCACACCCGAGTTTCCCCAGAGCACTGCTATTCGATCACAATCTTCCTTTAGAGTGGATTATCACTTCTGACTAGATGAAGCTTGATTAAGTGAAAGGTAATATGCCTTTAGTTCCTTTAAATTTTGTTCCAAAATCGCAACCTACCAAAAATATAACAATGAATTTATAAATTAATATAATAAGTACTACAGATATAAAATATATCACAAAAAAATTACTCACTTCTTCAAATCTCATCTCTTCTCTGGCTTGCTGTATGAATCCCCTGATGTTATTCATCTGTTCTAGATATGGATTATTATCACCATCATTTGTTTGCTTCTCATATTGACGAACCTAGAAAACACATATTGTTAAAAAAAATATACCTGTCTACCAAATAATATAAACAATCTAAGTTCGTTGTTTTTCTTTCTAACTGACAGTTTGACATGTGTTAAAATATATATATAAGAAATAAATTTGGTTTTGTACCGTCCATCCTTCGGGTTCCTTCTTCCTGGATCCATAAATTTTCTCTTCAGCCTGTCTCTTAGCTAAATTTAGTTGCATTTGTCTACGCTCATTTTCTATTCTTCTCTCAGCTTCCTCTTTTTTTGTTTTCCTTATTTCAGATATTTCAGCTTCAGTTGGCAGAGGTATAAGCGACAGCATTTCAGTCTGTAAACAAATTGTCACATTTATACTTAACACATTTCTTGGATTAATAATATTTCCTTTTACATGATACAATGTAGTGAGCTTCGTACAGGTTAAACTTAAATATTTAACATTTTTAAATAAAATATTTAAACATGAATTACTATGTTTTGTCACATTAATTTAAATTACGCTATCGCGATTTCAGTGCACTTGCACCATTGACGAGCTTTTCAAGACTGACTTGAAAAGCTCGTCAATGGTGCAAGTGCACTGAAATCGCGATAGCGAGTCTTGAAAAGCTCGTCAATGGTGCAAGTGCACTGAAATCGCGATAGCGTAATTTAAATTAATGTGACAAATAAACATAGTAATTCAAGTTTAAATATTTTATTTAAAAATGTATAGAAATTGTTACATAGTTAATGCCTCATCTAAAATAAGTGAAATAAATATTTAACATTTGACATGTCCATTGAGATACATTATTGTGATGTAAGTAGATTTATTTATTCATTTCTTATAAAACAAACAGTCATTACATAAAACAATAACAAATCACATAACATAGAACGTGAACCAAAAGAGTGCCCCTATTTTACTACCCATCAATGAAATGTATAAATTAAAACAAACAGTCATTACATAAAACAATAACAAATCACATAACATAGAACATGAACCAAAAGAGTGCCCCTATTTTACTACCCATCAATGAAATGTATAAATTAAAACAAACAGTCATTACATAAAACAATAACAAATCACATAACATAGAACATGAACCAAAAGAGTGCCCCTATTTTACTACCCATATAAAAAACAATGTTTTTTTCTATTATACTGATTATTACTTAAACACATCTATCCTCTTTTAAGGATATCGTCAATGTCCTTGAAATAAATTCCTTGATTGATATCTCTCTCAATAAAAATTGAAAATCGGAACATACAATGCGAGGACGCTGAGGCATGACAAGGAGTTGGTTGCCGCCAAGATAGCGAGTGACTATGGGTTAGACCTGCTAGGTGTGTCTGAGGCACGTCTTTTGGATTGTGGTAGGAGTGAGGCGGGGAACTATTCCATGATTCACTCTGGCCACAAGACAAAACACAAGCATGGTGTCGCCTTGCTAATGAGCAAACGGGCCACCGGCTCGCTTCTTGATTGGGAACCCATCTCCGACAGGCTACTACGCGCCTCGTTTAGGGCAACGGGTGACCCGTTGACGGTACTTTTGTGTTATGCCCCCACAGAGGATGCGGAGGGGACGGTCAAGGACAGTTTTTATGACTGTCTGGCAGCCGTCACATCCAAATTCCTAAAAGGCATAGGATCGTTGTGATGGGCGATTTCAATGCCAAAGTAGGCAACGACCCACTAAACGGTCCTGGCGTAATGGGGGGGCATGGCATGGGGGTGCTAAATGACAACGGCTCCCGTCTTATAGAATACGCAACACTCCAAGGACTCCTTATTGGAGGAACACTGTTTCCTCACAAGGATATCCACAAATACACGTGGACCTCACCTGATGGACGTACCAGAAACCAAATTGACCATCTTTTGGTTAAGGCCCGAGACCGCTCTGATCTACAGGATGTCAGGACATTTCGTGGAGCGGACCTGAAAACGGATCATGAGCTCCTTGTCGGAGCCATGAAGCTAAGGTTCAATAAATTTGCAAGACCAGCTGCACCGCGAGTGTTTGACGTCTGTGGGTTGGGGAATATTCGGTCTCGCATGAAGTATGAGGCTGAGCTGCACCAAGGATTTGAACTCTCTCGGTATCTTTCCGATACTGACTCAGTAGAGTCGGCCTGGGAGGAGTTCCGGAGAGTAGTGAAGGCTGCAGCGGTTGCGTCCATTGGGTTCAAAGAGAGGAACAAACCACCATGGATGTCTATGGAGTCCTGGGGATATATTCAAGATCGCCAAAAAGTCAAGATACTCAGAGATGCTGAAAAGTCCCCTACGAAACTGGAGGCCCTAAGAAATTCGTACAGAGAGCTAGACCGCCTGGTAAAGCACTCTGTGCGCAAAGACAGACGACGTGATGTCGAAGCCAAAATACAGCTTGCACAAACTGCCGCGGCCAGGAATGACTCGAAGACTCAATTAATGATAGCAGTGGAAACCTGATCTCTGCCCCTGACTTAGTAAGAGGAAGATGGAGAGAACACTTTGAGTTCATTCTAAACCGACCGGACCCCTCCTCACCTTTTGATGTTGGCAATGAGGATAGCGACCTAGATATCCCACAGGTATCTGGGATAGCCGAAACCCCCCCAACACATGAGGAGATTGAGGCAGCTGTAAAAAGGCTAAAAAACAACAAGGCCCCAGGCGAAGATGGAATCCACGCAGAGCTCCTTAAGTATGGCATGAATGCGCTTATCCACCCACTGTACCATCTCTTTAACAAGGTGTGGAATGAGGAGCTCTGCCCGAAAGATTGGAGAAATGGATCCATCGTGACACTTTTCAAGAAGGGAAACCCACTGGAATGCGGAAATTACCGTGGCATCACACTACTTAGTGTGCCCGGTAAAGTTCTCTCACAAATCATATTGAGTCGCATTCAAAAACCAGTGTTGGCATCTCTGAGAAAGCAACAATGCGGGTTTGTACCTGGCAAGTCCTGTTCGGACGCAATTTTTTGTGCCAGATGTGTACTCCAACAGTCGCAAGAGTTCAACTCACCGCTTGCATGTTGCTTCATTGACTACGAAAAAGCTTTTGACAGCCCCCACAGACCAACCATATGGAAAATACTGGCCGCGTATGGCATCCCGCCCAAGGTGGTAACCATGATCAAAGCCCTGCATATGGACTCTGAATGTTCTGTCAGAACATCAAGTGGTCCAACTGACACCTTCAGGATCACCACTGGAGTCCGGCAGGGCTGTATATTGGCACCTTTTATCTTTGCCATAATTATGGACTACCTGCTCAGAAAATCTATTCTGGGCCCTGGCGGTGTGCCTTTATCACAGCGTGAAAACAGTGAGACGTCTGTGGGAGTGCTGCACGATCTTGAATATGCGGATGATCTAGCCCTTTTTGATACATCTGTGGACGGATTACAGTGCAACGCTAATGCTCTTTATGAAAATTCCTTGCGCCTTGGCCTTCGTATCAACGCTGGTAAAACGGAGTACATATGTAATAGTACATGCACGAGTACTCACACCCCACTAATGGTTGGCAATTCCCAAATATCTCAGGTTAGTAAATTCAGGTACCTGGGAGCAACCATAACGCCAGAGGGTGATCTCCGGTCGGAATTACCAATCCGCATAGGAGCAGCTAGCGGGGCTTTCAACAACATGAACAAAGTTTGGAAGGCGTCTGGACTCAAAATCAGGACAAAATGTCGCTTGTTCAATGCGTGCATCATCCCAATCCTTCTATATGGCTGCGAGTCTTGGCACTTAACCAAGGCTCAAGAGCGGAAGATACTAAGCTTTGAAAACAAGTGTCTTAGAAGGATTTTGGATGTCAGATGGTATGAACATGTTACAAATGATGCTGTGCGCCGGCGCACCCAGCAGAGACCTGTAATCTCCGTAATACAAGAGAGACGATGGTCCTGGCTGGGACATGTTTTGAGAATGCCCAATGATAGTTGGCCAAAAAGAGCACTGTTTTTCCGTCCGCAGGGGTTCCGTCGGCCCGGGCGTCCCTCTTTCACAGTGCACCGTTCCTATGACAACGATATCAGAGCGCAAGGAATGTCGTGGGAAGGGGTGACGCAATTGGCACGGAGACGCTCTGAATGGAGGAGGCTGGTTTCTGCCCTGTGCTCCCGAGAGGAGCGTTGAGGGCGATGAGTGAGGTGAGAGATGGATACCTAAATACCAACACAGTGAATAATAAAAATGAGTAATAAGGATGATGAATGATAATAAATAGTAAATTATAATTAATAAATAACAAGCCTACACTGCATTATAACTATAAGCAAACAATAATAATGGATTATAACAAAGATAATATAAGTAAGCTGTGGAGCACCCGCCAAAGAATTGGTCCCTCACTCTTTTCTGTGAGTTTCCGAGTGTCCTGTAAAAGGCAGGTGTTCAAAAAATAAAGATATTTAACATCTTAAATTCAGTGATGAGGTTTGCCACCATTCATGACTGTCTTAATTTTTGGTTGACACAGAGAGGACAGCTTGCATGTGTTAGAAATTATCCAGGCGTGAATGTGGTCGGTCGTGTGAGTTGTGTGCGTGAGGTTTTGATCGCCGTATAGTTGAGTCATCGGTATATATTGTGTTTAAAATAAATGGGTTATTATAATAAGTAACAAGACTTTAGTTAATTAACACATGTTTATAATATGCAGCTGATCTGCTAGCTACCCTACAAGTGGGATATGGCGTGATGGTATAGATAGATTATAACTATTAATCATCATCATCATCAGTGGTGCTACAACCCGGTGTGGGTCTTGGCCTCCTCAAGAAGTCACCTCCACTCCCTCCTATCCATCACCTCTCATCGCCAATTAATCACGCCATAACTATACGTAACTATTAAGCAAATAATAAATATATTTGGAAGGCAAATTACATCATTCCATTGCATAAATAATTTATTGGTTAATATTATTGTGTTTGAGTTTAGATTTTGTTAAACCATTGACAATACTCTTTTGTCAAGTATATTTGAACATTTTAGTAAAAACTAGTCTTGTACATCTATTTTCACCTGTTTATCTGGAATTCATTGATTCGCTGTCTTGTATATTTTACAAATTTTATTTCATTATTATATTTTATTGTTTTATTTTATTATATTACTAAATTATTTTATTTTATTTCATAATCTTATCTTGTTAATCTATTTATTCATGTATTCATTGATTTGTCTATTTATTAATTTGTCATATATTCATTTTTAATTAATTGGTTAATTTATTAATTTATTCATTGTGATTTTTTTCTTAGATGTTTTGATCTTTGTTAATTGTATATATTTATTCACGCAGCACGCCTCAATACAGTGCAACCTAGTGAGGCTGCTGCAGCTTAATTGTAGCCCTATTGGTGATACATTGTCTCAGCTTTTGTATGTTTAATATTGATTATAAATAAAGTAATTTATTTATTTACCAAATATAATACAGTGAAAATTAAGTCAAAAAAATTCACTTACCTTAATGAAATCTACAGCTGCATGGCGAATTGAATTTTGTAATTTATTTGTTTTGCTACCTGGCTGTGCTATCTGTAGAGCTGCTATTTGTTTACTCAAGCTGTCTATGCCCTCAATGTACTTTGCTATTCTAGACTTCACAGCGTTTGCATCTGTTAGATGGAATGTTGTTTCACCTTCTCTCAAACTCACGCACATCTAAAATGAGACAGTACATTTGATATTTTTTCATCAAATACAAATTTTCAGTAATTTCAGTAAAAATGTAAACTACTTTGTCACCAAAAATATATAAAATCAATTTGTATTCAGACATACGCACCTTGGTGTACATGGCTACAGTAGGAGCAGCTTCTTTCATGAGACTCCTCATTTGTTCGTATCCCGTAACAAGAACTGTTTTAGAGTTGCGACTGTCCTGCAGTTGCTTACGTTGCTCTATTAGTTTATAACACGGCTGACACACACGAAGACCTTCCATAGTTGAATTACTACTAGACTGCAGCTCAGCAGCATCCAACGATGGATTCATGATACATCCTAAGGTAAAATAATTGAAATGTTGCAACCAAGTACAGAACATAATATTCATGTATATATTGTGACAATTGAGTTCACACGCAGGAACGTAATGACATGAGTTAGAATAAATTTTTGTTGACAGTCATAAATTGGTTTAGGATAATCTAAAAGTTAAGTTTAACAACAATTTTATTTATTCTAGGCTATATCATCACGTTCCTGGTTGTGAATTAAATCATAGGTTTGGTTTTTGTTAATGTCTCAATGCAGCTGCATGACGCAAAGGATGCAACTGTTGGATCACTCATTGCTAATTTTACATAATAAATAAATATCAATAATAATTATGTGTTTGGTGCACAGATATACTAACTATATATAGAACAAAATGCTTACTTGCAACATTGATGTCAAAAAAGTAAGAACAATCATTACATAATATGGAACCACAGAGTCTGCAATGATGTTGTCTTCTTGTAAGGTTAAATGACTTAGCACACCCTGGACACAGTTTTACCAGAGATCCATCTAACCACGGTACAAACTACAAATAATAAATATGTTATATATTCCAGATACTCAATGCGCCACAAAATGAAGAAGAATTTTTGTCCAATGTTACTCACACTTTGTTCATGTTGTTTTCTGAGGCCTGGATCTTGAGGCATATTTGATACAATATTATCTAATCTAATCAATAAGTTGTTAGTTACAGCTGCATATTTGTCCATCTTATCCTTTCGCACATCCTTAAAATATTTTGTTATGTTTCTTGAAGCTCCAAATTCTTGAGGTGCATAAAAATCAGTGAAACATTCAGGAGTAAATTTTAAAGTTTTATCAAAAGTTTCTTTAAGTTCTGACTCGTCCAAGTTGAGTATTTTTTTCTTCGCTATACCAAATATACTTTTCAATGATTTAAGAACATCCTGTTCTTCCTGATGAAGTGTTTCAAAATGTGATGTCAATTGATCGGGTGACTTTAAATCCGTCAGGCACACAGGGCATATATATCCTTCAAGGATTGCATCATTTCCTTGAGATTCTGCCATTTTAAGGATAAACAAAATGTATGTATTTAATTGCAATTCACTAGTTCGAGGCAAAACAATTACCCTTCTTACTCTCCAGAACAATAAAACTTCCCCCAAATTGATGACATATTTTTATACTTCCGACTTCTATTTGGTAGGCCCCAATGTCAGATATCTGTCAAATATAGTTTTCTATGGAGAAAAATTGTTGCCACAATAATATTATTTGGATTTTTTGGCGAATTTTTTTTTCTTTTTTTTATTTGCAAAAATAAAATAAATGCGGCAGAAATAAAATCTAATTCAAATGTAGACTTTGGAAAATGTGTAATCAAAGTAGATTTTAGGCAAAAATAAAATCTTCTATTTTTTTTTGCCAGTTAAAATAAAATCTAACTCGAATATAAACTTTAGGAAATTTGTATTCGAACACATGGGTGGCCAACCTTTTTCCATTCTATAATCTTGTATACTTTATGAATGTTATTACCAGTGTGACCAGATTTTATTTACTACTAAATGGGGAAGTCAAAAACTATCAAAAAATACTAAATTCTCAAAATGGTATAGGAATTTGAAGTACCTACTGTACTTCAAATTGAACTGCGAGAAAATATTCTTTAAGAAAATCGAGGAGTTTTTCAAATTCCTATACCATTTTGAAAATTTGATGACGGGGGTGGGTAGAAATTTTAATGTGTGAGCATTTGCAGAAATTAAAACTTTTAGTGTTAATTTTCTTATAGCGGCCCGTCCTTGGCTCATAGTTTTCCCGAGTGGCCTCTGTTCCCTATAAGTCTGTGCATCCCTGATCAAGAGGAAAGGGAATGGAAGGGTATGACAAATTGTATAGGTGTATCTTTTTCTAAATATCTTCCCTCTCTTTCAGATTATCCACAGACATGTTTAGACATTGCTACTGTACTAAAATAGTTTTAGTAATTTAGTATTTTTTTTTAAATACAATCGATTTCGCTTAATTGGGACACATCAGGACTTGGGCATTTTGTCCCAATTAAGCGAATTTCACATTTTTGGCAACTCAGACCATTAACCAGTAATACACATATAAAATTATAAACAATGCATATTTTTTTTCAATAATTTTATTTTATAAACTCTTGGAAACTGTAAATTACATATAGGTAATATAAATTATCATCTAAATTACAAATATGTAAAAGCAACTTTTAATAAAAAAAAATAATTCCTAATTAAAATAATAAATGGGTAGGTACATACAATTTAATTCAATACAAAAATGAGTCAAGTGTAGTCTGTCTTTGTTTTTGTAACATTTCTTTGTACATATTTTTTCTTGAGAATATGTGTAACATAATAATGTGCTGTGATCTTAAATTTACTGTCCCAATAGGGAACTTGCACATATTTTTTTTATTCTTTAGAATCATAAATAAAGTAATCAGTAACACATATCGGTAAAAAAAAAACGATACGTTGCTTAATTTCTGTTTTATAGCATTTCGTAATTTCGATTTTTGAATTGCCGCGAAAACGCCACATCAAAGGTCCATTTTGAAGACGTCATACGTCCCTTCGATCTCTCTGTCTACAGATGTTTAGTA
Source organism: Athripsodes cinereus (assembly GCA_947579605.1). NCBI lineage: Eukaryota > Metazoa > Arthropoda > Insecta > Trichoptera > Leptoceridae > Athripsodes > Athripsodes cinereus. The sequence continues at coordinate 12,634,601 of OX388313.1, read as the reverse complement.
CATTTCGTAGTATAATATATCTATTAGTTTGACGAGGTTTTTTACTGTTGTGGTTTGGGTTTGAACGCTTTTTTTTTGCCAAAAACTTCAATATGATTAAATTTTTACGTATAAACATACATCAGTTCCTATTTTTTAATTTAGTTATGACGGAAAACAATTTTCTCAAGGGGCGATCGGATATTTATCATGCACATAATAATAAGCCCGCCAGTAGGCGCTATAACTTTGTCTTATAATGTTATTACTAATTTGTAAAGTGCAATACAACATTGTGTAATAATTACATAATATATTCAATGGCAATTATTATTAATTTTCCATCATTCTTAGGTCTGATTAGTGATTACAGGTTCTAAATATGCCATTACTTTTCTGTACTGGGTGTATGGTCGGCGTGAAGATCCTGCTAAAAAATCTGTCCAATGTTATTGGAAAAAATCAAAGTTGGCTGAAATTAGCACAGAAGTTAAATTTATAACTTGTGCTGAATTGAGTCATCGATCATCTACAAATATATCCACACTGAGTGAGTTTCTGACAGCCATTGTGTCAAAACCAAAAGATTTTTATTGTAAATCAGATAGTATTTTAAGTATATAATAACAAATGTCGACACCATAAGCATCCACTACTTAATAGATGTGTTCATTAATAACAATATTGATACTGCGAATGATTTTGTTTGTTTTGTCATTGGACGATAGATATGGAAAGCTGCAAAGAAGTCGCTGAACTTACAGTACAGTAAGCAGCTAACAATATCGGCATGCGTAGAAATAATTTATTCGGTGTCGTATAAGTTAAGTATATTTGCACATCTTGGACTACACAATATTTGTATGATCTTTTTGGAAACATTTTGTATCAATCCAAGATATATTTACCTACTTCGAAAATGTTAAAAACCGGACTCAAATACCAAGCGATTGTTAATCCCATACATTACAATAAACAACAAAACATCACTCAGGACATGTGAAGTCACAAATGCAATAACCAACGATATGGCGTTCAAACAGCGGGCGAAAAATCGTGATTTTATTTATTAAAATAATAAATGAAAAATACTTATTTTTGAGTTTTAATCAAAATATAATCGATATATAACCTTTTTTCTACCTAATTAATGCATTTTACAAAATATTCCTCTCGAGTGCAAGTTCCCTATTAAGCGGAATGTTGTCCCAATTATATTGGTTTTGTTTCTGATCTTTGAGATTTGTCCCAAATAAGTGGCTGTCCTAATTAAGTGGAGTCCCAACTAAGCGGAATCGACTGTATAACATAGCCTGTCACCCGGGTATAGTGTAGCTTCCCAACAGTAAAAGAATTTTTCAAATCGGTTCAGTAGTTTCGGAGACTATTCGGAGCAAACAATCAAATCTTTCCTCTTTATATATTGGTATAGATATAGATGACGTTTGGGGGCAAAATTAACACCCTTTTTACGTAAAATATGTAAAAATAAGAATAATTTGTTTATCTACATATTTATTTACATATTTATTTGGCTGAGAGGAATGGTACTCGGAGACGTGGACGTCCTAGGATTAAATGGCAAGATCATTTAAATCAAATCCTACAGGACGGTCACGTGTTGAGCACATTGAACAGGAGAGCATGCATGAGGAATTGTATGACAGTGACGGAAGCGAAAGATGTATGCAAGGATAGAAGGAAGTGGCGCTCGATCCTTTCTGCCTACCCCACGAGGGAAGTGGCGTGATGGTATGTATGTATGTATTTACATATATTTACGGCGTTAGTCTTTGACATGTTAACAATCAAATTAAAAAAGAAAAAAAAACAATTTATTAATGTGTCAAATCAAAAATAGTCATACATTTTTTTATTCATAAACATTGAAAATTACTTCTTTCGTCTGCCCATTAAACGATTTTCCTTGGCCCAATTTACTTTGAGACATCTTTTTAGAGTAAGATTATGAACACCCAGTAATTCAAAAATCAAATCAAATTTTCGAACACTTGTAATGATAATGCAATACAGACTGTCATATTCAAACATGGGATGCACCGGGATGTGTCGATGTATTTGTGTTTACATGTAATACAAAAGGATTAACTAATACCGATGCTTCTTTTGCTACTCCATGTTCACCATTTGAGGATTCTAGGAAACTATATAAAACTAAAACTCCAAACAACTATGTCATTGAATTTCCAAACACACATACCCAAGGTGAGTAGAGAACACAGCTCAAAATCTCACATCGGCTCAAATTCGGTCTGCCTCGTGGATTCTGGGGGAGGCAAAAAGTCGAAAAAAGACACCGTCAAAGAAATCGAAAGCAATATTGCAACTTACATACATCGAGTAACAAGAAATAGAGTTTGATGCGTCAATATTCGTAACACAATTGTCATCTCTAATTGGATTTTGTTATTATTGGAGTCGACAGTTCATTTGAATCCTAGAATAGAAACTATTCATTATCTCAGTTAGATCATCAATATTTTTTCCTAAAACATGTGTTTGTGTGCTATGTCATCAGAATTTGGCAGACAATATAAGTTAAAGAGGATGGGTAAGTGGACGAGAATGCGCGTGAAAACCTACAGTGGTTTGGACATGTTGAACCAATGTACGAGGTAAGAATGACAAAGAGGATATACTTGTCTGAAAGAAAGGGTATGAGGAAGCACGGGTGTCCGAGAATCACGTAGACCAAATTCTCAAGGACGGCCGTGTGCTGAGTAAGAGGAATTGACGTGCATGCATGAGAAACTGTATGAATGTGAAGGAAGTGTGTAAAGATAGATCTATTTGGCGTTCCGTTCTCTCTCCTTACCCCACTTGGGACACGGCGTGAGGGTATGGTATAGATAGTATTGTATAGAAGAGAGTACCAAATCCTATGGTAGACCTTTCTATATTTTTCTTCGGATGTTTCTGCCTTTATCTTGATGGTTCAATTACACATTATATTACGTATTGCACTAACTTAACTTAGGTGGCATACAAAGAACTTTTTTCCTTAATTTACATATTTTTCAAATAGAGTCGACAACACTGTTTAATGAGAGTGATGTGACCGTTTTTCTAAAATTTTCATTTTGGCATACAAAATGGTTTTACTTTTCAATATGTATATAAATTTAGGTTTTTAGGAAATTTAATATTTATTTTAAAACACTAAGATATAAAGAACTTCAATTATTTAATTTATTTTGGATTTCTTAATTAATTTTTTATTCTAACCGTCTTTGTAGGGCTGAATATTTTATTATCGTTTTTTTAATTCACATGTCAGCTCTTCGAGTAAAACTTGTAAAATGGTGATTTTTTCTGTAAACTGGTCATACTGTTGATTTGACACAGTTCTGATGACTGCTTGAGTTGTGAGTCGAGATGATGAGACTAATTGCCAGACTTCGTTTTTATCAAATGACTCTATTTTCTTAACAGATTGTAAAGCACAGTTTGCAAGTGTCTCTGTTATATTCACAATATTGTAAGCCAAATCTTTATTGTGAATCCAGGACGTATTCTGCAAAAACAATAAATTAAATAATTAGGACTTTCTTTAGACAATGTTACAACAAGTCTCCCATTTAATAATTAAGTTCAATACTTTATCAGCTACTAATTCAACCAGTTATTTAGAATATTAACAATTTCCTTTCATTGCTTAACTGGATTCGGGTTCTATGTGTGATGTTACATTTCATACACATTGTTCCCCACAGAAGTTCATACTTAAGCTACACATTCATTATACATTTTGACATCTGCCCAGTAGTTTTGGTTGGTGCTGTATCAAATATGGAAAGTGATAAGCGGCATTTTCGGCACATTTTGTTTTTTTACAATTGAAAAGTTAAAAATGACATTCAAGCAAGAAAACAATATTCCGATATGTATGGAGAAAAGGTATTTACAGAACGTCAATACCAAAAATTACCTACAAAATTAGGATCAGCTAATTTGAATGCTGAAGATGCACCATGTTCTGACAAATAACAACTTGTGAGAATGCTGAGAGATCATATTATTTAAGTGTTCATGATTATTTGAAACGCTTCAGTTTAATTACTAAATAATAAAGAAATAAATTTTAGCTGTTGCATTAACCTCACAGAAGTTTGGTAGCTCGCCTTGCATAGATGGGATATACAAGAACAGCCACCGTATTCTCCAGATCTGGCACCTTCTGATTAATATTTGTTCGTACTATCTGTGCCCCGTTCCACCATCATACTTTTTTTCATGTCTGTGTTTTATAAAATGAAAGCGGAAACACATTATAAACACGCGACGTGTCGACACCCGATGTGTACTATGCACATGGTGTCGCGTCGGATGTTCGTAGTGTGATTCTGGTCATAGAAAACGATACAATTTGATTCCACTCAACACGCATCACGTTTCGTCGGGTCACGTCACATGTTAATAGTGTGTTTCCGCCTTGATGAATGCAATTTGATTCAAGCATATTACAAATTGTCTAAGCATATTACAATAACTAGTCAAATTGTAAGATTTTAGTTCCATTTATCACCGTTTGATGGAGTTGTGTATTAAAAACAATAAATAATAGGTATTATAAGGATGTCAAATGGTATGAACATGTTATAAATGATGCTGTGCGCCGGCGCACCCAGCAGAGACCTGTAATCTCCGTAATACAGGAGAGACGATGGTCCTGGCTGGGACATGTTTTGAGAATGCCTAATGATAGTTGGCCAAAAAGAGGACTGTTCTTCTGTCCGCAGGGGTTCCGACGGCCCGGGCGTCCCTCTTTCACAATACACCGTTCCTATGACAACGATATCAGAGCGCAAGGAATGTCGTGGAAAGAGGTGACGCAATTGGCACAGAGACGCTCTGAATGGAGGAGGCTGGTTCCTGCCCTGTGCTCCCGAGAGGAGTGTTGAGGTCGATGAATTATAAGATAATATAATAAGTGACTTATAATAACCCATTCATGTATACACTTATGTATTTGTTTTCATATGCAGCACAATGAGGCGTTAAGGAATGGAACAAAAATATTTTAAATCGACTAGTCATATTCTAATATGTCTAGACAAATTATTAAGTGCCTGATTACGCTTTTGTTATTTTATAATACGCTCGCCGTTTGTAAAGGACGACACCATTTGAAGGGAATGGATTTTTCAAAATGACTAGATATAGGTTTACGATTTCAATTGAACCTTTTCCATTTATTTATATTGAACTAAAAAGGAGGTGCAACACATGTGAACTGTAACTCAATCAAGAAAAAAAAACTCTTTTTTTTTCATAACATGTTGTTCTTTTAGTTATATTCAAAATCATAATTATTTGTATATTTTTAAAGCATTACATCCATCAAAATATATTGTTTCACAGAATAAATGGTAGAAATTTCATTTCAAAATAATAAATTTAAACTAAACTTGGAAACTATTTGGCCTAGACCAAAAAATTTGTTTAGTTGCATAACTTGATCATAGCATACGGGTGATGGATACGATATACGGTGCCCTTGAGGTCATGTTATGAGTAAATGGCGCTTTACAAATTGTCCATATATATATTAGTGATGTAATGAATATTCGTATTCACATCCGCGAATATTCGCATATTTCTAAGTATTCGCATTCGCAAAAAAACATGCGAACATTTTGCGAATATTATTTCGGTAATAAAGTATCAGATATTCAAAAAGTACCAGATACTTACCCGGTACATTGTAGAAAAAGGTACTGCAAGAAAATATTCTTTAAGAAAACCGAGTTTTGAAATATTTTAAATTCCTAAACCATTTTGAAAATTCGGCGACGGGGGGTAGAAATTTTAATAATTGAGAATATTGTAGAAATCTAAGCAAGTCAATATTCGCTATTCGCATTCGCGAATGTCGGAAACAAATATTCGCATTCGCAAATGTCGGCAACAAATATTCGCATTCGCGAATATCCAAAATCACACATTTGTTACATCACTAATATATATATATATATATATATATATATATATGTTTATCATTCCGCACTTAGTTGCACAAACCCTGTGCGAATAACAGCCGATTGTGACTCATTTGCACATCTTGGCTCACTAAGCACTTATTGGCTCAGCGATTTTTACAGATTTGAAATCGTCTCGAAGAGATAAATCCATCGGTACCATTGAAGTACCCTGATGCGTTTTATGATAATTTCGTATGCTTCAAATATGCCGCTATAGGCATTTTTACCTTTTTATTATTCAATAACATGTATCTTTTCTTCTCTGTATAATATTAATCGCCCTTACTCGATCAGTAATGCGTTGTTGTCAGTATGACATCGGTAGTAAGAGAAAGAAGTAATGTGTGAATGAATTAGGTACATATTATATTCATACTTCATAGGTACCTATACCATAAAGAGATCAACTCCTGTGGACCGCAAATTGCATAATGCGTTTAATATTCTCATTCATTGATAAATCTGTTCCCGTCAGATTTGTGCGCTCCGTAGTAACAATTAAAACCTCATTATTACAATTCTGATAATTTCATTTATAGCTATTAAATTGTATTTACGTGTCAAACGTGTCACTTCCTTAATTATGTAACTTTTGTTTTATATGTTTGTCATGTTAAAATGTAACTTGTCGTCAATCGTAGTAAAGGAATCCATCGATGTAACGTACGTATATTGATAAATTGAAAAGAATGTTAATTTTATCACCAGTATAGAACAAATCGTGTATTGTAACCAGAGATGTGACGTATTTCAAATAAAAGTATTTAAAATACAAATACAAAATACGTATTTGTATTTTGTATTTCGTATTTTTGTAAAAAGTATTTTGTATTTTATTTGAAATACTTTTTTTGAGTATTTTGTATTTTACACAAAATACTTTTACAAAATACCTTTTTATTGTTTGAAACAAAATTCTGCCATTAATTGATATGCGCGTACGCAAGCTTTTTTGCCAATTTGTTGAATTACAAATACAACGTTTCCATTAGAGTACTCCATGTTTGAGATATACACACATAATAATGATGATTGAACAAATTATACATGACGCCGTTTAATGTTTCATGGCCATCTCAAGGGCGCTGTGATTTCTCCTGAATGGTAGCATTTTCAATTTTGTCTGGAGGCAATCTGTTCCAGGCAGATGACGCCGCGACTCTGTTTGTTCTTTCTGCAAATTTAGAGGTATTTGCCCTTTTGAGTTCAACGAGTTTAAGAAGCTGATCACAGCCTTCGCCACACATTTTCGTCAGCGGAACAGCTCAGTGGGTGGTGTGCTGCCTTGTGGACAGTGAGACACAGTTTAAACACCACTATCTCTAGGACTCACAGTTGTCCATACGATTTCAGATTTGGATTATCCATTCTGATTTATTTTGCAGCCCAAGTCAGGAATTCTCTTGCCTGCTTGATGATACTCAATCCATTTATGACAATTTTCGGCTTATCTCTTCTAACAACGGTACATTTTGTCATGACTTAATTAAATTTTTTTTCTATTTTGACAGTTCTTCCTAAGGCTCATCCTCATTGTCTGCAAGCAATGATATATCGAATCATGTCAACCCTTTCTACATTTATGTATACTCTTGTCCAGTTTTTCATTCATCAATGGTATTCATCAATTGTCTGCAAGCAATGCTATATCTAATTTATTTATTTATTTATTCATTCTTTACTGTACATTGATAAAAAACAATTACATAAAAGGTATACATTCAAATTAAATACAATCAATATACAGAGGGCGAGTTTATCGCAAAGGCGCGATCTCTTCCAACTAACCGAAAAGTATTAACTTAAAAAGAAAAAAAAACATATGATAAAAATAAAATCAATGATCTAAAGCAATGTTTCCCAACCGGTGGTTCGCGAACCCCCAGTATGTCTACAAAGGGGGTTCGCGAAAATAATAGCGTAATGGCGGGATTTTCAATTGCCCAAGAAAAATAAAAGTAAAAAAAAAACAAAAATTCAAAAAAAATAAAAAAAGCACACCAAATACAATGCAGATTGCACGCTGTTGTTTCGAACGTATGCATACTGCCTATATCTTATGCAGCATATAAAGAAAATTTTATTGTTTTTTTGCCTATCATTAACGACTACATAGGGGGTTCGCCAAATTCTGTTGGATATTACTTTTGGTTCGCGACGACAAGAAGTTTGGGAAACACTGATCTAAAGGATTTTGGAAATAAAAGAGAAAAAAAAAATACATTCACAAAGTGAACATATATACAAAACATACATACATATAAAAAGGGAGAGACTACAAAAAAAAAGATACAAACATACATACATAAAGGGAAAGGAAAAGGGGGGAAAAAAGGAGGGGGGTTTAGGAGTGATGGGTTTCAGGTTTCAGAGGCTGTGTTTGTATTTGTGGAAATCATTTTCTCCTTAACGGCTCGCTTGAAAGACGTCAGACTTTGAGTCAGCCTAAATTTTGAAGGGAGATTATTCCAGCAACGAGCACCCTGAACTGCAAAAGATTTTGAGATGAAAGTTGTACCATGAGCCGGGATTGACAGGATGCGCTGGTTATTCGACCTCAGAGGTAAACCGTGACTCGCCAAGTATTCAAAAGCCTCCTTAATATAGTACGGGGTTGATCCTGCGTACAGAGCATTGTGGACAAATGTGAGTAGATGGAGCTCACGTCTTTGTCGTACAGTAAGCCAGTAAGGGTATTACGATATTCAGAAATGTGGTCAGTTTTTTTAGATTAAAAATAAACCTTATGCCAACATTCTGAAGTCGATCAAGTTTGTCAATTAGATCCTGATTCATGTCCACATACACGATATCAGCATAGTCGATAATGGGCAACAGCAAGGATTGGACCAATAAAATTTTTACTTTAGTGGGCAAGAATTTTTGCAGCATCTTAAGGGTGTGGAACTTGTAAAAAAACTTTTTCTTTAGAGTGTTAAATTGATGCTGCCAAGAGAGTCTCTGGTCCATGATTATGCCCAAATTCTTTACTGTCGCCGAAGAGGGTATTGCTACTGAATTCATAGTAGTGGGAGGTAAATTCATATTTTTCAACCAGGATATAGAGTGAAGGCTACCAATGAATATTGTCTGGGTTTTTGAGGCATTGAGGAGTAATCCATGAGCACTAGCCCAGTTTGAGATCTGTTGCAAACACTCATTGGTAGAATAAATGGCAGATGAGATATTGTGAAGTTTAGCATGTGTATAGATTTGCAAATCGTCCGCATATAGATGGTAGCGACAAGGCAACTGTTTCTAATCATGTCAACCCTTTCTCCACTTATGTATACTTTTGTCCAGTTTTTAATTTCTTTTTCATTCATCAATGGTTTAAATATTGAATACTTTTGTCTTACACCTTGTTCGACTATTTGTAAAAAGTATTTTAAAAAGGTATTTTAAAAAAGTATTTTGAAAATACGTATTTTGTATTTTGTATTTAAATACCATTTTGAAAAAGTATTTAGTATTTTGTATTTGAAATACAAAAATTCAAAAGTATTTGTATTTTGTATTTAAATACTTTTTTGGAAGTATTTTGCACATCTCTGATTGTAACGTAATACGGATCCTGAGTTTCTTATAAAATTGTATTGTGAAATGTTATAGTTGTTGTTTTCATAACCTATGTTTTTCATATTCATGCACATATGCACATCTGTATATGTATACGTATATTTCACCTATTTTCCACTTTACAGATATTTATTTATTCATTCTACGGCAAAAGCCCTTATTACATGATACATGATATATATATTTAAACAATTTCTACAACAATAAAATTGAAAACATAACACAAAAACATTCAAATCTCAATGATATAAAAACATATAAAAGACAATGTAATAGAAATTATATAAAAGATATTAAAATTTAAAAATAAAATTACAGAATATAATTTTTTTAATTTAAACCACAACACAAACAAATCAAATGTCAGACATGAAATTTAAAATTCAAAACACGTGTAAACTATCATCAATTATAGTTACCAATAAAAATAACAAGACAAGACTGGATACAAAAAGATGGATTAATCATAGCTAACAATAAAAATGACATCACAGAAGAATCCATATCACTGAACATTACAGCAATTTATTCACACTTGCAAATTCACATCCTTTGGATTCTCAACATGGCTTCTGTCACATGTGACTTATATTGGACTAATGATGAGTGAAATATGTCAACCCCTCCAGCAAATTCATTTCCCAAACGCTGAATTCTTTTTAGAGATGAATTCTGACCATACGTAGTGGTCGAGTCATCAACATAAAATGGTAAGGATTGTCGAGTAACTCTCAATGGTGCATGAAAATTTATCTTATGCAATAGATCTGGGCAGTAAATAAAACCATGTATTAACTTGAACAGAGTCATTAAATCGGTTAATTTTCTTCTCTCTAATATCTGCAATAAATTCAAATAATTTAAAAGAAAATTGTAGTCCAAATGTTCTCTGGGTATTCCCAGTCTAAAATTTATATGTTGCAGAAATTTTCGTTCAACCCTATTCAGGCTATTAATGTGAATCTGGAAACACGGGGACCAGACTGATGAACAGAACTCCAAGACACTACGTACCAGAGAAACATACAGCAATTCCAAAGTGTGTATGTAGGAGAATTGCTGACACACTCTTAATAAAAATCCCAAAAGCCTCATAGCTTTATTACAAGTGATGTTAATGTGGCTGATGAAACTAAGACGACGATCAAAAACGACACCCAAATCGCGAATTTCATCCACGGACTCCAGCAAGGCACCATCAAGTTTATACTCGTACACTATTGGACTCTTTAATCTATAAAAACGCATTACGTGACATTTTTTTGCATTGAGTGTTAAACTGTTATTTGTACACCAATCATAAAATCTATTCAGATTTTCCTGAAGAATACGGCTGTCACTTTCATCACTAATTGCTTTAAATATCTTGAGGTCATCGGCATACAAAAGAATCTCCACATCAGTGAACACCTTCATTACATCATTTATGAATAAATTAAATAGGATGGGACCGAGGTGGGAACCCTGAGGCACCCCACTCAGGGCTAGAAACTCGTACGAATATGTGTCACCGATTCTGACGGATAATCTCCGATCCTTTAGATAATTTACAAACCAAGTAAACAGCGAACCAGTGACTCCAATCATCATTAATTTCTCTAGAAGAATCCCATGGTCCACCCTATCAAAAGCCTTGCTGAAGTCCGTATAGATCGCATCAACCTGGGCTTTATGGGCCAACGAATCTGATATGAAGTTCTCATAAACCATTAAATTTGATTGAGTAGACTTTAAGGGCATGAAACCATGTTGAGACTCAGCTATTATGTTAGTGATACAGGGAGATTATCTTACTTAAGACAATCTTCTCAAGTAACTTTGGTATACATGATTGAATGCAAATAGGTCTGTAATTAGAGACGCTCTGCTTGTTACCAGTCTTAAAAATTGGTACGAGATAACTGTGTTTCCAGCATTCTGGGTAAGAACCTAATGTCAATGATTTATTAAAAATAACAAACAATGGGTAGGACAGACTATGCATACATTTTTTCATAAATAAAGGAGGAACACCATCAGGACCACTACTAGTTTTTAGCTCCAGGCCTCTGATGTATTTTACAATGTCCTTGATTTCTATATTGATTGAGGATAAATGCAGGTCATATGTAAGTGCATCATGAGTGCCATGTCCCGTACTATGGGATCCATGATAGAAAGAACCAAAAAAGTCCGCAAACAAATTCGCAATCCCAGGGAGAGTGTCTACCACCGTATCACCAAATTCCATAGATCTCGGGATTCCCGAGTCCTGCGACCGAAGCGAGTTACTGTATTTAAAAATGTGTTTGGTATTTATACTAATGGTACTTTCTATGTTGTCTATAATTTTTTTATAACAAGAATCAGCCATCCTTTTACACTCGGTGCGCAACACTTGAAACTGTTGGTAATCATGGTGCTCCCCAGAGATCTTGTAAGCCTTGTGTGCCACCTTCTTTGCATTGATCTTTTCCATCAACTCATGACTAAACCATTCTGGATAACCCGATGTACAATAAGTAGTTGAAGGGACAAACTCCGAAATCACCCCTGAACTATCTCATAAAACCTATATATTCTGGAGCTTCTGAATGTAGGAGCTGATATGAACGGTGTAAACGTATGTGCTTTAATGTTTGCTGATGATTTGGTGTTATTAGCTAATAATGAATGCGATCTGCCGAGAAATGTGTCATTTGTGCATGAAAAGTTCGAAGAGAAGGGACTGACTAATGTAAAGAAGACGAAAGTAATGGTTTTTGAAAGGGAAAAAGGGTTAGTTGGAAGACATCGCATTATAGCGATAGACTCGCCCTCTGTACATTGAATCGTATAACTGATATTTCTATGATAACTTGTTTTGATTTGAAATTTTGTAATCAATGTACAGTGAAGAATAAATAAAAATAAATAACTGTATTATTGTTATTTGTTTTAGTAGGTTAAAAGGGGAATTGTCATTCAGTATTGCAGAAAAATACAACCAAGTGGAGTAGTCAGCAGATCAGACGCATGTAACAAACATGCAAGCCGTCCTCTCCCTGTCAACAATAAATCAAGACATTCAGAATTGGCAAACCTCATTACTGAATTTAAAATGTAAAATGTCTTTATTTTTCCGAACACCTGCCTTTTATACGACACTCTAAAATTTACGGAGAAGAGTGGGAGACAAATTCATTACCGGGTGCTCAATTTTTAGTAAGTATAATCATTTCTGGGTATTGACACTCGACTTCTTAGGAAGTCCAATCGAAGTGAAATTTCGTCTCATTTAATATTTTTGATTGTTTGTTATGATGTTTATTATTTTTCTGTGTGTACGATATAATGATATGACTCCTTCAATCCATCACTTTATTTTAATTTAGGTACTTATTACTATTAAATATAATTGTTTTACATCTTTCCCGATAAAACGCCCGTTTTCATGGTATAACCAGAGAATTCCATACAAAACCTAGAACCCTGACTCATTTACAAAAGTGAGGCAAAAAATCTATGATTTTTTGACAGAACGGTTGGCGGAAGCGTGTGGTGTTTCCTACATTTTATGAAGTACTAGCTGTCCCAGCGAACTTCGTACCGCCTAAGAATCAATAAATGATTACATACATACATCTTCTTCTCCCTGTCCTAGTTCAGTCGGGGTCCCATTGCCCTTAGGTATCTCCTCCAGATAACCCCTGCCATCGCTGCTTCCAGGACCTCTGGCCACCCCAAACCAAGCCTTTGAACACACAGGTTCGACACCTGCCCTTGCCAGCTTCTTTTAGAGCGGCCCACCGGTCTTCTGCCCTTTCCCACTGACTTTGTGAATGATTAATATTATTAATCTCTTTACAAACTCCCGTAATTGTCCAAGTGTGTCGTCGTAGGTATAGTGTAAAAAAATAAAATTCATTTGGAACTTTCGCAGTTTAGCGGCCCCACCCGTTGTCTAGTACTTTTTCCATAGAAAATGTAATATTTTCGAAACATGAGGAAATTGTTGCCATATGTAGAATTAATTCATAAGTTCCATATTTTTTTTACATAGACAATTCACACACATCGAGCTAGTCCCAAACTAAGATATGAATCTTGTATTATGGGTACTATGGATAGGATTTTGGATGTCAAATGGTATGAAAATGTTACAAATGATGCTGTGCGCCGGCGCACCCAGCAGAGACCTGTAATCTCCGTAATACAGGAGAGACGATGGTCCTGGCTGGGACATGTTTTGAGAATGCCTAATTATAGTTGGCCAAGAAGAGCACTGGTCTTCCGTCCGCAGGGGTTCCGTCGGCCCGGGCGTCCCCCCTCTTTCACAATACACCGTTCCTATGACAACGATATCAGAGCGCAAGGAATGTCGTGGAAAGAGGTGACGCAATTGGCACAGAGACGCTCTGAATGGAGGAGGCTGGTTTCTGCCCTGTGTTCCCGAGAGGCGCGGTGAGGGCGATGATGATGATGATGATGATGATGATTATGGCCACTAACGCGACGATACACACATAAACAATGCACTATACACACATATATGTAACACTCAGACCCAGGACAATTTGAAAAGGGTCATTCTTCACTTTGCCCTGGCCGGGAATCGAACCCGGGACCTCGTGACTCATAGGCAAGAGCGTTACCTCCGCGCCCCACCGACCGACATGAACAATTAACTTAACTCAGATTTGTTTATAAATTATCTGCTATACGTATTATAATTATGTAGGTACTAATTTTAGGTAGATACCTATTCATTTGAAATTTATAAAAATTCTTTCCATGATTTTTTCAAAATCGAAATATCAGAACCACAGATGTTAAATTGTATGGATTACGATTCTAATTTGAAAATGTATAGAAAAATTATTCTTTAAATAGGCCAATCTATAAAAAAACTTCATCGATGATTTTGTATATTCTCCATATTGCATTATTTATTGAAATTAAAAATGTATGGCGTAAATAATTTTCTTCCTATTTTTTCTTACCGTGAATTTGTAAGATGTTTTAATAGCCTATAGTTTATTCCGGGCGGAGAAGACTCCAACAAATCAGAGATCATTCAAATCGGTACGGCCATTCTTGAGTTATAAGTGTTGAAACACACACTACTTCCTTTTATAGGTATATAAGATTTCTCGCATTTTTATAAAAATATATCATTTTTACTTTTATAAAAACGTAATTGGACAATTTTTGAAATTCTTGTCAACGTTTTAAGCCGATATACCGTGATGGCATAGTTCTTTACAGTAGTAGTAAAATAGTAAGTAATATTATAACTTACCATATTCAATAATATTATGTATCGGAGAATTTACCGGTTCACAAATCAAGGATATTTACGTTTCGCAAGGAAAAATATAATTCATTGCGATCCCGAAATCAACAACCGGAAATTCAAATACATTATAATGACCAAAAGTTTCGTAATCAATACCACACGTATCAATATCCAGCACGTATACGATATTTATTTTGAAGATATTGGCGGACTTTGAGATGTGGTGCTACATACGCATGCTGGAGATCCATTGGTCGGAACATGTGGAAAACTTAAGAGTTGTTAACCAGTGTAGGCGAAAAAAAGCAACTCCTTAATAGAATCAGCCAACAACGAGCTAACTGGATTGGCCACAATATTAGACACCCAGGACTGTTTATCACCATCGCGGAGGGTATGACCGAAGGCAGAAATGGTAGAGGGCGACCAAGAGACGCTTAGGTATATGGACCAACTGAAGAAGGACATGAACTGTGGCACTTACTTGGAACTAGAGAGAGTAGCTGAAAATAGGGAGGAATGGAGAAGAAAATCAAAACTCGTTACAGACCAATCCAATGGATTGTAACTTGTAACTCACTTTATATGCGAAATATATAGTAGAAAAATCTTTATAGTAGAAATATAATAGAAATATAAACAGACATTTTACATCTTAAATTCAGCGATGAGGTTTGCCACCCATCCTGAATGTGTTGATTTTATATTGGCACGGAGAGGACAGCTTGCATGTTTATTATATGCGGTTGGTCTGCTGGCTACCCCACTTGTGTGATGTGCTGTGACGGTATAGTAGTCGTAGTAGTACTAGTCATAATATTGAATAGGTATTGTTTTCTTATCGGTGATAAATTCATCACCAATAAAATAAATATGTGAACATTACTAATAAATTGTTACAAAGTGAAATAAAATATTATACCTAGGTAGGTACCTAGCGATGTATTTAAGTGATAATAGTTGCGATAAAAAAATATACCTATCATGATCAATGAAGATTTAATGAATTATGACTGCATGTTCAACAACATTCTACAGTAGTTAGCGAAAAATATTAAAGGAATTAAACGTAGGTACAAATTACATTGTTTTTGTACGTAGCATTGATCATCATGGCAGTTTAAGGATGAATCTTTATAATTCATATACCTACCTACCAATACAATTAATAATAATATTCGCGCATATCAGGACAATGAAGCACAAATCCGAGTAATGTCTTTCTCTTTCTAGCATCATCGGCAACGTCGCATGATCAAGTAACTTAGGCAAATTATATGGATTAGGTATTGTATGTTAACCGTCGTGATTTTTTTTTGAAGCATACCAATATTATATGGAATATAAACTTACCTGAGAATATTAAAATAAAAATAAAAACGACATTAGTTTCCTATATCATGTGAGCTGCTATATATTCCAGGGTATAGAATGTACAAGGTTTGTTCGTTAGTCGTGTGTGATGCGTTAAGTGCTGCGAGCTATAAATATATATATATATATATATATATATATATATATAGCAACTTGTAAATAAAAAAATCTGAAGTGATGGATAAGTTTTTGCAATTTGCCTTGGTAAAAATAAATCAAATCAACCATGAGTAACACAAAGTGCAAAGTGAAGGTTGGAGGAGACCTTACAGAAGAGTTCACAGTATCCCAGGGTCTCAAACAGGGTGATGGATTAGCTCCCACACTTTTCAATCTGAGCCTGGAATACGTTGTACGCCAGACATATCATAACAACACAAACCCTAACATATACTTCCAAAGCAGCCAGATAGTTGGATATGCGGATGATCTCAACATAATAGGAAGATCCCTGACAGCCATAGAAGAAGTATTTGATCCATTGGAAACAACAGCCAAGGAGATAGGACTAGAAATTAATGAAAATAAAACCAAAATAATGAAACAGTCCAGAAATCCCAGAAATAACCCTCTACATGTGGCCCAGTTTAAGGAAAGTTATAATTTTGAAGTAGTCAATGAATTTACCTATCTGGGATCTACCATAACCAAAGAAAATGAAGACCACGTAGAAATTAAACGAAGGATAGCAACAGGAAACAAAGCATTTTTTTCTCTTCTACCAGTCCTTAAGTCCAAAAGTGTCCACAGGAAAACAAAAATTACCCTGTACAAAACTATAATAAGAACAGTAGTGACTTATGGGTGCGAAGCGTGGACAATGACAGCAAAGTCTGCAGAAGAGCTGGACAGATTTGAGAGGAGAGTGCTAAGGAAAATCCTGGGACCCGTGAATGATGGCGAAACCTGGAGAATAAGATTCAACGATGAGCTATATAACATCTACAAGGCTCCCAGACTCTCTGTATATGCAAAATTTAACAGGCTAAGATGGGCCGGACATGTGCAGAGAATGCCGTCTTCACGGGTACCAAAAAGGATCCTTGAGGGACATCCGGGTGGGAAAAGAAAAGTTGGCAGACCTAGGCTGAGATGGGAGGATGAGGTGAGAAAAGACGCAAACCAACTCCTACAAGTTGTAAATTGGAAAACCGCAGCGGCAGACAGGAGGAGTTGGAGGCGAGGGCTGATGGAGGCCAAAGCTCGATATGAGCTGTAGGGCCATCGAAGAAGAAAAATAAATTATTTAACCCAGCAAAGAATAAAAATTTTATGTATGGAATCATGCTACTGCCAGAACAATGGCTATAGAAATCGGACCAGAATGGACAACGTATAATTCAATAAAATATTTATTCATTATTAGAAAATGGTCTTTCATTTTAATAAAAAAAAATACTTTCCGAACAACCCAATACATTATTTATATTGTACTTTACATTTTTATATTTTACCTGTGATGTTGTCGATGAAAATGTTTTCAATAATCTTTGCCCTTTTAACAAAACATTTGGGCTTACATCTGCATACAAGTGCCAAACATTTGCTTCAGTTGGATGAAGAGATGTGATTCTTCCAAATAATTCTAGTACCTTGGAATATATTCTAAAATAACAAAATACATATGCAAAACTATAAACCTTTAAAATTTATATGCAAAACTATAAACTATTAAAATTTAGTCCATCATTATCGTATCCAAGTGATCCCTGTGCATAGAGTTATCTAAGAGCTATAGCTCTGCATCCAGTTTATTAATATGGGTACTCTATATCCCCGGCAAATTTACTTAGGGAGCAATCCTCCACAAAAAGGTTTTTTTCAATCTGGCCACATGTGCATAGTGGGTGGTCTCTCTTGCCCCATAAATGGAGAAGATGTCCACATCTGCCATGGCCAGTTCGGATTCTGTTAATTCTCGACCATTGCTTCCATGGTAGATTAAATTCTGGGAGTCCATCTTTATAAATAACTGAGTTCTATAAAATAGGAACCAGAATATTTACCTTTTCGTAGAATTCTCATCTGCATCACTTTTATCTTGTAGAATAATTTTTGCCAGCAATGTAAGAACCTCCACATCTAAGTGTTTCTTTTTTAGATCTAAAATTCTATTATAACTGCGGATAACATCATCAAAGTGGCCTGTGTCCAAACTGATGACCAGCATATTCTCCCAAACCTGAGAAATAAAGAAACAGCATCTCATCAACTACTTATTGTTTCATGTTTTGCTGTGGGTCGTACGAAGAGCTGCAGAGAGTTGTACAAGATAAGGTATAATGGAAAGAAAGTCGCTTTCTGGGAGGGAATGGGAGTGTAGATGTGGATTTGGTGTTTTTGTTATTTATCGTTTGCTGACCGACACGGAAAGAATGATGCCAGACTTTGCTGCAAAACAATTCACAGGATTATATATATTTTTAACAATAGGTATGGTTTAAATCGCAAGATATGCTGAAGATGAAGTACAGGAACAACTCGCTCATCGATGCCTGCTGCCTCAACACCTCAGCTGATATCTGGTTGAATCCTGTATGTAATGTCTGGCAGAAGCCAACGTTCTTTCTCAACACTAACTAAAAAGTCTTTTTCAAGACTATGGTACGTAGAGTTCTCAAAAAATTATTTTTATATACATATATATGCATGTGAAAATCCTCTTAGATAATACTAATGTGTTGAAAGGAAATTAATTATTATTACCTGCCAATTGTCATAATTATACTTCAATGTTTCACTAAGAGCTTTGTATGCTCTCTCCTTATTTCCTTGCTTGACATAAACTTTAGCCAAATTGTTCCAAGCCTCAAAGGAATGTGGTTCTAAGTAAGTGTACCTTCTGTATGCATTAGCTGCTTTCTCCCACTGTTCTGTAGTTAATGCTGCATACCTTCATTAAATAAGTTTAATTTTATGTATAAGTCTAAGTCATTTACATTACAATTATATATTTATTACATAATATTGGTACAAACCCCAATCTGAGCCATACAGATTCTTGAAGTGAGTTGATTTCACAAGATTTCTCATAATGTGGTATACACTCCTCATATCTCTTGTGAGAGAAAAGATAATTGCCCCAATGTCTCTGAGCCTTACTGCTTCTTTTATTTGAAAATTCCCACGCTATTTGATACTGTGATGGATCATCTAAAAAAAATAATACACAGTGATTAGTTTCCAATGAGTATAGTCAAAAATAACTTTTTACAATACATTTATATGGCTAACATAAGTTGGCATTACTAACCTGTAGCATCACCCAGCAAACAATACAGTTTAGGAGTAGGTTTCATTTTAATCTGTTGTTGTATGATTTCTGCAGCCTTGGAACAAAATTTTATATTTGTTATTACATAACAGAAACATAAATTATCTAATTACTAAATAACCTATTGTTTGTTAACAAGATTGCTGGGAAACCCATTCCTATTTGTATGTAAGTTGCCTTACCAGTGCTGCTATCCACAGCTGCATGTATAAACACACAAGCTGTTCTCTCGGTGTTGACAAAATATTAAGATATTCAGAATGGGTGGCCAACCTCATCGCTAAATTTAGGATGTAAATATCTTAAAAACTTACAGAAAAGAGTAGAGGATCAATTCTTTGCCAGGCTTTCCCATATATCGGGTAGTTTGTTGGATAAACTGTGTGTAATAAACACGCTAATTGCCTTCTCTGTGCCAATATTACTATAATTCTTAGAAATAATATATCAGAACCATGCAGTTGTACAAAAAATGTGAATTACACAAAATGCCTCTATTATGAAATAAGCACACTAAAAGTGCAAAAAATACATAGCGCATAAAAATTAGGTATATAAAATTAAATTAATATTTATTATAATAAATAAACAAATTATTGTTTTTAGTGTTACTACAGAGTTTAACTAACACATAACTGGTTCCAGTACAGCACAATTGGTTCAGAACAAACTGTGATAAACAACAGTATACAATTTGCAGTCCGCAATTTCTGAATATGTCTACTTATTAAGAAAATGCAGTGTGAATGTGGTGTAAAGGAATTAATAGACAAACAAGTTAACTCTTTTCAAAAAATTCTGCATCTTACTTTGTGGCGGAGTTCAAGAATAGTATAACAAGCAATAACTTCCTCCCACAGTTGACAATCAAGATAAATGTCTAGCGCAGCTTTTACCAAACCAATACTAAGAAGAAGATCAGCAAGAAGAGACTTCCAACTTATATAAGGAGGTAGTGCAGTTGTCCACAAATATGATAATCTAAAATACATTTTTTTTGTTATTATTAAAATTAAAATATAATGAAAAATTTTAAAAAATAATTCACATCCCACTTATATAATTATATACAGGACATTCAATAAATATTTACCTCTGACAAGTGGAAGTTTGAGAAACATTGAAGTTATTCACAAGTTGTTCACACTGCATCATAGATCTTTCAACAGTCCTTTTATTTTTTGATTCCAAGCGACATTTCATTAACAAAGTATTAACACGAGTACACCACGGTCCATTTTCTTGTGCAAGAAGTAAATTTAAATATGGTAATAGCTCTTCATCAGCTAACTCATCTTTTGGTTGAGAACGCTGAATGTATTGACTAAAATATATTTTCGAAATACGTTTAATATGTCCATCAATAGAAATAGATCATTAAAAGTCTGTGGTCTTTTAAGCTGTTAAATATTTGAAGGGCGAACAACATTACATGTGTTCCTATGTTTTAACAACTGACAGTGAGAGTGCATTTAATAAGCTATATAAATTTACATACTGTAAAAAATAATTTACTACAAAATCTAGCACCCTACTAATGTTTATGTAATGTAATGAAATATATACTATGTAATATTATATTTTACTGGTTCATTTTTTAAGACAAAATGGTTTTCTTACTTTATAAAGTTATTATTTGAGAAAAAAGAAACTAGTGAGACAAACATTATATAGCTTCATAATAGACAACTGATATTTAAAGTAACTCACACAGTGGCAAGGCATAGTTGTTGTTCTAGGCTTGTAAGAATAGGATTGTCGTTTTCTTTGATATCCAAATATTGAATATTATCTAATCTCACATCATCATTAAGACTCAAAGCATTTGGCAATACAGTAGTCCCGTGTGTTACAGTGGTAGGCTCTCTATTGAATTTCTCACATAAAGTCACATCTAGACCTAACTGTGGAATAGCTTCTTGCTGAAACTTTGTACGTTTCCCTAATGCACCTGAAAAACAAATCTAAATGACAACAAAAAGTATGAAGTTAAATTTTATCTGCCAGCAAATTCTAAATGTTAAAATCGTATAACACAAACACCAAGTTACATAAAGTCATACCTTTCAAATGCAAAGATAACCCACATATAGAAGAGGCTTTTTGTAAGCAACTTTCAGAATTCTGTACTCTTCCATAAAGTAAATATGCCTGACTCATTTCTATATTCAGCTGAGCCTGCAATTGAGGATATTCTTTCAGACTACACTCCATGTTGGACAAAAGTTGTAATGTGTTTTCAATGATTGAAAACACTCTAGAACTGTTTTCATCCATAATTTGTTGATAAAGAAAATAACAACGAAGTTTCCACCACAAAACCACCTAAAACAAAAAATTCAATTATAGATTTATACTAGAGGGTTATTTTTCCCGGATTATTTTCGTTCCCGGGAAACGTGAAATTCATTATTATATTTATTAATATTCAATTTTCAACAAATTTGGTAGAAAAACTCTCAAAACATGTTGAGCCTTGCAAACATTTTGATTTGATAAAAAAAATCAAATTTTTGTTACCAATATAAGTTATTTGCTTAAAAAAAACTAAATAGTCGACTGACGAGATTTATTTAGGTAGGTACTCTTTGTTATATCAAAATACAAATTGTTTACAAAATATATATACTTTTAACTTTTATTCATCCTATCAACCAAATAAATATTATGAATTTTGGCAAAGCTTTTTTAATAAACAATAATCGAGTTCTTTAAAAATGAGAAATTTTAACAAAAAAGTGACTTTTTAAATCGGGTAATATCCATGAATAAAACAAAAAATTGACAGTTTGCTGCAATAATATTTTTGAAAAATATCTAACTTTTCGAAATATTAAAAAAAAAACATGAAATATCGTAGGATTCTTGTATATTGTTGGCCAAACACACCCCTGATTTTGATGTTTAGAATTATGCTTTTTTCACACTAGGTAATACATTGAAGCTATATAATTAATGTTTAGAATATTTACTATTTTTTTTTATTGTTTAACCAGATTTGGGTGCAGATGTCAAAACCAATCAGAAACCTCGATTGGAGAACCATATCTACACAATGCAACATTGTGCAAAATCTAATCAGAAGAAGTGAGAAAGGTGTCTCAACGCTTACGAATTGGTTCTAGGCTGACTTAAGTGATCACTTTCGGACTTTAGACGGGAGATCGCGATCCATTTGAGATCTGAAAAATGAGATCCCCAAAAGATAGTTGCTTCTAAGGTTTGCATAAAGCGTCTCTCAATTGGTGGACCTTACATCGTAACAGTGAGAATGGTGGAATTGGTGAACGTTGTCCATGGACATCGAAAGTGATCACTTAAGCCAGCCTAGAGCCAAGCGTTGGGACACCTTTCTCACTTCTTCCGATTAGATTTTACACAAAGTTGCATTGTGTAGACATGGTTCTCCAATCGAGGTTTCTGATTGGCTATATAATTAAGTTTTTTTTAAAGTAAAACACTAATATTGGTAAAAAATATTTGTTTTCATATTTTATCACACCAAAATGTTCGTCATATTCAACAAGTTTATTACGACTATTACAGTTAACTAAACAAAGATTTCGGTATCGATATGGCGATCTGCATGACTAATAATTTGTGTTTTTTTCCCGGGAAATGATTCGTTTTTTTCCCGCGAAACGGGAAATAAAAATTAGAGGGTTTTCCCGGGAATAACCCTCTAATTTATACATTAATTTTCTTCAACCATACTTGCTCTTTAAATTTATACATTACTTTGGAGTTACAATCAATAATATATGCAATGATAAATTCCTATAATAAATAACAGCATTATGTTTTTGCTGTTCAACTTACTAAACAAGTTCTGTTTTGGATACAAGTGTATACCTACATGCATTTTGTTTGTACCACTGGCTCCAGATAAGAGTTTTTGTAACAATATTAATTATTGAAAAAAAAAAATAGTAATTAAGGGCATAGTTTTTCAATTCAAGTTTAATTTTTTCTTTATTTTTTCAGTTTTAGTTCAATATATTGGTAGGTTTTCTTTTTTTTATTATTGGTTAATTCAATTTTATCTCTAAATGGATGTCGATGAACCTCCAATTCCTCCCGATTCTCCAGTTGTCAAAAAATTCAAAAGAAGTGGTCTTAGCAAGGACACAATGGAGAGTTCTGATCTCTCTGTTTATTCTTGTTTCTAATGCGCAGTTGCGGTAGAGTGTTATTTTGCAGTTTTGTTTAGTAATTTTGTTTTTATTACGGCAAAATCACTCACTATTGGGTGGAATGCCTAAATAATAATAAAAAAAAAACTTACTATATCTGTGCCATGAGTAAGATTTTCAAATACATCTATTGCCAGATGTAAGAGTTGAATGTAAGATATAGTTGGATAAAATTCTTCCCCTTGTTCTGTCAATTCGAGATTTTCATACAGTGGTTCCAGATATTCTCTTGCAATCTTTTCAGCTTTTATACTGCTTGGACCAGTCCAATTTACTTCACAAAAAGCACAAATACTAGCTATCCCATAAGATAACAATTCATAAAATCTTTCATCTTGTTTTGTTTTCACATTTTTTAAGAGAGAAATTAAGTTTTGTCTTGATTTAATGTCTGTGAATGATAATTTACTGTAAAGATAATCCCATTCGCCTTCCCATAAACATTTAACATCTGCATGTGAATCTAAAACCATAAAACATGACATTCTTCAAATTAGTATGATGGCAAATATTATGATAATTATTCTATTGTTATTTAGCTTTGTACTGTTCTTTACTGTTCCCATCATACCACCTTATAAACATGCTAAATAGGTAATAATTTATTTCTTTCATTTGTTTGTCATAAACATAATTTTAAGTGGAATGTAAAAAATATTATTTATTCATTCTTTATTGTACATTGATCACAATATTTACACATTTTATAAAAAATATTATTTATTCATTCTTTATTGTACATTGATCACAATATTTACACATTTTATAAAAAATATTATTTATTCATTCTTTATTGTACATTGATCACAATATTTACACATTTTATAAAAAATATTATTTATTCATTCTTTATTGTACATTGATCACAATATTTACACATTTTATAAAAAATATTATTTATTCATTCTTTATTGTACATTGATCACAATATTTACACATTTTATAAAAAATATATTATTTATTCATTCTTTATTGTACATTGATCACAATATTTACACATTTTATAAAAAATATTATTTATTCATTCTTTATTGTATTCATTTCGATGGGACAACAGTTGATGAAGCTTTTAATAACATGAACTTTAATCTTCAGTACATTGGATCTTGGTGCGAAAGTCACGGTCTTCTGGTGAATCCATCTAAATCACAGGCTATAATAATGGGTAGTCCCAGATTGTTGTCTTCATTAAATCTTACACCGCTACCTTCATTGGAGTTAAACGGTACAACGATCCCTTTCTCTGATAATGTCAAAAATCTGGGTGTTTACTTCGATAGTCAGGTCTCATGGCGCAAACAAATCGGCGAGGTAAGTCGAAAGGTTTTCGCTTCGCTTCATTCGCTTAGACGGCTCCGGAATTTTCTCACAGTTGATACAAAGAAGCTTCTTATTCAATCACTCATCTTTCCAATTATAGATTACGCAGACATCAGCTATTTAGACGTCTCTGTGGAGGGTTTGAATAAGCTGGAGCGATTACAAAATGTTTGCATACGTTATGTATATGACCTTAGAAAATTTGATCACATTTCTGAGTACCGTCTTCGACTCGGTTGGAAGACCGTTTCCCAACGCAGAGACTTCCACACCCTTTGTCTTCTATACAAAATACTTTTTGATCCCAACACCCCGCCTTACCTAAAAGAAAGGTTTCATTTCTTGCATTCACATGGACTCCCTCTTCGATCAGCCAATAACAATCTTCTGGCAATTCCTTCACACCAATCTGGTTTTTATACAGACTCCTTCACAGTTCTCGGTGCTAGGTTATGGAATCAACTTCCGTCTAGTATCCGTACCTGTCCCACATATCAATTGTTTAGAAAGCAGCTCGGTGGTCGCTAGTCTTCAGAATTTTAATACTTTCACTTTGTAAACCCTGAGGAAACGTTTTCTTCACGTGTTGTATATATACACGGCGAGCATTCCTTCTCTTCCCTTCCCTCGATATCCAGACTTTCCCTCATTGTGTGCGCAGGTGTTTGCCTGTTTGTAGGTATATTTATTTAACTTTTTATGTATGTATATATTATTTTCTTTATTTTCTTTTTTTATGATTTTTGGGTTAGTTGGAAGATATCGCTTGCACGCGATAAACTCGCCCATTGTGCATGATAATTATTTGTATTTATAATCTGTTTATATGTATGTTTTTTTAAGGCACAATAAAGTTTATTATTATTATTATTATTATTATTATTGTACATTGATCACAATATTTACACATTTTATAAAAAATATTATTTATTCATTCTTTATTGTACATTGATCACAATATTTACACATTTTATAAAAAATATTATTTATTCATTCTTTATTGTACATTGATCACAATATTTACAAATTTTATAAAAAATATTATTTATTCATTCTTTATTGTACATTGATCACAATATTTACACATTTTATAAAAAATGCATTCAAATTAAAATATATTTATAAATGATGTTTAAATCATGAAAACTTTGAACTCAATATGAAGTGAACTCTGACAATAAAATAAAAATTAAAGTTATTAGAATAATAGCATCGGACTTGGACACGATACACGACTGTGTGCATCTATGTAGTTGCACTGGTGGGTGATTAAAGTTATTAGAATAATGGCATCGGACTTGGACACGATACACGACTGTGTGCATCTATGTAGTTGCACTGGTGGGTGATTAAAGTTATTAGAATAATGGCATCGGACTTGGACACGATACACGACTGTGTGCATCTATGTAGTTGCACTGGTGGGTGATTAAAGTTATTAGAATAATGGCATCGGACTTGGACACGATACACGACTGTGTGCATCTATGTAGTTGCACTGGTGGGTGATTAAAGTTATTAGAATAATGGCATCGGACTTGGACACGATACACGACTGTGTGCATCTATGTAGTTGCACTGGTAGGTGATTTTTGTTTTATTGGTTAATTGTAATATTAAGATAATTTTCTAAAATGGCGCATATATTATATTCGACAACATAATTATTTACTATATTGCAATTTAAGAGGCAACAATATAATAAATAAATAGTACTATACTATAAACCCTCACGCCGTGTCCCAGGTTAGGTAGGCAGAGAGAACGGAAAGCCATATAGATCTATCCTTAAATACATCTTTTGCTTCCTCTACATTCATCCAATTTCTTATACATGCACGCCGATTTCACTTACTACTTAAGAATTTGATCCACGTGGTTCTTGGACATCCACGCTCCCTCACACCACCTCTTTCATATAAATACATCCTCTTTGTCATCCTTTCATTGTGCATTCTAGTATTGGTAAATTCAGTTCTTTTTCAGTAATCGGTACTTGAGACATCGTTCTTCAAAACAATTCGTTCTTAGTATTCGTTCTCGTTCGTGGAATTTGTCACGCGATTTTCACCTTAGTCTCTTTGAAAATAAAGTATTTTAAAGGCCTTTTTCCCAAAAGACGACACGAAGATTTAAATCCTTAAATCTCGTTTGTGATATATGTCACGCGATTTTAAACCTTAGTCTCTTTGTAAATAGAGTATTCTAATGGTATTTTTACCAAAACAACTTCACAAAGATTTAAATCTTTGAATTATGTTTGTTACATTTGACACGCGATATAAAACCTTAATTCCTTTGAAAATAGAATACTCCAATGGCGTTTTTTCCAAAATAATAACACGTAGATTTAAATCCAAGAATCTCGTTCTCAACGTTTGACACGCAATATGAAACCTTAGTATCTTTGAAAATAGAGTATCTTAAGGTTTTTTTTCCAAAAAAAAAACACACACGAAGATTTAAATCTCGTTCGTGACTTTATTTGCCACGCGATGTTAAACCTTAGTTTCTTTGAAAATATAGTACTTTAATGTAATTTTTCCCAAAAGAACGAAAAAGACCGAACAGATTTGGCATTGAGGATTTAGTTCTTCGAGTTAAGTTGAAGAACGAATACATAAAAACGAATACTCAGATTCTGAACAATACTAGTGCATTCCTTCAACATGCCCAAATCATCGTAATTTGTTTACACGCATTCTGTCTACAACACTCCTCTCATTCACCTGATATCTTCATTCTTATCTCGCAATATTTTACGAACTATTCTTTTCAGTGAACGAATCTCCACAGCATTTATTCCACTTTCGTCCTTCACAAACGTTCAAGTTTCGCTTGCATACATAAGTGTCAGTACCAGGATGATTTTGTGCATCAGTGTTTATGCCATGTTAATATTTACCCATTGCTATTGCTAACAATGGGTCGAAGTGCACCATTTACCCTAGCACAGGCGACTTTTCTTCTTTCAATGTCCTTATCATATCTTCCATCCCTCGCAAACAGACTTCCCAAACAAACATTCTCTTTCACTTGCTTTAAATAAACACATAATTAGTCATTAAAATATTACCATCAATATGAATATGATCTTCAAATGTACAAATCATCAGATAGTCGATTCTAGAAAACATTATTAAATTCGTCTACAATTGCAAGATAACCTAAAAATATTCAAATCACAAGTGCACGACTTGTCATATTGATATGATAAATTTTTCTATGCTGTGACTTCTATGGTCTATCACCTGCCAATGCGAGATTTTAAAATGTAAAAAAATGGATTGTACTCCAAGTTCAAAAATTGGACACTCGTAGCGTTAGTAGTTCTCTCATATCTATGACCAAATACGCCACAATCTCCGCTTGGAGACTGTGACTAATGTAATACGAGTATTATGATACCTATGTGAAAGTAAACATCGAATCAATTTTTAATGTATTATAATATTTTGTGTGGAAAAAAAAAAGGGTTAGTTAAATGAGTTAATTTTCATCACGTGGAGCACACAGTAAAGAATTCGTCTCCCACTCTTCTCCGTAAGTTTTCGAGTGTCCTGTAAAGGTGTAAAAAATAAAGACATTTTATATCTTAAATTCAACGATAAGGTTTGCCACCCATCCTGAATGTTTTGATTTTATATTGGTACGAAGAGGACAGCTAGCGTGTTTATTATATGGGGATTTTTAAGTTCAGGTGAATGCAACAAAACTTCGATTATTTTTATGATGATAATGTATAGTATTTTATCTGGAGGATAACAGATCTACGTTCACGTCGTATACCACAAGTAGGGAAGCCAACAGACTAACCGCATGTAATAAACATATAGATTGTCCTCTCCGTGTCAATAAAAGTATAAGACATTCAGAATGGGTGGCAAACCTCATCGCTGAATTAAAGTTGTGAAGGTCTTTATTTTTTCGAACATCCGCCTTTTACAAAACATTTATTAATAAAAAATTAAATAATAATTAAGTATACTAGTACTACTATACATACACGTCGTATTCCTCAAGTGGGGTAGCCAGCAGACTAACAGCATGTAATAAACATATAGATTGTCCTCTCCGTGTCATTACAAGTATAAGACATTCAGAATTTGAAATGTAAAATACCTAAATATGCTTTTTACAGAACACTCGAAAATTTACGAAAAAGATAGGGAAACCAATTCTTTGCTAGGCGCTACACAGAAAATTATTACTAAGGTTAAATGGAAGTCCCCAAACTTCTGCGGTATCCGCAATTGATGAAGAATCTCTTTCAATAAAGGTGTAACGAAAATTTTGAATATTCGTTATAACTAATAGTGGAAAGGTGCACCATGTACATTTTGTACAACTATTTCTTGTAAATTTTGTAGTTCAATACATTGTATCTTATTAAATATGTGTAATGTAAGATGTATAAAATAAATATTAAAATATACAAAATGTATTATGTTGCAAATATATTGTTTTATTATCTACAAATTGTTTTGTGGGTTGGCTGTCGACAAAGGAACGGACTACTAACGCCGTGAGCGTCCAATTTTTGAACCGAGAGTACAATCCATTTTTTTACATTTTAAAATCTCGCCCCACTGTTGTCAAATGTGCGATTTCATAGAAAAAGTAATATTCACGAAATTGTTGCCATATGTAGAATTAGTTTTTGGTCTTACGTAGTATTATATTCTCTTTGGTTTGCTTGAGGCCTAGGGCTCCGGGTCTTGGCCACGCGAATTTGTTTATTATTTTTCGCGATACTGTTATGACAGCAGATATGGAATGGTTAAAACATGAATCGCAATACGTTATAGTAATATCTAGTTCCCTCTTATTATCTTGTGGTTTTGTGTGGTTGTGCTTGAAAATATGGTAAGTGGAAAAAAAAGGTTATGTCATTTTCCCGCCTGTCTTGTATTGGTTTTCTTCTTTTTCAGGTTTCTCGATGATAAATGCCCTCCTTACATCGGGAACTGACAACTAATCGGGTTCTAATATTTTATTCTGATTGCCTTATTACGACTAGTTGGTAATACATTTTAGGAAAGATTATCCAGTTAATTGTTGGTTTTGCAACCAAAATTCAAGAGTTCGGTTTAAGGAGAGAAATTCCTGGTCTTGTCAACACTGCCTACAGTACAATGGATTTACTTCTGTGAGTATTTAGTTGACTATCAAAGCTTACATTTTACCTGTAAATGCCTTAATTAAGTAAATATTTTGAAGTTCATCAAGAACATAGTGACCTATACTAGATTTTTATTTTCTTATATATTGAAAATCATAATCAAATTCTTTATTCATAAAACCATTTACACATTTTTGAGAGAAATACATTAGTACCGAAGATATACTAAATCGGTAATTCATAGAAAAAATAGGTCATGCAGCCAATCAAATTTTGCATCCAGTTTTATACTGACGTTGGTTGTAAGACAATACATCGCTAATGCTTGAAGGCCATCGATGTTGGAACACAAAAATTCCATTAAATTGTACTGCGTTGCAAGTCTAGTATGTCTATGATTAGCACATTAATTATTAACAAAGTGTTGGTGTTGCTGCCCCACTAGTTACAATGCACCTGTATTGGTGCTAACAACATAGACATTATAAAAGTATAAAAAATAATAATAGAACAAATAAAACGCATAAAAATATCAAAAATAAGAACATTCACAACTCTACACCAACAAAGAAAACATTGCCTTATCTTTACCGTCATCAATCAAAAAATCTGAGACCAGCTCTTTAAATTTTCACATTGGATTAATGTCTCCGAATTCTCTAGGCAACAGGTTATACAGTCTGGGTCCCCAGAACACAGTGCCCCGTTGCCCAAGAGCAGTTCTAACTCCAGAAACCAGTCGCACATTTTTTGAAACCCGTTGTATGATAAATTGCATCCACCCTATGAGAATGAGTAACATTTACCCCAATTTTATATCTTATCAACACATCTAATATATAAAGCTGTCGGACCTCAAGAATTCTCAGTTTCTTAAATAAAGGTTCTGTCAGACACAGAAGATTAGTTAGTTGGAAGACATTGCATTTTAGCGATAAACTCGCCCTCTGTGCATTGAATTGTATAAATGATATTTTCTATGTTAATATGTATTATTGTAAACAATGTACAGTGAAGAATAAAATAAATAAATAAGATTAATCCCCTTGAGTTAATCTTCTGCTGTACACATTTTTTTTATAATTCAAATTATTTTTTATTGAAATAAAAATGAACACGAACATGAAAATATGTAATGATGATGTGCAAAAAGAATAAATAAATAAATAAATAAAACACATCAAATGTATACACGCAATAAACACAATTATATTATTAATAATAATAAACACTTTATTGTCAGAAATAAATTTTACAAAAGACGTACATATTGCCTTGAGGCAATGTCTTCCAGTAAACCTACTACAATGTTTGATTAGTATGTTTTACTATGAAGGGAGTTTAGATCAAAAGGTAAACACAATAACCAATCAATGTATATAAAACAAACAAAAAAAAAACTTTAATTAATCTATAAAACATTGAAAATATATTTTATTTGTTATATGAATGATGATGTGCAAGAAGAATAAAATAAAATAAATAAAATATTAATTGATGCATTTAAATATTTAACCAATATCAACTTCATACAAACATATATAACGGGTCAGGCTGTAAATTTTGCCACTTTTTATTCGCATCTTCTGTCTCCTTAAGATATTTTAAGGGCTTTTAGTGTTGTTGGGCCGGTTACGTGGAATTGCCTACCATTGAGAGACAATCAGACTGTCACCAGCTTCAGAAGCAAATTGAAAACTGCACTCTTCACCGGCACCCTTGAGAGGGTTTAGGGATTGTGGCCTCAGAACCAAATCATTCAGAATCATCATCATCATTTTATTTCTTATGGCATATAGATATTTTCTTATCATTAAATACTGAAACATATTGGATAAACAAACCACACATCATTTCGCATCAAGTGTGTTAATGTTAAAGAAGAAAAATAATGGTTTCTATAAAAAACACCCTATTCCCTAAATAATCACAAGTCTCCTGTACTGCGTAACACAGATTTACGTAATATTTTGAAGTTGTCATTATGCCTACAATCATAATAATAAGTTTTCCAAAACTATCATAAAATTGGCTTATTCTTTAGATATTATAATATGAAAATAATAGCTTGTTTCATTATATAATATAAAGTTTTTTGTTAATGTACCAGATTTTGATTTTGTGTAACTTTTTTAATGTAACGGATTTTGACAGATTGTGTTCGCATAGAATGATGTGGTAGAATACTTTTTATCTAGTAGTAGCACCATAGTAAACTGTCATGTGTTGGTCCATGCGTCAACACTATTTTATTAGAGTAATCTAAGTAGTTGTTTGTAGTGGCGGTCTGGCATTGTAACGTCGTTATAGAGGTTGTTTTTGAAGATATCATCGTAAGTTAGACACAGTTTTATCAAAATTAAATTGCAAACTATAGTTTAAGGTAAAAGTAATCATGTGATGGTGATTTAAGCTAGAAATACATGTGTTATCATTGATCAAAGACCAAAATATTTTGTTTATGTAACGGTTATGCAAGCTTTATGTAACACGCAGTGTTCGTGCCTTCCATACATGCAAATATGCTACACATGCCCTAAAATAAATAAATAATTCTTAAAAATGACATACTATAGTAGTAAGAAATTCATAAATAATCTTAAAATGATATTATACACTACTATATTACACAATTTTTAAGATTGAAGTTGAAACGCGCAAATAGAACATATTTTTGGTTGACTGGCTGGCTGGCTACCCCACTTGTGGGATATAACATGATATTATTGATATAAAGATATGTAAAGTTAATATTGTCGACTTTTGGTACTTGGTAGAAGTTTATGTTAAATGAATATAAATAAAACACTTACATTTAGTACTTCCTATTTATATTTAATGTAGTTTTACATTATTAACCTGATGGTGAGAATGAAAGCACTTGAAAACCCTGATAGCCCTGCAGCTACAGCCTTGGTCTTCATCAGCCCTCGCCTCCAACTCTAGTCTACCGCTGTGGCTTTTCAGTTTGTCACCTGTAGTAGTTGGTTTGCATCCTTCCTCATCTCAGCCTAGGTCTGCTAACTCTTCTTTTCCCACCAGGATGTCCCTCAAGGATCTTTTTGGTACCCATGAAGACGGCATTCTCTGGATATGTCAGGCCCATCTTTGCCCTTTCTACATCAGCACGTGTAGAAAGTCTGGGAACCTCATAGATGTTAAATAGCCCTTCATTCAATCTTATTCTCCAGGTTTCGAAATCATTCATGGCTCCCAGGATTTTACTTCGCACTCTCCTCCCAAATCTATCCAGCATTTCTGCAGACTTTGCTGTCATTGTCCACTCTTCACACCAATAAGTCACTACTGTCCTAATTATAGTTTTGTAGAGGATAATTTTCGTTTTCCTGTGGACACTTTTGGACTTGAATACTGGAAGAAAGAAAAGAATGCTTTGTTTCCTGTTGCCATCCTTCATTTCTACATGGTCATCGTTTTCTTTAGTTATGGTAGATCTCTGATAGGTAAATTCATCAACTAGGTACTAACTGGGCCACATATAGAAGTAGTAGATATAAGTGTTTTATTGTTATTAATAAAGATATATTGTGTTTGATAAAAGCCACTATCTATTTCTCTAAGTGGGTATATTCTAACGACCCCGTCACCTTGAACTGGACTTCTTTATTAGTTTATTTAATTTTTAAGAACAATGATATCATCATCATCTTTATGATTTGCTGAAGAGTATTTATAATATGATGCAGTATGTCCATAAATGGATTAATGGAATATTTGAACAATTATGTATAAATATAATGCTAGATATATTTGTAGAGATTTCCTTAGTCATCTTGTTCTTGATCTGTATTAACTTTTTTGTAGGATGGTGATTATAATAAACCGTTATACAAGAACATGCAACCTAACAACAAGATAATGTATAACTATAATAAGTTTCCTCTGAGATCTACCAGCAATGGACTTTGCCACAAGTGCAACACAAACCAACAACTCAAAGTCATGCAATTGGCCAAATTCAAACCAATGAACCAAAATAACTATGACAAAGAAATTAAACAATTCCAGTAAGTATTTCAGTTGAATTACTAATGCATAAATACGATAATTATTTTGTTCATTATTTAACACTTTAATGTCCACTTATTGTAAACAGCAATCATTAGCTTTGCAGTCATATTTTTTCTTTAAAAAAATACAATATAGATCAAGGTCATGAAATATTTATTTTAATTTTTAACATTACATTGTGTACTGAGACTTATAAGAATGATATATTCTACTCTCCCTGCTTTTCCTGATATCATTTGCAGATACTTTGGTGGAGATTTTTAACATTTACACGAGTATTATGTGACATAAACCCAAGAATTTATACATTAATACTGTTGAATATTTATCAATTTTGAAGAAATGCATCTTTTAATTTCGTCAAGAAAATAAATTCATCAGTTTTCTGAGAAAAAATTAAAAAAAAAGCGCAAATGTTTCTTGAGTAATACTATTTTAAATACTCACAATGTGAATAAATCACTAAAATGATGATATTTCTCTTGGTATTTTCTCCAATTCACTCAATATAGATATATAGTCGCTCAGTCTATATGTTAAATCGCACAATGCATTTTCATGATCTTGCCTAGTATGACTGGCCCATTTTTTGCAGGTCGGTTATGAACTTTTCATCAGTCTAGCCCAGCTTAGTTTTTGTTGTTTACAAATAGCATTAGCATTATCAGTCAGCCATTTGCTTTTTGTTCGGTCGCCTGTTTAAATATATCCCAATATGTGTGGGAGAAGAGGGAATAGTTACACATTCAATGTTTACAAGAAATTTGGGTACCAGAAATCTTAAAATCTTCAAAATTATTAAATTATCAAGAATTAAAACACAAATGGTACTTAAATAAATAAAAAAATCTTATTTTTTTTATAGATCACATCTGGAGGAAGTATACAAGTTATGTAAGAAGTGTAGAAAGTTTCTGAACTCTAAATTACAAAATGAGAAGGGGGCCTTTCTAGTTCCAAAGAAGAATTCATCAAAAACTGTGAATAAATCAAAAAACTCATTTCAAGATCAAATTAAAAAGTTTTTAAAAAGATGGTCATTGAAATTGACATATATCTTCTTGCTTATTGTTATTGTCGGTATTTGCTTAAATGCTAATCTGTATTTTTCAAAGAAGATGATTCGTCTGGCAAAACAACACACAAATAATATTTTGAATATAATAAATTATAAAAATGTACTAAGTGAAGATGTTTTGAGCGTAGCTGCAAAATACACAACTGTGGGCAATTTCTCTATAATATTAAACCATACATTAGATTTTATGAATCAGCGTGCCGAGCAGTACGGCTTGATGAAGTATTTGTTGTATGAAGACATCACAATGTCAACCATTGGACTTTGCTTACAAGCTTTATCAATATTGACACTAGTTTTGCAAATTACTTTGTTCCTGTTTGAATGTGGAAGATCGCTGCGGACCATATTCAATATTGTCGTTTGGAATCTCTGTGGATATCTGTTATGGAGTGATGACAAGTATTTACTAATCTTTCAGGTAAATTATTAAAACATCAGTTATTCTTATTTACTGCATTTAAGCATGAATTAATCTAATTATTTTGTTTATTTCCCCAGCCTGTACTGGTGTGCTTTGTCTTATGGAATACCAAGGCTTCTATAGCTACAGAAAAATCAAATTCCAACACAAGTAGTAACAGCAAAGTTTGGAAAAATATGAAAAATTTATCAAGCAGTTCACATCACTGGGAATGTTCTGAAGATGTAGATGATTTAATAAGTGAAGATTCTGATTTTGATTATCCGTCTGTGGGACATAACAGGACATCTACACCTGAACCGGAAAATCATTACTGTATTCAGGGCAATTACTTGACTGATGGCAGTCAAATATCTCGACCATATGGCTTTCAAATTTACAGTCCTCCTAGTCAATCTTTTAATAGTTATAATCCATTATTTAAACCAGCTCAGTATCAACTGTCTAACATAACTGGTGATTTAGATAAAGGCATAGGCACTTTGAGTTTAGACAGTAAAAATGTATTGTCAAGTAGTAGATCGCCTAATATATTTGTGCCAATATACTATAACTCACCTAGTTCTAATTCATCAATGTGCTCTCCAACTCCAACGATGCGTCGCCCTGTGCTATCCCCTGGGAGATTTGTTTATAGCACTCAACAGTCTTGGGTTGCTGGAGGATATTGGGGAACTGAAAGTCCAAAGAAAACAAATCTATCTCACGATACAAGTCGCTCATCTAGTCAAAGTTCTGGGTTTGAATCTATGACTTCAGGGAATTTCAGAAGAGGTTGTTTGTTTACATCACGTGGTGATGGTCAGTCTCAGAATATGTTCAATAATAAGTCTGATGAGCCGTTGTGTAATAAAAGTGTTTATAATAATAGTTATAGACAAAGTGGGAATGTCTTTCAAAATGTCAGCAATATTCCATTAAGCACCAAATCCCCACAGAGAACTTTATTTAACTCTGGTGTGGAAGATAGCTCATCTACATTAGAAAATTTGAATTTATTAAGAGAATATACTTTTGTGACTCCTAATTCAAATAATTTATTTTTACCTGTGGACAAGCCAGCATTTTGAAATGTATTTATTTATTGTTGAAGAATTGAGTGTCATATTTTGTTGTGTACCTAGACAGTTGCATTATTTTATGGATGCTCATATTAGGTGGCTAAGTAACTTTACCATTGTATTGTACGAGGGAAGCTATTTAAGTTTTGAGGTAAACGAGTAGAAACAAATATTTATAGTCGAAAATGGTTTTATCGTTTTTTAAGATATTCTCCATGAAGATCAATGCACTTTTGCATGCGTTTGAACCCATTTTAAAAGTTCCTTTTCCAGTTGGATTGAAGTACCTCCAGAACATGTGATTTGAACGCATCAACTTCGGTGCCAAAACAGGATTGTGCGGCGGATGACCTATCGATTCGAAGTTTTAAATGCTCAAAAATGCACTTGTTTGAACTGGTGTGTGAGAGCTGACATTATCGTGGTGGAGAATGATTCGTCTTCTGCAGTTGGTTTCCTTTATTTTCCGAACACTTCTGACAAACAAGTGGTGGTGAATCATTCAAAATTAACCGTTCTACGAAGCTGTAATGGAATAGTAGCAATATGTCCAATTACTCCGAAAAAACAGGTGACCATTTGCTTCAAAGTGCTTTGTGCGTGAACAACTTTTGTTGGATTTGGCTCGTCTTGCTCACCCATACAGGTGATTGCTATTTAGCTTCGGCCTCATATGCATAGATTTATGATTCGTCGTCTGTCACAATTTTGAAGCACCACGATTCAATTTTTTCATCATTTGTTTGCAACAATCGTCACGAGCTATTTTTTGTGCGGTTGCCAAACTATGCGGTATCCAATGCGAAAAAAACTTTTAGACGACCAAATGTTCATGAAATATTAAATGTATTTAAGTGGAACTAATACCCAAGCATACCTCAATCTCACAGTATGTCACATGACAATCTTGCAAAATCAGTTCACGCACAGCATTGATGTTTTCTGGCACAACAGCCGATTTTGGATGACCTTCATGAAACTCGTCCTGTAACGAAGTCTGACCACGACTGAAATCAGAAAATCAGCGAAACATGATGGCTTGAGATGGTGCTTCACCATCAAAAGTCGCAGCGTGTTGATCGGCACACTGTTTTTGGTTTAATCCACGTCGAAAATCATAGAAAATTAGGGTGCGAAAATGTTCACAATTTAATTCCATTTTTTTTAACAAAGTTAATTTTTCAAGTATGTGTAAACAATAGAAATATCGCTCGTATGACAAAACGTTCTGAGTAAGTTAACTATAAAATGCCTCAAACTTTATGGCGAAATTGTCAGATTTGACATATTCACACTAGTTTTGCCGTATCTCAAAACTTAAGATTTATTTTGCTGCCATTTAACAGTTATTTGACTCTAGATGTGTGGTGTTCAATTTGCCTTTAATTTGATGATGGATTGATCATATACCACACTGCCAACAGGTGGTAGTTCCTCATACTAAGTTTGTTCACTCCAAAAGCTGGACAGTCAGCCCCCAAATCTAGCCACTAATATATTTTGTAGTCTTTAGTTCTTATTCCTGATACGAGGGTTGCTACTTAAGTTTTGAGATATGGCAAAACCAGTGTGAATATGTCAAATCTGACTTTGTCATCGTAAAGTTTGAAACATTTTATGGTAAACATACTCAGAATGTTTTGTCATACGAGTGATATTTCTATTGTTTACACATACTTGAAAAATCTGGTTTGTTAAAAAAATGGAATTAAATCGTGAACATTTTCGTGCGATAATTTTCTATGACTTTCGACATGGATCAAACCAACAACGGTGTGCCGATCAACTTGTTGCGACTTTTGATGGTGAAGCACCATCTCAAGCCATCATGTTTCGCTGATTTTCTGATTTCAGTCGTGATCAGACTTCGTTGCAGGACGAATTTCGTGAAGGTCGTCTAAAATCGACTATTGTGCCAGAAAACATCAATGCTGTGCATAAACTGATTTTGCAAGATCATCATGTGACATACCATGAGATTGAGGTATGCTTGAGCATTAGTTTCACTTGCATACATTTGATATTGCATGAACGGTTGGCTGTCAAAAGATTTTTTCGCGTTGGATACCTCATAGCCCGAAACTAAACAACAATCACCTGTATGGGTCTTTCAAGATGAGCCAAATCCAACAAAAAGCACTTTGAAGCAAATGGTCGCCTATTTTTTTCAGAATAACTGGATATATCGCTACCATTCCATTAGATCAATATAGAACGGTTAATTTTGAATGGTACACCACCATGTGTTCGGAAAACTAAGGGAAACCAATTGCAGAAGACGAATCATTCTCCACCACGATAATGTAAGCTCTCACACATCAGCTCAAACAAATGCATTTTTAAGCATTTAAAACACCAAATTGATGGGTCATCCGCTGCACAACCCTGATTTGGCACTCAATTTTTCTTTTTATTCCCGCAGATCAAAAACAAATTGTGAGGTCAACGTTTAATGACGCCTGAAGAGGCGGTTGATGCGTTCAAATCATGTATTCTGGAGGTACCTCAATCGAACTGGAAAAAGGGCTTCAAACACATGCAAAAGTGGATTGATCTTCATGGAAAATATTTTGCAAAACAATATTTTCATTTTCGATTATAAATATTTGTTTATACTTGTTTATCTCAAAACTTAAATAGCAACCCTCGTACAATCTATTGGTTACTAGTTTTGAATGTTGAAGTAAATTGTTTGTTTCCAGGCAAACTTAACTGATGATCTTAAATTGATACTCCAAAGACATGACAAATATTTATTCCAAACTTACACTATACAAGGGCG
This sequence comes from Athripsodes cinereus, assembly GCA_947579605.1. Classification (NCBI taxonomy): domain Eukaryota; kingdom Metazoa; phylum Arthropoda; class Insecta; order Trichoptera; family Leptoceridae; genus Athripsodes; species Athripsodes cinereus. The sequence continues at coordinate 12,595,124 of OX388313.1, read as the reverse complement.
GTCTGATAAGTACTTAGCCTACTAAAGAAAAAATGAAAAGTGGCTATTTATTTTTTAACATAGTTTCCTTTAAGCTCGAAACACTTGACCGAGCGATGCCCAGACTTCTTTAACTCGTCTGAAAAACAAGTTTTCTTGAGGTCTGCAAAATAGGTCTTTGTGGCGGTGATGACCTCCTCATTCTACTCGAATTTCTGCCCGGCGAGTGACTTTTTCAAATTTGGAAATAAAAAGAAGTTGCAAGGAGCCAAATCTAGAGAATACGGTGGATAGGGCAGCAGTTTGTAGCCCAATTTGGCCGTGGCAACGACGGAGGTGTGAGCCGGTGCATTATCATGGTGGAGGAGCAGTTTTTCTTCGTCGAATGGGACCGTTTTTTCTGAAATTCGGCGTCGAATCGACCCAATAATTCGGCATAGTAGAGCCTTGTGATTGTTTTATCTTTCTCCAGGTAGCGATGTAGATCACACCTTGTGAATCCCAGAAAACGGTGGGCATCACCTTTCCGGTCTATAGAACAGTCTTTGCCTTCTTCGGAGAATGTTCGCCGGGTAAAGTTCACTGTTTGAACTGTTCCTTGGTCTTTGGGGTGTACCAGTGGATCTATATTTTGTTGACAGCTATGAAACGACGCAGAAACTCTTTTGGATTCCTCTTACACTGCTCTGAAGTGGTCTCACGGTTGTGCTTGTTTTCCGGAGTGAGCAAACACGGCACCCATCGCGCCGACAGCTTTCTCACGCTCAAAATTTCATACAGATTATGACGTACGCGGTTTTTTGAGATGTCTACTATCCTAGCTACGAGGGCAGTCCGATAAGTACTTAGCCTCGGCACTCGACGGCACCACTATCGCAAGAAAAATATACCATCGTGAAGTACATTCTTGTAGATGGCTTTTGTCAAAATTTCAGCCGAATCAGACTCATAGTTTTGTTTTGACCGCATCTGGAAGCGGGCGGGTCCACTGATTTTAGAAAAATGGAAAAAGAGCAATATCGGTTGGTGATTCGATTCTTGTTTTTGGAAGGGAAATCGCGAAGTGAAATCAATGAGCGCTTGGATGCTGTGTACGGTGACTCTTCTTCTTCGATAGCGATCGTCAAAAATTGGTTTACGAGTTTCGACGTGGTTGTGCGTCGGTTTTGAACGAGCCACGCCCAGGTGCCCTGAAAATGGCTACCACGGAGGATAACGTGACAAAAAATCCATGATATCGTATTGGCAGATCGCCAATTGAAGGTGCGTGAGATAGCTAAGATAATTGGCATCTCAAAAAACCACATGGGTTATATCATTCATGAAATTTTGGATATGAGAAAGTTCTCGGCGCAATGGGTGCCGCGTTTTCTCACTCCGGACAACAAGCGCAACCGTGAGACCACTTCAGAGCAGTGTTTGACGCTGTGTAAGACCAATCCGAAAAAGTTTCTGCGTCGTTTCGTGACCGTTGACAAAACATGGATCCACTGGTATCCACCAGAGACCAAGGAACAGTCAAAACAGTGGACTTTACCCGGCGAACGTACTCCGAAGATGGTGAAGACTGTCTTATCGGCCGGAGAGGCGATGGCCCCTTTTTTTTTGGGATTCACAAGGTATGATCTACTTCCACCACCTGGAAAATTATAAAACAATCACAGGGCTCTACTATGCTGAATAATTGGGCCGATTCGGCGCCGAATCGCAGAAAAAAACGGCTCCGTTCGACGAAAAAAAGTGTTCTTCCATCATGACAATGTACCGGCTCACACCCTCGCCATTGCCACGGCCAAATTGTTCGAATTGGGTTACGAACTGCTGGTCCATCCACCGTATTCTCCAGATTTGGTCTCGTGCGACTTTTTGTGTTTCCAAACTTGAAAAAATCACTCACCGGGCAGAAATTTAAGTCGAATTAGGAGGTCATCGCCACCACGGAGGCCGATTTTGCAGACCTCAAGAAAACGTATTTTTTAGACGGGTTAAAAAAGTTGGAACATCGCTGAGTCAAGTGTATCGAGCTAAAAGGAGACTATGTTGAAAAATAAATCGCCACTTTTCCAAAATTTTAATTTTTTCTTATGTAGGCTAAGTACTTATCGGACCGCCCTCGTATCTCACACATTTTCAATTGGTGGTCGGCCCGCCCTCGTATAATGTCAATTTACAATTTGACCATTTAATTTCCATTTAATAATAATAACGGAGAGTATTTAAAGCGCCATCTTTGTGCCATAGCACCTCGAGGACGCTGTACATGATAATGTTTTATCTTCAACAAAGATGTATGTGTCAAGAATTAAAATTTAAATACTAAAACATTGTAACACATAATCTCAGATACATAATAATATATATTCACGTCAGAAATAAAAATAAAATAATGCAATATACACAACAGTCACAGTTCATAAAAAAGTTTGAAAAAGTAGGTCTTGAGGTCCCTCTTAAAATCCTGGAAGTCGGCAGCACACCTGAGCCCCAGAGGCAGTCTGTTCCACATATTAGGGGCAGAAACAGAGAAAGCGCGGTCACCGTAACCAGTTAAGCGTCCCCTCTGTGGAACCTCCAGTTCATGCGCCACACTTTGCGCTGACCTCAGGGCACGCCGCCTCTCTCCCAAACTTCTCAGAGTGTTCTTCTCATTTCTCACGTGTTTGGTAAACCATTCTCATCCGGATCAGTGCATGGCACCAACGCGTGATAGATGTCTTAATAGCAAGATCACTGTGTGGTACTGACTCATTTTTTATATTTGTTTCATTCTTTTAAGCGTAAATATGTGAATTGGAATATTGTTTCAATATATTGGTTTTTTTTTGTTTTCCGTAATATAAAATTAATGTAAGTATTAATTTTTACTCAATTTTTTGTAATTAATTTGTATGATAAAAAACTTTCAATTTGTTACATTTTATAATATTTTATGGTTCATCATCTTCTCCATCGATCCCTCAATTCTGAGGATTGTGACCATCATGCCTCGTTCTGTAGACCATCTGTCTTTACCTCAAGCGATCCTCCGCCATGTGCAAGGCCCCATGCAGTGAGCTCTATGTGGCCTCCTTAGTTTAATCCCTCCATCTTGCTGGTACTTGGTCCCTTCCACAGCCCCGGTTATATTTACTCTTTCCAGGTTCTCGGGCTCCCTTCTTGCAGTGTGCCTGAAATATTGCAAGATGCACTGTCTGCAAATAGTTGAGAGTCGTGTAGAAATGTTAGCTCCCTGAGGATGGACTCATTAGTTCTATGTTCAGTCCAATGCATTCGTAGCAATTTCTTCTAGCACCACATCTCAAATGCATCAATATTCGCACAACCGATAGCTCGCAGTGTCCACACTTCAGCACCATAAAAAAATATGCTGAATACCAGCCTTATTATCTTTGTATTTCTCATGATTTCATGGCTTTTCCAAATTTCATCAAGACGACCCATTGCGCTCATTGCCATCTGTGTGTTTGGTTCACTTCTTGGTCGCTTGTGCCTCTATCATATATAAGAGAATACAAATTCATTGACAAAGTCATTTCCCGGGAGATGATGCTCCTTGTCTGAGCGTGCCTGTTCGATCAACAATCATTTCCTTTGTTTTACTGCAGTTAATCTTTGTCCCATTTTGTGTTTACTTGGAATAAATATCTCTTAAAGTGAGAACATTGCTGCTGTATGTTATCATTCTTCGTATATTTTTTTATTCTTTTCCCGTAGAATGATTTTTGTACAGTAAATATTAATAAATCGTCCTATCCCTACAATAACGCCGGATCTTCATTTTCACCATCTTACAGTAGAACGTTTTAAAGTTTTCAAATTACATTTTTTAAATAAATTTTCTATTTATGAACATTATATAATATCGTCATCAAATTTGGCTATTGTATTATCTTATTATTACGACATTACCACGTAACATAAAATCAAATCAAATATTTGAATCTTTTGTAAAAAAGAGATAAAGAAGTAGATACGTGTTTATTCTAGGATCTTGATTATGTATTGTATACTACTGTAGTATTTGGACATCCATATTTTTTTTAATGGAGGTGAATTCTTTGACCAATGTTATATCTAATAATACAAAATTTTTCTCTGGACTGCTCTGATGTCCTATATGCTTCTCAAAATATAATATTGTAATACTGTTTTCCTGAATTTGCTTTGTGCTTGTTATCTTTAAAGTTATTTTATACGTTTATCGTTTATGATGATATGCAAGCAAAAATCTGTGGTTTAAGGTTTTAAATACAAATAAAAACTAATACAGTATACCATGTCAGGTAGTAGATAAAAGTAAAACTTTAGGAAAACAACACCATGCAGTCTTTACTTTAATAGCGGACATTAAACAGAATACCAACCATAGAATAGATTACAAAGAAGAAAAATTGACATTTACATAGACATAAACAATATATATTTAACACTCTCCCACAATCGTCATATATTTCATTCCAATAAGTTTCTTCATGTTTTTCAATCTTTCTGACGATAGTCCTTTCGTCAATAAATCTGCCTCTTGTCTTTCTGATGATATATATTTAATAGCTAATTTATTTTCCTTAACCAATTGTCTTAAGAAATGATATCTTGTTTCAATGTGTTTGGATCTCATGAAATGTTGGATTATTAATCAGTTTTATTGCACTTTTGATTGTCAATCATTAATATTGGAATTTTTGTTTCATTTATTGCATTAATTTCAACTCGCACAACTTGTATATAAAAAATAAAACACTGCGACTAAGATTCGTCTTAAATCTTTTACTTTCAAAAACTTAACTTAATAGAAAGTAACAACGCTCTGCTACCATGTCAGGTAGTGGATAAAAGTAAAAGAAAATCTTTCGGAAAACAACACCGTGCAGTCTTTACTTTAATAGCGGACATTTAACAGAATACCAACCATAGATCATTACAGAGAAGAAAAATTAACATTGACATTTACACAGACATAAACAATATATAACATACCAAAATCTTTTAATTTTATTACTTAAAAAAAAACATTAATGGAATAATTCTTTACATAAAATACTGAAATAAAAAAAATTACAAAAACGAGTCATTTTGGAGATGCAAAAGATCTTTAATAATGATGGGGATCAATCAAATTATGTTTGATCAATATTAACACGTTCGCGGGCACACGAAATGTGAAGTAGGCTAGAAAAAACACACTTATTTTTATAATGTGTTTTGATTCATGACATCATCTCGAATTGTATTTTTATTATAAAAAGTTTTTTTTTTTAATTTTTCCAAAAAAAAAAATGTGTGCGGCAATAGCCGTTTTGTCCATATACATCGCATATTTTGACATCCAGGGACGCAACGGCTATTGCCGCAGCGGGGTAAATAAGGCTGTTTTGAACAAATAAAAGTCATATTTAGAAAAAAGACAATAAGTAGGTATATTTATTATTATAATTATTGAAGTAAACAAAAAAAAACAATGCTAAATATTATTTTTGTGCCAGTTTTCGAAGCATTCACCTGCACACAAAGGTGGATTACCCTCACAGTTTTTACATCTATACGATGTTTCTTTTCGTATTTTTTTTTACTGCACACAACGCATCTCCTAAAATATGTCTTCCGTTTGAAGCCCTCTGGAATGGGTATTTTCTCAACAAAGTGACCATAAGTGGATTCATCTATAGCACTGGTACTGGGTCCTACGTTTCTATTGGAATAGCCTCCTCTACCTGGTTTGGATGTTACATATTTTTTGCCATCCATTTCTGAAACAGAAATCCCAATCAATTTCTTGATGATTTGTCCTCTAAATTCAAGACTTGAAATGGATGAAGGATTCAGCTTTTTATATAGTATATATGCATTGTGTACAGTAATATCGAGTAAGTGAAAAATTACTTTTTTGTACCACCTTGGGCAGGAATAATACTTCTTTGAAGTCGATCGAATAGACTTCTTTGAAAATACGCGATCTACTATGTCGTGTTTGAGGACGAGACTTATTCGACATGCTTGTTCCATAGTTATTTGTTGAAGAAAGAATCAAATTCATTATGTCCTCGTTCCACAATTTTTCAAAAACTGTAAATGGTGAAGGGTTTTCTCCAAAATCAATTTTAACTCCACTTTGTGTTTCATCAAATGGATAATTAGGGATATCTGTGTAATTGTCGTACCACTCAGTATCATCATTCTCATACACATTTACCGGAATGTTCTCAGGAACTAATTCGTCCTCGCTGTCTCTCCCACTACTATTATCTTCATCAGAACTTCACTCGTATTCAGTGTCTGATTCACTGAAATCCGACTCTTTCTCCAACATTTCACGTATATTAGGGCTTTCCATTTCAGATAATAAGTAAAAAAAAATGTTAGCAAAACACGCGAAACGCAAAATACACCCGCTACACACCGAACGCAAACTAATACTGAGGTACCTAATATCATGTAGGTAGGTCGCAGGAGTCATCTTCAAGTCACGCTAGTACCGCGTATTTTGGCGCCAAAAGCATACAAACCGAGTTCTTTGGATTTCTGTAGGGACGCACAAATGCTACATGTATGCAAGTTCTAACAGAAATAGTCGTTTCGTCCCTAGTAATAACGTTTTATCACGACAGCTATTACTGTTTCGTCCAGTCCTAGACAAGCTCATAGAGCGGCTATAACCGTTTCGTCCGCGAACGTGTTAAAGGATAAGGTGATGAGAGGTATAAGGTCAAGATGTATAAAAAATAGAAAAAGCAGGATCAATTGGTATTACAAATTGATGATTGGTTACTCTGAATTTTCTTCATTATTTTCGCTTTGGTGCGTCAGTGGTTTGAAAAAATCATGGTATTTTGTGGGTATAATGTTTTTATCACAACATAATTCAACAAGATCTTTGTATTTTTTGGTACTAATGGAAACAGATGATGTATGAGCTTTATTTAAAATAAAATTGTGTTTTCTCATTTCGTTTCAAGTTATCAATGTTTGATAGTCTTTTTTTAAATCATAGGTTTATTTTAAAAAGTGCATTTGGCGCTACACATATTTCTTCAATATTCTTCTATGCAATTTTTCATTTTTCGTATTTTTATTCCAATTATTTTTATCTAAAAGTTCCTTAAAATTATAAACATCATCTTGTGTGACTTCTTTGACATCATATGGTTCACCGCTTACTTTGGCCCACTTCACCAAAAGTTTCCACTCATCAGGAATGTATGTTGTTTTTCGCTCTGCAGCCTTTTCAGTTACGGAGTGAACATAATCATCCTCGTTTTGGGTGTGACCTTTTCTAAAAACCGATATATTATTTTTATGCCAAATTTTCTGACAGCATAAGTGTACAAGGCGAAGACAATTCTATTCCGATTCTGGCCGGTGTAGTTGTTTGACCAGAATCTGAAATCTGTAGCACCTTGTTCTACAGATTGTTTAATATAGTTACACATACCTATAGGCAATTGGCAACTTCATTTTTCCCTCTTTTGGCTATAGTTTTGTGTCACATAAAACACATTGCATTTTTACTTGTTAAGATTGTAAACAGTGAAGTTGTAGCACGAAAGATTTCTTTTGTAATAAAGTACTTTTATTTCCCCATGCGGACAAGTTAGTGCTTTCTGAAAATCATTAGAAGATCCGGCATCATCCTTATCAACTTGTTTTTTCTGTCTTGCGTAATTTTTGTTAATATGAATATCGTAAGCTTCTTTATCCGGATTAAATGTGTGACATATATCACAGGTATCCTTTTTGGGCATCAGGAAGGATAAGTTGAAATTAGCATTGACAATATCCCTATATTGCCTGACAGTAGATACCATACTCTATCTTCTATTTCTGTTTTTACAGTAATGTGACTCTACTGGAATGAATGACTTTACATGTGTACAAACGGATTGTTTGATTTCCTGGCTAATTTTTAGTTTATGATGATCGTGGCGTCCCCTCTTAACTTTCTTGATCAAAGTTCCACCTTATTTATCCCAGGCAGTTTTTACAATTCTTTCTCTTATGTCGTAAGTATTTAGAAACATTGTTTTGCACAGTTATTTTAGTTTGAGATGTAATATTATTATAATGATTATCATCAGTTGCCGGTAGAAAGTATGTATAGGTATATTGTCTGCTGTTTTATTTTTCTATTAAGAGTTTTGTTTTGTGGTGTAATTAATTACATAGAGCCACTGTTTTCAACAGATTCCAATTGCCTAAATTTATAAAAAAGTTCTTGCATTTTATCTTCCAATATCTTAGTTGAGCATTTAAACTTGCACAAGCAAGGTGGTTTCATTTATTTTCTTCAATAAACTTCCCCTTTTTACAATAATGTTTTTTTTATGTGAACACACATCCAATTATCATAATTTATCTTGCATTTTTTTAAGTTCTTAGATGGTTGAACAGAAAGTGGTGACTGATAATCTGTACTAATGATCTCATTCGAATGGCACATCCTATAGCCATCAGAATTGTGGAGACCACAAAATTGATCATGACATTCATTGTGATTATTGATAGGTGAGGGAACTAGGGTAATTTTTCATTATTTTGTGTTTGTAAACACTGCATATCTACTTGCTGAATTGGTAAAAACAAGGAAGATACTTTTTGTGGTGTATTTGAAGGTAGACATGGATCGTTATCTTCCTGGCTAATAGCGACTGAAGATAAATCTTTAAATAAATGTAAATTGTTTCGTGAGTTTTATAAACATTTTTATGGTAAATTTATATATTGCAAGATTTTGGATTCTTTTATAATATTACCCTTTAGTATTGCACCAGCATAAGTAACAAACATTATTATTATATCTATTCCAAATATGTGTGTCCCGTATCTCTCAAATGTTCAGCTATTTCACTGTTAATTGTCTTATTTTTCTTCCACTTTGTCCTATGTAGGCTGCGTCACAATCTCTGCATTTTATTTTATAAACTCCACTTTTCTGTAGGGTGGGTACCTTACATTTTTTTTTAAAGATATATCTGGGTTTGTTATAAACCCAAATACAACCTTATACACCTTTCACACTAAGCTAAAAGCTTGTGCCGTGAAAGGGGAGTTTGCCTTTTATTCAGTAAGTATTTTTTAATAGTGTTATTGGTATAATATGCTGGTCTAAAATCATTTCCTCATTTATTTACTAGATCTGTTGTCAATTTTCCTGTATACAAAATTCTTTTCCATGGTTTTGATTTGTCTATATTTTTAGTTTTATGAAAAACATATTTAAATATATATGATAGTTTCTCTTTTTTGTTGATTAGTTTTTGTTTTTGACTTTCTTTATATTCGTTGTTCACTGCTATATCCAATATGACACGTTGCTCTTTTTTATAGTTTTCTTTTTAGTTTAGTATTGTTACTGATGATGGAACAAGTAGTTCCGAAAACGTTTTAACTGAATAAAATTATTATTATCCTCTAACTCTGTAATGGTGATTAATGAATGTACTCATCAAATGTAAAAACAATTAAGACAGATGATCTGGTGAATTCCGCAAAATATTATGGATCCAACGTGATCGGATTGTTCTAAACAGCTACAAATGTTCACGACATAGCGATGCAATGTGCAAATACGTAGCTATTCTGTGGAATGAAACCAGATACTTCGTTTTATCAAGATATTATTTCGGAAACCAAGAAAAAATATACACTTTATATACACCGTTCAAAAGATCTTCTCGGATTCGGAAACCAAGAAAAAATATTACACTTTATATACACCGTTCAAAAGATCTTCTCGGATTCGGAAACCAAGAAAAAATATTACACTTTATATACACCGTTCAAAAGATCTTTTCATAATCTCTAAAATGGCATTAAAATGTCATTTTTGCTATTTGTGAAGATCCAATGTTATTCTAGGGATAGAACAAAATGTATTAACGAAAATATGATAAAAGAATTGTATGTCTTGTATAAATATTTTAATTTTTTAAATTAATTTGGATACCAAGTAAATAAATTAGAGCTTCTTGATTTAAAATATTTTTGAACACCGAAAACTAATTCAAATCACATTACGATGTTCTATGGCGAGAGTCTCTAATGATAATGGGTTAACGCAAAATTTCTGGAAAAAATATTATTGCTAATGACTAGACAGAACTTATTTTGAAATGTAAATGATATTAAGTTGAAATAGCAGTGTAGTTGATCTAAAGATGTAGCATAGGCGAATATGACATCAGAAAGGTTTAATGAGAACTACAGCACATGACACTATGTATTTGTCACTTGTGCCAGATATGTGGTTAGATGGAAGAAATCACTTTATAATGATAATCTCGCCACTGCACATCATCCTAGTTTTTTTAAATTTTATATTGTTTTGTTAACACTGTTATATAATGATGATGTGCAAAAAGAATAAATAAAATAATCAACATTGTGTAGGTTCCCATCTACATATAAACATGTTTTATCATCCACCTGAATTTTTTGAATCCAACCATTATCAATTTTGGTCATGCCGCTTGTTCTGAAATTTATAGACTGTATTCTGATTTAGTTTTAACATATATGTGATATTTGGTTTAGTAAGGTTGTTTATATACAAAAGCATAATTTATTTTACTAGCTGCTGTAAATTAAAGGGAATGTGGGTGTTAATTGATGTGTTTTTAAGCTTTTATTTTTGTTATATTATATTAAGAGTTGCACTGATTTTTATCCACTACTATTATTGATAGGATGGTATATATATCTATATATATAATTATGGTTATCATGATACTTGAGCTCCTTACTTTTTATATTGGTAGATATTGCATTTGTTATTTATCTCACTCGCATTTAAGTTCAAATAAAATATTATACTAGGCGTAAGATTGATACTATTGACAGTTCATGTATTCAATATTTTTGTTTCTTTTTTTAATGTAAGTTGAGGATATACAAAGATGTATACAATTTAGTTTAAAGGTTTCAAGTAAGCAATAGTTTATTGTAATTGGGTATTTCTTCTTTTTATTGTTTAAAATATTTCTTAATATTGTTTGTATTTTTACAAAATTTATCATTGTGTTTTAATTACTCAAAATAAAGTTTTCTGATTTAGATAATTGTATTATTTTCATAGAATTTGCCCAAAATGGCAATTTGGATAACAGTATATTGAATGAATCTTTCCGAAATAGATGTACAGTCATAAAAATAAATTTTAACCTAAAACAATCTGTCTGAAGCAGATAGTGATGTTTCTCTAGAAAATCGACAAAAGCCACGAAAAGTTTGATATTGGAGTCCACAAGAGTCAATAAGTTTGATAGTACTTTGGGACAAAGGTTGGTGGAAATAGACCTTAAATGTTATCTATACTATGCCCTCACACCGTGTAGCGAGTGGTGGTAGGCAGAGAGAACGGAATGCCATGTTGATCTATTCTTACATACTTCTTTTGCTTCCTCTACATTCATCCAGTTTCTCATACATGCACGCCAATTTCTTATTTAACATGCAACCGTCCTTAAGAATTTGATCCACATAGTTCTAGGATGCCCGCGCTTCCTCGCTGTCATTCTTTCCCTTCCATTGGTTCCACATGTTATCACCCAGTCAAAAAGCCAAAACCCTGAAATACGCAAAAAGCAACTAGAATGGACCCTAAAATATCAAAATTGGAATGAAAACGATTGGAATAAGGTATTTAGAATGAACAATATGTTTTTGTGAAACTTTCTGAATTAAATGAAATGGACTAGTTAAAAATTATCATATTTTTTCAGGTTTGTTTTTGTGATAAATCTTCAATACAAATACTGCAGGACAAAATGTAATATGTGAGAAGGCCAGGTGAAAAATTTAATGAGGAATGTGTGGTGCAAAGAGTGAAACACCCTCAATCAATAATGATCAGGTCAGTAATAAGTGGAAGGGGTATCGGAAGCAGTGGCGGATTCAGAAAAAAACTCAAGGGGGGGGGGGCGCTTAGGATATCTTGAACTAGATTTACTTTTATCGTAATAAAAAAATAATAAAGTCACATGCAATGTTTAAGAAAGTTTTATTTAAACTGATTATGCACATATACAATATATAGTCAATAGACGTCGTCATATGTATCCGCCACTGATGGGAAGGCTGTATATTGTGATTGGCACGATGCACCAGGAACAGTATATAGAAGTTAAAAAAGGGATACTGAAGCCTCAAGTGGCCGAATGGTTTCCAGATAGCAAATATATATTAATGCATGATTCTGCATGTTGCCACGAGGCGAAAACCGTTACTAAGTTTGTAGAAGGAGAAAAAATAAAGGTATGTAGCCGAGAAATTCACCGGATCTCAATCTAATTGAAAATCTTTGAGGTACTGAAAAGGGTAATTGTATTGAAAGACGTGTCACCACCAAAAACATAATTCAGGCATGGCACAACACACCAGAATTAAAAAACATCTTAATTGATTGTATCTCTAGCGTGCCCAGAAGAATATTAGCAGTAATCAAAGCTAAAGGAGGATTTACAAAATATTACCCTAAAATCTATTTTATTATCTATAAAATGTTGTACATTCATAGCAAATGCATTTTATTTTACAAAAAGATACCAAATCTACCATGATATTCTAGACATACTAAGGAAAATAAAAAACAACAATAATTATTGTTATACCCTTCGAAGGCTAAAAACTGATATAAATTGATTTGATTGTATTAATTCGGTTACCCTCTGTAACTTAACAAGAATTTACATTATATATCATCAATCATATTATGTGCAATACATAGAATTACATATAAAACATCTGTAAATATCACATCAAAATTATAATATACATAGATAATATCTATGAATTAAACAAAAACTTAAAGCCATCACCGAAACATAATAGACACCATTCAATAAATTACATATTTGTAAAACACCAAAGTTTACAATTAAGTTAGTATAAAGTATGTTATCCATTAAATAATTCTAGGATAGTATTATTCTATTAACTCGGGGTAGGCAAACCAAACTTTAATCTCTACCCCTGCCCTAGATCATGGCATAATACTTTTTGCATAATATTATAATTTATCTATCATATCATACTACTACATAATATAACATGGAAAATATTTTTTGTGACAAACTTGTTCTTCTGCGTTGGTAGGTTCGCAGCCGCGTATTAGTTGGATATGCATCCTACGTTGCAGCCCACCTGCTGGGGCCTTATTCAGGAATTTCTATGGCTTCTCTCCTCTTACATCATCTGAACTTCTGAATGTAATTTCAAAAAGTTTTGAGGCTAAAACCATTTGTTTTTTTTTAACATAAATACTGTATGTATGTTGAGCAGAAATACATCAGATAAAATCTAACAAATCCTATAAGTAAAAGATACGAGGCATATTTTTTAAGTAAGTACCGTTTTGCGATTCCGCCGCCGCAGCGCTACGGTCGGCGTTCCGCGCAGGTTACCTACATCTCTTGTCTACGCACTGATGCCATTACAGTCTGATTCTTCATTGTATACGTTGTTTAATGAGTGTTTAAGATGCCTCCGACAATTGTGAGTCCCGCCGATTGTGAAGTACGGGCTGTTATACGATTTCTTAGTGCTAAAGGCGTAAAACCGATCAATATTCATCGTGAGATCTGTGAAGTTTACGGACAAAACATTATGAGTGATGGAATGGTAAGGAAATGGGTGAGAGCATTTAAAGATGGCCGCACAAATGTGCACGATGAAGAACGGAGTGGGCGCCCGTCCACATGTGGCTAATCGGACCAAAGATCTCATCAAATCTTTTAAATGGGAAACTCTAGATCATCCTCCATACAGCCCTGATCTGGCGCCCAGCGAATACCATTTGTTCCTGCACTTGAAGAAACACCTGGGTGGTCAGCGTCTTCAAGACGATAACGAAGTCAAAACAGTTTGGATATAGTGGTTAACAAGTCAGGCGGCAGAATTTTATGAGGAGGGTATTCAAAAACTGGTGCCACGTTATGACAAGTGCCTCAATATTCACGGAAATTATGTAGAAAAGTAGATTAAGGTTCAGGCTTTCATGTAAAAATAAAAGTATTGCGATATCTTTGCACGTCTTTTTTTAATTCCAAAACGGTACTTACTTAAAAAACATGCCTCGTACCATCCTATATATTATATATATATATGAAAGACTGTATGATCTAATCTTCATCCGAAATGCATGTGCATATATCAAATATTCATCTCACAGTAGGTGCTCAGAAACTTAATGCGCCGCTTAAGGCCGCACGGTGCTGGCGACCCGTGCACACAACCATGGCCCCTCCATATGCATTCCATGAATGAAAGATCATCTGCCCGACAGTACGCAGTGAAATGGGGTAAAGCTTTCACCTCACATTACCTCCTGCGTAAAATTATATCTTTCATTTATGGAATGCATGTTGCACATGCATTTCGGATGAAAATTAGGTCTTACAACTTGTCATAATATACGACACTCCTCAGATACAAATCCAAACTGCATATTCTGGTGACGGGCAGAGTCTTGTTCCACATGCAAAGGCATGAGCCAAGTCTTTGCCCGACTGTATGCAGTGAAATGGAGTAAAACTTTCACCTCACATAAACATATATGGAGGATATAAATATTTATCATATTTGTCTGTGAGAAAGGCAAGATAAAAGTATTAGTGTGGTATAAGGATGTAATGAAATACACAATATAGTTAAATTTCGTTGTTACTTCCAATAAACAAGTTTGCTTTCAGGTGTAAAAGTAATGGAGGTAAAATTTTTCCCATTTCTCTTGAAGATTCGGAGAGATTCTTGAAATTCTCTTCTAATTCTAGGATTTTGAAGTTGACAATCTTCAAACGCTAAAAAAATATACAAACTATTATTCTTACTGTCCGAAGAAAATTATCAAACATCTCTACATAGTGCCAAACATTATTACTCTGGCCTAACAAAATAATTAAATTTAGTATGTATACGTACTTCATTCATTTCAACGTAATGATTATACGTTTTCCTTTCTATTTTGTTATCGCGATCAGTTTGCAATGAAAAACTTGTGTGGGAACTCATAATAGCAAATCCAACGAATATCAAACACTAACTAACTTGTGAAAATCATTGAGTTTGTAGAACCACTTTAGTATATATAATTATTTATTATTCTATGGGTAGAACCAGTGTCAAATATCTTCTTCTCGATGGATTGGCTTTTCACCCGGTAATCAGAGTGATTCCGCCAAGAAACCGCACTAGATACTTTCCAATTATTCTTGAAGTTAATAAAGCAGGGTTTACACTATCCAAGTACACTTGTACAAGTATACTTGGATGGCTTACTTGGACGCTACTTGGTTAGTGTAAACAGGTGATCCAAGTGTACTTGTACAAGTAGCCGCCATCCAAGTCAACTTGGACGAAACTCTATTCGTCCAAGCTGACTTGGACGGTTTTATAAGAACAAAATGGCGCTGACTAAAGCCGGGTTTACACTATCGAAGTACACTTGGACCAAGTGTACTTGTACAAGTAGATCGCATCATAGTGCACTTGGATGCCGGTTTACACTACAAGTTGAAATTTCCATCCAAGTAGCATTTGTGTCTCGCGCAATCAAGATAACGACGACTGATCTCTGGCTGCGAGGCGTAGAAATTGTAGCGGAAAAATTGAACCATGAAAATATTTGGACTCGGATGTGATGACTTTAATTTGAGAAGTAGAAAAGGAAGATATAAATACTTTTAAAAATAATTTGGGATTCAGTAGCGAACAATTAAAAAAATTGCTCTATATTATATTAGATGGAAGAAATCACTATATAGTGATAATCTCGCCACTGCACATCATCACATTTTTTCTTGTGTATATTGCTTTATTTTATTTGTTATATGAATGATGATGTGCAAGAAGAATAAAATAAATAAAGAAATTATTTAAACTACTGTACCACTACTACAAACTTTACCATCACGGCATATCCCACAAGTGGGGTAGCCAGCAGACCAGCTGCATATAATAAATATTCATGCTGTCTTCTCTGTGCCAATATAAAATCAAAACATTCAGGATGGGTGGCAAACCTCATCGCTGAATTTAAGATGTAAAAGTCTTAATTATTTCGAACACCTACTTTTTACAGGACACTTGAAAACTTATGGAAAAGAGTAGGAGACCAATTCTTTACCGGGTGCTCTACGGAATCTGAAATACTATAATATAAAATGAAAAAATGTACTTGTGAAATGTTTAAATAAATAACTTTTGAAAAAATATTACTTAACGTATTTAATATTTTAAGTTAAAAATATTATTTATTTGAAAAAAATATTAATTTTTATTATTTAATAATAAATTAATTATTTCATTTATTTTTTTTTATTCTTATTATTTTATTTATTAATCTAGCAAAACAGTCATTTCACATAAATATTACAAAATGAGACATTACATCAATATCTGGTCAACGCAGTATACGAATGCTTCAAGTATATCGGTGTGCTTACAAATCTGTAGAAAAGAAAATAAAACATGAAATGACTTCATCAAATTCATTAAACAAAACATAAATCGCTCATTTTAATTTTTCACAGCACTTTGTCCGCTTCGTATAATTCTACGAACCTAAAAGTTTCGCGCTCGTTACACTGTCTTTTAGTTAGCGCCATTTTGTTTTTATAAAACCGTCATAGTACACTTGGACGAATAGAGTTTCGTCCAAGTTGACTTGGATGGCGGCTACTTGTACAAGTACACTTGGATCACCTGTTTACACTATCCAAGTAGCGTCCAAGTAAGCCATCCAAGTATACCTTCTGTACGCCGGAGCGAAACTACACCAAGTGAAAAATTGGGCAAATTGAGATATTTACATATTCTTACAGAGCTCGTTACGCTCTTTTCAATGATATTTATAAAATATTTGAAAAATAAGTATATTTTTAGATACCCAAAGGTATAAAACACTATGTCATTATTTTATCCAAGCGAAACAACACCAAGTTAACATAGTGTAGTTTACCTCTAGGCAAAGATGTACCCGAGGATTGCCAAGGACACTATGTGAAGCAATATGGCGTCAAAACAGTATTTCGGGTTACCATTAACAAGACGTAGTCAACAATATGGCTATTGTGTAATGAACACAACTTTTGTAACTAAGAATTTTTTAAAAATTAATACTATAAAAACTTAAATAAATTACTAATCATTACAATTATAATATAAAAGATATTTTTTTAAATTTATTTTTATTGATAATGTACTGGAAATAAATATACATTTTAAAGTTTGCCGCTATAATGGTGTATTTATATTTTACATTCATGGTAATACCGATCTCAAATGTCATAACATTCTTTTGCCCGACTTGTTTACTTCATTATGTTTTCTGTATTTTGTTGGCGTATTTACAATTCGATTGTTGTTTAATAAAGAAAAGTATGAGGTTTTTTAGAAGAAATAGTTTTTTACTATTCTTCAAAGATGCATATAGTTACTGTTAATCTCTGGTAAGTTTTATACAACGTTTATTTATAATACTATGTTCATAGATTCCGTACAACGCATTAGGAGATTTTTGTTATTTGTATTTACGATTTAAAAATTAAGTTTCGTTTTATCAATTTATTAGGATTGTACTTGAAAGGACATTGACACGTTTAAGATAATTAGATGGATTTGATAATGGCTGCAACACATGGTAGTATGATTATGGACAATATTGGTGGAGAAAAAAAGCAAAGTGGCAGGAATTGATCTGGTATGTAAAACAGCATTATTTTTATGTTAATTGTTTTCGCTTACATTGCTTCTAAATTACACACAGCTAAATGGACACATGTTATTTGTTTTTAATAGATGCCAAACTGATTTGAATGATTAATATTTGTTGTATTTACCAGGAATGGACTTGGCACTGAAATAACAGAGGTAGTTGTAGAAAATAATGGAAAGATTTGACAAGAAGGAATTCTGATTACTGACATTATAAATGGAGATGAAATCAAAGAATGAGGAATGGATCTAGTATGTAAAATATCACAATTTTTATGTATGTTGTATTTTCTGGCATTGATTCATTTGATTCCAAATTACACAGCCAAGTGTATGCATTTTATTTGTTTTCAATGAGATGAAACTGATTCGAATGTTAAACATTTGTTTATTTTTCAGAAAATGAACTCTCCACATGGAATTGTGATTATGGAGAGGAAATTGAAAGAAATGGATCTGATATGAAAAACAACCTTATTTTTATGTAATTTATATTTTGAATAGAAATTTGTGTAGAGTTTTTCAGACTTTACAAGTCTTTGGTGAATATATCATAATCAAATTCTTGTTACACAATGTTTTTTTTTGTAGCTTTGGTTGATTTTGGAGTAAGATATAAATGAGATAGAAATAACAACACCGGCACATAATTCACTCAGAACTGTTGAAAATACAGCAAGGCAGATATTGTATAATCCATAAAAAAGATACGCCGTGTTAATAGAAGAAAGCCCAGTTATGCTGCCGGGAAGTAAATGGTTTTTTTTTATAGAAAAACTAATGAGAAATTAATTATCTAGATCAAAATGTTTAGAGCTGGAGTAAAGAAGAGAATTGATATACCGATGTTCGTTAAAAGACAATTTTAAAAACACAATACTAAGTAGAAAATCTGGAAGGTCCCAGAGGCTTTGATGCCCTCAAGAACATCTACCATAGCAATTTCCATTGCGAAGCACAAGGACTTGCTGGAATCGTAATTTCATCTATTTTACAAATCAATAATAAATTACAACAGAGTTGAAGATTAATTCGTAGATGATTGATCCTTATTTTGTATCTTTTTTAACTTTTAAATATTTGTATATTGTGTATTGTTTTCAAAAATTAAATAACAACTTTTTATACCAAACTTTTTTCATATCCCGTATTAACATTATCTGCTTGTTCATATTATCACATTTTCTATAAGTGGAATAGTCCACAGGAATATATTTTTTATATTCTAAGTATAAGCCTCATGCAAGATATTTTTCATTAGAATGATGACAGCCTGTTACTATAATTTATAAGAATGAGACAAGTGGGGTTGAACGCTCATTTGTTACGAGGATGTCACCTTTCGCACAGCAGCCCCAAAAGAACTAATACTTAAAGGGTACCTTGCATTCTTCCTAGCGAGAAATCCATTTTCAAGGTCAAGTTAATCAAACCCTCGATGAGAAGCAAGGGCATTTTAAATTACACTGAGTAATCAGCCACTCAATAATGGAGGATATATTAAAATAATTAATGTCTTCTCTTGTTTGAAAGGTCAAAGAGTGCTGTGAAAAACTATAATTGCGATCTATTTATATCTAAACAGCTTGTGAAAGGCTTTGACTATCAATTTTGAATAAATAACTATGTATTTTTTCTGTTTCTCCTCTAATTTTTTATGTGTTAAGAGGTTTTTCTGAATCAAATCAACTGGAAACTCAAAAATTTTGATAATGTATTTAAATTGATCTATATAGCAAAAATAATGACAGATTTGTCATTTTTTCTATCAATGGACCCCACTTTATTATTCCAAAGTCTTAAATTAAAGTGTAACAGAAAAATTATTCCATAATATCGGTAAAAAATGGAAAAAGAACCACCGAAATGTTCATTTAACCGACATAGTGTACTTTACCTCTCAAATGTTTATTCTAACTGTCAAAATATGAATAGAGGTAAACTACACTATGTTATTATATTTACGTTTTTTAAACAAAAAACAGGTTTTTTGTTTTGTAAGTGGATTGAAATAGATAGAAATAACTTAAAACTATCTTGGGAAGCAATTAAATGTCAAAAAACTACAAGAAAAATAAAAAAATATATCAAAAAACAAATCGAAAAAACTTTGAACGGCCATAGTGTAAAACGATGTCACTCGACATGGTGTAGTTTCGCTCCGGCGCACAGACTTGTACAAGTGTACTTGGATAGTGTAAACCCTGCTTAAAAGACGGTGTAACGAGCGCGAAACTTTCAGGTTCGTAGAATTATACGAAGCGGACAACGTGCTGTGAAAAATTAAAATGAGCGATTTATGTTTTGTTTAATGAATTTGATGAACTCATTTCATGTTTTATTTTCTTTTCTACAGATTTGTAAACACGCCGATATACCGTCAACCATGGCAACTTTACCACATTTTTTTTGAAAAAATAAAATATCTCTGAAATAAATATCCATAAGAGTGAATTATGACTTTATATAAGTTTAAATAATAAAAGGTTGTAAATTTCTGCATACACGTATAAATAAAAGTCAAAAATTAACGAGTTATTGATAAAAATAAATCATAGGTAAAGATGGAAGGAAATGGGCAACTTTACCCACTCACAATATTTTCAATAAACGGGGATTAAGAGTGTAACGTAAGTTGAATTATCATGCCTACCACACTCTCTACACTTGTCTTTGATTTTTATAACTTAAATCATACATTTCCTGGCAACATTGTTAATATTATAATTTGTCTTATGATTGTAGGTAAAGATGCCTTAGCTTCTATGAACATTTTCATACTAATCCATGTTTTATTGTAGGGCTGCCACAAATTATTTTGAACACCTGTCCAATCACGGCAATATTTTTTTATATTTACCTACTCACACTTAATTTTAATTAAATTTCTAATTGAATTTAATATAATAAACACGCGTAGAGCACTTTTTCCCATCGAACTCGGTACAAAAATTATTAAGTAGATAAAAATGTATATATATGTATTCATGTTGGTAGCCCTAACATTAGGTAAAGTTGCCACCACTTCAAGTGGTGGCAACTTTACCTAAAGTGACTTTTAATATAAAGTAAAATATTTCCAAAAACAGTGAAAATTAAAACATTCTGATTATCTTAATATCTTCATAAGTATGTGCTGTTTAGAATATATAAATATGACTCACCTCAGTTCAGTAATTACACAATAATTATATCAAATTTGGTAAGACTTCCAGAAATGACTGCATGCAAAACGTTCAGAAATATAGATATAACTTGACAGTTATTGCAGTGCTGCCAACGAAAACTTTTTTTAGTATTGCCAGTTAATTAACACACATTCCTAAACTGAAACGACCATACAACTGCTGATACATTTTGTGAAGGAATAGTTTTCTTGAGACCTGATAGAGGTAGGTAAAGTTGCCACTGATAGGTAAAGTTGCCACGTTAGACGGTACTTGTAGCATTCGCATACTTCGTTAACCAGATATTTATGTAATGTCTCATTTTGTAGTTTTTATGTGAAATGACTGTTTTGCTAGATTAATAAATAAAATAATAAGAATAAAAAAAATTAAATGAAATAATTAATTTATTATTAAATAATAAAAATTAATTTTTTTTTCAAATAAATATTATTTTTAACTTAAATTATTAAATACGTTAAGTAATATTTTTTCAAAAGTTATTTATTTAAACATTTCACAAGTACATTTTTTCATTTTATATTATAGTATTTCAGATTCCGTAGAGCACCCGGTAAAGAATTGGTCTCCTACTCTTTTCCATAAGTTTTCAAGTGTCCTGTAAAAGTAGGTGTTCGAAATAATTAAGACTTTTACATCTTAAATTCAGCGATGAGGTTTGCCACCCATCCTGAATGTTATGATTTTATATTGGCACAGAGAAGACAGCATGAATATTTATTATATGCAGGTGGTCTGCTGGCTACCCCACTTGTGGGATATGCCGTGATGGTAAAGTTTGTAGTAGTGGTACCTACAGTAGTTTAAATAATATAATATAGAGCAAATTTTTTAATTGTTCGCTACTGAATCCCAAATTATTTTTAAAAGTATTTATATAAATACATGATACGATATGTTTTGGTTTTAATTTGTAATTTTATATGATGCAATGTGTTTTGTTTTTATTTTATGATTTGATATGATGTAGTATGTTATAATTTTATTTTGTTTTATAATTTGATATGATACGGTGTATTTTTATTTTTTTTATTTTATAATTTTATGTGGTGTGCTGTAAATTTACTTTATGGTTTGATATGATTCAATATGTTTTATTTTTATTTTATGATTTGACATGATGAATGTGCTGTAATTTTATTCTATAATTTGACATGACAGTGTGTTTTATTTTTATTTTGAAATTCGATGTGATGCAGTGTATTGTAACTTTATTTTATGGTTAGATATGATACAGTTTTTTTATGATTTGACGTGATGCTGTTGATATGTTGTAATTTTATTATGTGGTTTATGTGACACAATGTGTTTAATTTTTATTTTTATAATTTGAAGTGATGCAGTATATTTTGTTTTTGTTTTGATTTTAATTTGATACGATGGTGGTGTTGTACAATTGTTGTTTATAACTATGTATTAAAGGCGTAAGCCGTATGTATTATTATAAATATAAATATAAAAATATAAAATATATCTTCCTTTTCTACTTCTCAAATTAAAGTCATCACATCCGAGTCCAAATATTTTCATGGTTTAATTTTTCCGATACAATTTCTACGCCTCGCAGCCAGAGATCAGTCGTCGTTGTCTTGATTGCGCGAGACACAAATGCTACTTGGATGGAAATTTCAGCTTGTAGTGTAAACCGGCATCCAAGTGCACTATGATGCGATCTACTTGTACAAGTACACTTGGTCCAAGTGTACTTCGATAGTGTAAACCCGGCTTTAAGCAGGGTTTACACTATCAAGTACACTTGTACAAGTATACTTGGATGGCTTACTTGGACGCTACTTGGATAGTGTAAACAGGTGATCCAAGTGTACTTGTACAAGTAGCCGCCATCCAAGTCAGCTTGGACGAAACTCTATTCGTCCAAGTGTACTATGACGGTTTTATAAAAACAAAATGGCGCTGACTAAAAGACGGTGTAACGAGCGCGAAACTTTCAGGTTCGTAGAATTATACGAAGCGGACAACGTGCTGTGAAAAATTAAAATAAGCGATTTATGTTTTGTTTAATGAATTTGATGAACTCATTTCATGAAGTTAAAAAAGCAAAACACATAAAGTTGAAAAAGCTAAGAGGATAAAAGTCGAAAAGTTGAACGACAAGGAGTGCAGGGAAAAGTATGAAAGAGAAACGAGAATGAAATTTGATGCAAATGAAGGCAATGGACTGAGTGTAGATGAGAGATGGAGTGTGATGAAACAAGTGCTAGTGGACTGTGCAAAAGATATCTGTGGAGAAACTGTGATCGGACGGAAAAAAGGTGATGCATGGTGGGATGATGAGGTAAAAGACGCAGTAAGGAAGAAGAAGAGTGCATGGATGGATGTGTTAGCTTCACGTTATCTAGATCAAGAAAAAAAGGAGAGTGCTAGAGAAATGTACCAGGGATGTAAGAAAGTAGTTAAGGTACTGATAAAGGAAAAAAAGAAATTATTGGATGAGGAAGAGTGTAAGAAACTATCGGAAAGTGTGAAAGGAAATATGAAAATGTTTTGGAAAGAAGTAAAGCGCAAAAGAAGCAACAATGAGATGAAAAGTTTGAATGCGATTAGAAATAAAGAGGGATGTATGTTGATGAATGGTGTTGACGTTGTGAATAGATGGAAAGAATATTTTGAGGAGCTGTTTGAAAGTGGAGGCGAATATCCAAGCCAGAATAGTGAAAGGGAAAATGCGAATGAAGCAAGGGATGAAGAAATAACTATGGATGAGGTTAAGAATGCATTGAAGAAGGCGAAGAATGGCAAAGCGGTTGGGTATGATATGATCTCTACGGAATTCATCAGTCTGAGTGGGCTGAGGACTCTCGAATGGTGTCATGCACTCTTTAACCAGTGTTGGAGGGAAGGTTGCACGCCAGAAGACTGGCGAAAAGCTGTGATATGCCCTCTATACAAAGGAAAGGGGTCAAGACTAGAATGCGGGAGTTATCGGGCTATTAGTCTGCTGAGCTCGGTGGGGAAACTGTATGCAAGAATATTGATTGAAAGAGTTCGAAAAGTGACTGAGACGAATGTATGGGATGTGCAAGGTGCCTTTCAGAGTGGTAGAGGGTGTGTGGACCAGATCTTCTCCTTGCGAATGGTGACAGAGAAGCTCCTGGAGAAACACCAGAAGCTTTTCTGCGCGTTTGTTGATCTAGAAAAGGCTTATGATAGAGTAGATCGTGAGAAAATGTGGCAAGTACTATCAATGTGTGGGGTGGGTAGTCGGCTAATTCGCGCCATTGCGTCCCTATATACAGGAAGTTCTGCGTGTGTTAGAGTGAACAATAACCTGTCGGAATGGTTCACATTGACAAAAGGAGTAAAACAAGGGTGCGTGATGTCGCCATGGCTTTTTAACCTATACATTGATCATTGTATTCGTCCATTGAAAGAACTGAATGTAGGTGTTGATATGAATGGGATGAATGTAAGAGCGTTAATGTTTGCCGATGATTTGGTATTGATGGCTGAAAGTGAAAGTGATCTACAGCGAATGATGACGTGTGTGTATGAAAATTGTGCGATTAATGGATTGAGAATGAATGCAAAAAAGACAAAAATCATGGTGTTTGAAAGAGAAAGTGAGAGAACAGTATGCCAGATAACGATTGACAACGAAGTGTTAGAGCAATTTGACGAATGTGTGTACTTGGTTAGTTTGTTCAAGAGAGATGGGAAGTGTGAAAGCGATATTGAAAGGAGAAAAGTTGCTGGTAATAAGGTAAATGGTGCAATCCGACCAATAATTGCAAATACAAACATATCTACCACAGCTAAAAGATTAGTGCACTCTGCTATCTTAGTGCCAACACTCATGTATGCAAGTGAGACGTGAACATGGTTAAAGAAGGATGAAAGTGGCATAAATGCAGTTGAAATGAGATCGTTGAGAAGGATGTGTGGTAAAAGTCTGAGAGATCGTGTGCGTAACAGTGATATACGAAAGGAATGTGGAATGAAAGTTGGTGTAATAACAAAGATGAATGTAAATAAGTTAAGATGGTTTGGGCACGTGGAAAGAATGAATGAGGACAGAATGACTAAGAAGATATATTTGGCTGAGAGGAATGGTGCTCGGAGACGCGGACGTCCGAGGATTAAATGGCAAGATCATTTAAATCAAATCCTACAGGACGGTCACGTGTTGAGCACATTGAACAGGAGAGCATGCATGAGGAATTGTATGACAGTGACGGAAGCGAAAGATGTATGCAAGGATAGAAGGAAGTGGCGCTCGATCCTTTCTGCCTACCCCGCGAGGGAAGCGGCGTGATGGTATGCATTTCATGTTTTATTTTCTTTTCTACAGATTTCTAAACACGCCGATATACTTGTAGCATTCGCATACTTCGTTAACCAGATATTTATGTAATGTCTCATTTTGTAGTATTTATGTGAAATTACTGTTTTGCTAGATTAATAGATAAAACTTATAATATTTTTAAATTAAATAATTAAATTATTATTAAATAATCAAAATTAATATACTTTCAAAAGTTTTGTATTTAACACCGTGGAACTCCATTTTAATACTGAAAGATAATACATTTTCTTTTAAATTGACACTGTTTATATCCTCATAAAATTTAACAAAGATGTTTTCGGTACTACCGTCCCATCTGCGGTAGCTTTATATTTATTTATTCATGAAATATACCCCACCCTTTGTCGAGTACTTCTTGCCGGTTATATTTTATTTTTACCGGCAAAAATAAAATCTACTTCGAATATAAATTTCCAAAAGTTCCGTACATCTACTCGACAACGGTGGCAACAATCTCATCAAGTTTTGAAAGTATTACTTTTCTATGGAATAATATACTCGACAACGGGTGGGGCCCCTAAACTGCGAAAGTTCCGAAATAACAAGCCTTTTAAATGTGTATTTTAGTTACCCTGAATTTATTGATTTTATATAGGCACGGAGAGGACAGCTTGCATGTTTATTATATGCAGGTGTTCTGCTGGCTACCCCACTTGTGAGATATGCCGTGATGGTATAGTAGTTTAAATAATAATAATATAGAGCAGATTTTTAAATTGTGAGCTACTTAATTCCAAATTATTTTTAAAAGTATTTATATCTTTCTCTTCTACTTCTCAAAATCCGAGTCCAAATATTTCTCATGGTACGATTTTTTCGTTACAATTTCTACGCCTCGCAACAACATATCAGTCGTTGTTACCTTGATTGCGCGAGACACAAATGCTACTTGGATGGGAATTTAAACTTGTAGTGTAAACCTGCATCCAAGTGCACTATGATGCGATCTACTTGTACAAGTACACTTGGTCCAAGTGTACTTCGATAGTGTAAACCCGGCTTTAGAAAGTGTCAGTGTCAAATATCTTTCAAATATAGTTTTCTATGGAGGAAAATTGTTGCTACAATAATAATATTATGGGAAGTTTTGGCGAAATATTTATTTTCTTTTTTGTTATTAAAGCTCTACGGGACCCCCCCCCCCAAGAAACCATTTTTGTCGCTCTCTGGGCGCCGATTTGAAACGGCGATAACATTTGTTTCAAGAACAAGCAACATTTTAAGTCCCCGTTACAAAGCAGTTATGAAACGTCGACTAAATGTCGAAACGACGTTTCAAATCAAATTCGAAACGACGTTTCTAGACGTGTCTACTTTCAAATGTCATGGCGCGTGAGGAATAATCTAACCTCAAAATGTTTAACATCATGATTTTAATCATGGATGCGGGAAAACAACACGCCATTTTAATAATTTGTCGATTCACTTGAACATACACGAAGTATAAATACTGTATCTGCGGTATGTTAACCTAAAATTTCCCTGCAAGGCTTGCTTTGTCGAGTAAAATAGTTAGATAGGTCCAATTATTTAGTGCGCCTTTATAATTTTAGAATTTTAACGATAAAATTTATATTAATAAATAATTGTAATTTATTTATTTATTTATTATTTATTAACATAATATACGGCTAAATAGCCTTTAAAGTACAATAACTTACAAAAACAAACTTGAAACAAACACAATTAACACATAAGTGACAATGAATACAAAAACATGACAGTAGTAACTACAGGGGATTCTCAACGGAAAGCATGTACCCTCGCATAAACCTGCTCACAGCACATCTCCTCACAGTGTACTCCGAATCGTTGAAAATATCGATCTCACTGTAATTATTCCCTATTACATGGAGTCGATTCATCGATGAGTAATAGATATAATTGGATGATGATCCCGCAGCATAGAACAATGCCTGACTTCTGGTGTTACGACTCGGGACACGCAAGTTTACTAAGCTAAGCAACTCTGGGCAATTCAGAGAGCCAGTCACTATTCTCTTCAGTGTAAGGAGATCGAACAACAATCTGCGATCATGAAGGCTAACTAGCCTCATCTCCATCAACAAAAAATCATAGTTCAGCCCATCAATGGGAATACCCAGGCGGTAGTTCACGTGTCGTAAGAATCTATGTTGAATTGCTTCAATAGTATTGATGTGCACAGCGTAATTTGGGGACCAGACAGTGGTCGCATACTCTAGTTGGCTCCTAACATAAGCACAATATACTATTTTTAATGTTTCAATTCTTTTGAAATTTTTTGACATTCTAAATATGAAACCTAGTAGTCTATTTGCATTATCCCTTATGCTCTGTATGTGCTTTATGAAATTCAGCCTATCATCGAAAATGATACCGAGGTCCCTTACTTCTGAGAGAGCATTTAGAACAACCGTTCCAAGTTTGTAATAAAAAACCAGTCTCTCCCTTGATCTAGTAAAGCGCATAACATTACATTTTTTTTTCATTTAGTAATAGACCGTTTTCATCACACCAGCCTGATAGAACATCAATATTGTGTTGCAATATAGCACAATCTTCTATATTATGAACTACTCTAAATATTTTAAGGTCGTCAGCATACAGTAAAGCCTCCACTCCATGCAACCTATCAACTATGTCATTCACGAAAAGAACAAAAAGGATCGGTCCCAGATGGGAGCCCTGCGGGACTCCACTAGTCGCCAAAAACTCCTGTGATACTGTTCCTCCAACCTTAACTGCAAGTTTTCTTTCCGATAAGTAACTCTCTATCCATCTCACAAATCTCTCCAAAGCCCATACATTCAAGTTTACCTATCAGAACTGCATGATTAACTGTATCGAAAGCCTTGGAGAAATCCGTGTAAATGGAATCAACCTGACTTCCCTTCGCCATTTCGCATGATATGTAATTGTTGTATAAAAGAAGATTTGTTAGAGTCGATCTTCCCTGGACAAACCCATGCTGTTTGGCTGTGATATAAGAGCTTATGCATGGTGAGACCGTCTCCAGGACAAGGACTTCAAAAACTTTGGCAACTATAGACTGGATGCATATTGGTCTGTAATTTTCCACCGAACCTTTCTCACCTGACTTAAATATGGGAGTTAGAAAACCTCGTTTCCAGGAAGATGGGAAAACTCCAGACTTATTATAAATCATCTGCAAAGGGACAGACAATGCAGAGTAGCAATTTTTCAAAAAAACAGGAGGTACAGAATCCGGGCCAGGGCCCTTGTTTACATCAAGAGATACCAACACTCGGGAAACATCAGAAATGTCAATCAACATATTAGGCATGTCGACACCCTGCTTACAGGATTGTATGGCTCTACTAGGATTAGCCGGTGCCACTGCTTGTGCATAAACCGTTTTAAAAAAACTAGCCAAGAGATTTACTCTATTTATGTCACTGTTTGCGAAATTATTCCCATATGTCATCTCCGCAGGCAGTTTAACCCCCATTGAATCCCCAGTATCAGAACTCAACGATGAGACATGCTTCCAAAATACCTTTGGATTACGTCCACTTCCCAATGAATCCTCAATATTATCAATGTAGTTATTATAACATCGAGATGAAAGTCTCTTACATTCTCGCCTTAAATTACTAAAAACTAAATAGTCATCAGAATCAAATGAGGATTTATAAATTGCATGAGCTATCTTTTTACGTTCTATCAACAGTCTTAAATCCCGTGTGACCCACCTAGGATATGTCGATGTGAATATTTTCTGATTAGGAATATAAGTTTCTATTATATCAGTAAGTATACCATAATTGTACAAATAATGTTCCTAGAAGCTTCTAATTATACAGGTTTTTCTCATTATTTTCAGTTATGACTTCTTCAACTAAGTTTTATCAAAATATGTGTCATTTAAGGGAGTTTTATACGATATTTAAATAAAGATATATATGATATTTTATATCGTCATACAATCTATTTTCATCAATATGTATGATTCCAAAATGGAGTTGTAACGACGTTTCGAATCCGCGTCTAAATGGTTCGAAACCCCAGACACAAGCTAGCAATATGCAGCTTCGCCGGGTGAGATCTAAATACAAAATAAGTATAAGAAATGTTATATGTAGATATCTTGTTTATTTTGTTTATATTTTATGGTTCTTCAATAAAAAATAAAAAAAAATCTACACGTAATAAAACTATAGACATAATTATGTATTATATAATTGTTCTATATAGATCATATATTATTATAATAATCATATAATAAATATAATTAACTTTGCATTTGTTTCCATATTTTACCAGCGCCATCTAGACAATATATGAATAATCAATTGTTGTGTTAATACAGTTTATCGTAAAGATGGAATTCTATAGATGCAATTCGACAAAAACATACATTGTTAATAATTCAAGAGTTTTTGTGATAATAATAATAGATATAAATAAACTTAGACCAATTTAATAGGTGGTCTTTTATTGTAATAATAATAAAGATATTTGAATATGTGACCATGACTGATCATATGGAGACTTATCTGGTTGTATAATGCTGAGAAGTGTGGATGGCAATTCTGCCGCCGCGTAATAAAAAATAAGTCTATGGTTGATAATGAATAAGTACATACGTATCGATCCAAACAAAAAAAATAAACAATGGAAAAATCGTTGCTCGATGTTTTAGATTTTTTTTATACTTTGCCTGGTAATTGCCTGATATGTTGAGACTTTCAAACAAGTATTATTATCTTTTACTCTCGAAATTTTTTTTTGGAGACTATTTTTGTAACGTGCCGTGGGTGATTTTTAATGAAAATAGATCTTTAGAAAAATTATTGTATCTTTTTTATTTATTAACATATCGAGATAATTTTAAAAAATATGTTAAGTACAAAATTTTCTAGTTTAAAAAATATTCTTGATCATCGGTATCTATCAAAAAATTACTAAATTTTGCTTCAAATTTACAATTCTAAAATTTAAAATTCTCATTTTTATTTATTTATTTCTTTTTTATTTATTTATTTCTTCTTAATGGACACAAACAGTTTAACTTAACAAATATTAACAGTCATATTTTTCCAGAAAACAAACCAATCAAGGTCCCGCAAATTACCGAAGTGTATGACGAACACATTTTCGCATCATTATTTCAGAATGAAAACAACAAATATCATCATTAGTATTTTTTATTTACAGAGATATTTTAGGTCACTATCCTCAAAAGCAATGCAGATGAATTTAAGATATCACCATCATTGTGAAAAACAACAATGTTTCAGTCAAAATAATTACGGTGCATTTTAATTTTATAAGTCTTAAGCAATAAACAGTTTGAATAGAACTGGTATGAATGCATAGTTTTCTAAACCAACACAATTTTTGAACGCTGTTTCATAACATTACCATGTCTAAAATGCTTAATGTAACCAGAGATGTGACGTATTTGAAATAAAAGTATTTAAAATACAAATACAAAATACGTATTTGTATTTTGTATTTCAAATACCTTTTTGTAAAAAGTATTTTGTATTTTATTTGAAATACTTTTTTTGAGTATTTTGTATTTTACACAAAATACTTTTACAAAATACCTTTTTATTGTTTGAAACAAAATTCTGCCATTAATTGATATGCGCATAATTACAAATACAACGTTTCCATTAGAGTACTCCATGTTTGAGATATACACACATTATAATGATGATTGAACAAATTATACATGACGCCGTTTAATGTTTCATGGCCATCTCAAGGGCGCTGTGATTTCTCCTGAATGGTAGCATTTTCAATTTTGTCTTTGGAGGCAATCTGTTCCAGGCAGATGACGCTGCGACTCTGTTTCTTCTTTCTGCAAATTTAGAGGTATTTGCCCTTTTGAGTTCAACGAGTTTAAGAAGCTGATCACAGCCTTCGCCACACATTTTCGTCAGCGGAACAGCTCAGTGGGTGGTGTGCTGCCTTGTGGACAGTGAGACACAGTTTAAACATCACTATCTCTAGGACTCACAGTTAATGTAGACTTCTTAGTAGTGAAGTTATGTGGCAGCTCTTATTCTCTCTGTAAATGATCCGGAGGCAACATTAAAAACCATCTGAAGACGATAAGGAAGAGTTTGGAGCAGTCCTGTATATAATATGATGTTACAGTAGTCCATACGATTTCAGATTTGGATTATCCATTCTGATTTATTTTGCAGCCCAAGTCAGGAATTCTCTTACGTGCTTGATGATACTCAATCCATTTATGACAATTTTCGGCTTATCTCTTCTAACAACGGTACATTTTGTCATGACTTTATTAATTTTTTTTTCTATTTTGACAGTTCTTCCTAAGGCTCATCCTCATTGTCTGCAAGCAATGATATATCGAATCATGTCAACCCTTTCTCCATTAATGTATACTCTTGTCCAGTTTTTCATTCATCAATGGTATTCATCAATCGTCTGCAAGCAATGCTATATCTAATTTATTTATTTATTTATTCATTCTTTACTGTACATTGATAAAAAACAATTACATAAAAGGTATACATTCAAATTAAATACAATCAATATACAAAGGGCGAGTTTATCGCAAAGGCGCGATCTCTTCCAACTAACCCAAAAGTATTTGATAAAAATAAAATCAATGATCTAAAGGATTTTGGAAATAAAAGAGAAAAAAAAAATACATTCACAAAGTGAACATATATACAAAACATACATACATACACACATATATATAAAAAGGGAGAGACTGCAAAAAAAAGATACAAACATACATACATAAAGGGAAAGGAAAAGGGGGGAAAAAAGGAGGGGGGGTTAGGAGTGATGGGTTTCAGGTTTCAGAGGCTGTGTTTGTATTTCTGGAAATCATTTTCTCCTTAACGGCTCGCTTGAAAGACTTTGAGTCAGCCTAAATTTTGAAGGGAGATTATTCCAGCAACGAGCACCCTGAACTGCAAAAGATTTTGAGATGAAAGTTGTACCATGAGCTGGGATTGACAGGATGCGCTGGTTATTCGACCTCAGAGGTAAACCGTGACTCACCAAGTATTCAAAAGCCTCCTTAATATAGTACGGGGTTGATCCTGCGTACAGAGCATTGTGGACAAATGTGAGTAGATGGAGCTCATGTCTTTGTCGTGCAGTAAGCCATTTCAGGGTATTACGATATTCAGAAATGTGGTCAGTTTTTTTTAGATTAAAAATAAACCTTATGCCAACATTCTGAAGTCGATCAAGTTTGTCAATTAGATCCTGATTCATGTCCACATACACGATATCAGCATAGTCGATAATGGGCAACAGCAAGGATTGGACCAATAAAATTTTTACTTTAGTGGGCAAGAATTTTTGCAGCATCTTAAGAGTGTGGAACTTGTAAAAAAACTTTTTCTTTAGAGTGTTAAATTGATGCTGCCAAGAGAGTCTCTGGTCCATGATTATGCCCAAATTCTTTACTGTCGCCGAAGAGGGTATTGCTACTGAATTCATAGTAGTGGGAGGTAAATTCATATTTTTCAACCTGGATATAGAGTGAAGGCTACCAATGAATATTGTCTGGGTTTTTGAGGCATTGAGGAGTAATCCATGAGCACTAGCCCAGTTTGAGATCTGTTGCAAACACTCATTGGTAGAATAAATGGCAGAGGAGATATTGTGAAGTTTAGCATGTGTATAGATTTGCAAATCGTCCGCATATAGATGGTAGCGACAAGGCAACTGTTTCTAATCATGTCAACCCTTTCTCCACTTATGTATACTTTTGTCCAGTTTTTAATTTCTTTTTCATTCATCAATGGTTTAAATATTAAATACTTTTGTCTTACACCTTGTTCGACTATTTGTAAAAAGTATTTTAAAAAGGTATTTTAAAAAAGTATTTTGAAAATACGTATTTTGTATTTTGTATTTAAATACCATTTTGAAAAAGTATTTAGTATTTTGTATTTGAAATACAAAAATTCAAAAGTATTTGTATTTTGTATTTAAATACTTTTTTGGAAGTATTTTGCACATCTCTGAATGTAACATTGTTTTGTAACGTTTGGAAGCGAATTCGAAACGTCGATTCTTTATTCATTTTAGCCGCTCTGCGTTGAATCAGTTTCGAATCGGAATTACCAAAGTGCAGATAGTTTGCTTTGTGTAGAAATGTGTCGAAAATGCGTTTAAATGTTACTACTTTATGAATGCCCTCGAATCAAAGTTACTAGCATGTGCTACTTGGGCCGCTCCTAGTAAATTTCGCTGTCTTTCAGCTACTGAAATACGCATAACTTTCATTCAATATTCATGAAAAAAAAATATAATATAGATCAATCTTTTATTTCGAAGTCTAGTTTTAGACATTTTTTAAAAGTGTTACCAGTTTTTCAGAAAAAAAGATCAGAAAATAAGCTTCGTTAAAACTTGTAAGGATCAAATCTCAAGTTCTCTTTATCGCATAATTTTTATTTTTGGTTTGTGATTAATGACATGTGTTAATATCTTGTTTTTAAGTTATAGACGTTCTTTAATTTAAGTATATTTCTTTTCAAAATAGCTAAAAATGTGTATTTAAAACAATATCATTTTCGCTTACCGAAATTTCCATACAATTCTCTACAAGTGTTTAAAATGTTAGTATTGAGCTGAATGTCAACGAGGGTGGACGTATCGCATATTTCTATGAATAAATTATTGAGAAAGAATTATATTGTTAAAAAGAATCTAATGAGATAATAATCAGTTGTTTTGTTATAAGTAGGTAGGTACATAAGACTATTTTTATCTCATGATTGTATTTTAACCAATGACTATTACTTTGGTTCTGGTGAAATGATCTTTCATCCATCGAAATGCGTATTGTTTTCGCATGTAATTAGCAACGAAATTATATCATTGCATTAGATGTATGTATTGCATCTGATTTATTGAAAGCCTTATGACCCGTAAATTAATTTTTAAGCCGAATATTCAACAAACCAGAAAAAATCAACATAGGAGTAGTCTTCGTGCTATTTTATTAATGTCCTATTCGTAATGTTTTAGGAATACTTGCTTTTTACAAATCAATCGAAAATCGGGAATCTTTTCTATTCCTGGAGTTACACGCATCAAGATATAGGCCTTTTCACAAAGCATTTTTTTACTTCCCCAAGTAGCACATGCTAGTAACTTTGATTCGAGGCCATTCATAAAGTAGTAACATTTAAACGCATTTTCGACACATTTCGACACAAAGCAAACTATCTGCACTTTGGTAATTCCGATTTGAAACTGATTCAACACAGAGCGGCTAAAATGAATAAAGAAACGACGTTTCGAATTCGCTTCCAAACGTTACAAAACAATGTTATATTAAGCATTTTAGACATAATGTGTGGTAATGTTATGAAACAGCGTTCAAAAATTGTGTTGGTTTAGAAAACTATGCATTCATACCAGTTCTATTCAAACTGTTTATTGCTTAAGACTTATAAAATTAAAATGCACCGTAATTATTTTGACTGAAACATTGTTGTTTTTCACAATGATGGTGATATCTTAAATTCATCTGCATTGCTTTTGAGGATAGTGACCTAAAATATCTCTGTAAATAAAAAATACTAATGATGATATTTGTTGTTTTAATTCTGAAATAATGATGCGAAAATGTGTTCGTCATACACTTCGGTAATTTGCGGGACCTTGATTGGTTTGTTTTCTGGAAAAATATGAATGTTTTTGTTAAGTTAAACTGTTTATGTCCCTTAAGAAGAAATAAATAAATAAAAAAGAAATAAATAAATAAATCAAAATGAGAAATTTTCAATTTTTGAATTGTAAATTTAAATCAAAATTTAGTAATTTTGTCGATAGATATCGATGATCAAGAATATTTTTTAAAATAGAAAATTTTGTACTTAGCATTTTTTTTTGTAAATTATCTCGATATGTTAATAAATAAAAAAGATACAATAATTTTCCTAAAGATCTATTTTCATTAAAAATCACTCACGGCACGTTACAAAAATAGCCTCAAAAAAAAAATTCGAGAGTAAAAAATAATAATACTTGTTTGAAAGTCTCAACATATCAGGCAATTAACAGGCAAAGTATAAAAAAAAATGAAAAACATCGAGCAACGATTTTTCCATTGTTTGTTTTTTTTTGTTTGGATCGATACGTATGTATTCATTATCAACCATAGACTTGTTTTTTATTACGTGGCGGCAGAATTGCCATCCACACTTCTCAGCATTATACAACCAGATAAGTCTCCATATGATCAGTTTTGGTCACATATTCAAATATCTTTATTATTATTATAAAAGACCATCTATTAAATTGGTCTAAGTTTATTTATATCTATATTATTATCAACAATGTATGTTTTTGTCGAATTCCATCTTTACGATCAACTTTATTAACACAACAATTGATTATTCATATATTGTCTAGATGGCGCTGGTAAAATATGGAAACAAATGCAAAGTTAGTTATATTTATTATATGATTATTATAATAATATATGATCTATGTAGAACAATTATAATATAATACATAATTATGTCTATAGTTTTATTACGTGCAGATACATAGGGTACGTAAAAAGATAATTCTAATAATTCAGAGGCTACATTAGAAAAATAATATTACCTCCTAATATATGAGCTCGCCAAAAATCGGGAACCGATACAACTTCTGTAAGTAAGTGTATTAATTGAAATTAATATATCGGCTTAAAAATAAACAAAAATACTTTGAGAATCACGGACTCCTATTTGACAAATATAGAACGCCGAAACAGTAAAGAAACGTTTCCAAACGTTTCGAACCATTTAGACGCGGATTCGAAACGTCGTTACAACTCCATTTTGGAATCATACATATTGATGAAAATAGATTGTATGACGATATATCATATATATGTTTATTTAAATATCGTATAAAACTCCCTTAAATGACACATATTTTGATAAAACTTAGTTGAAGAAGTCATAACTGAAAATAATGAGAAAAACCTGTATAATTAGAAGCTTCTAGGAACATTCTTTGTACAATTACAATTATTTATTAATATAAATTTTATCGTTAAAATTCTAAAATTATAAAGGCGCACTAAATAATTGGACCTATCTAACTATTTTACTCGACAAAGCAAGCCTTGCAGGGAAATTTTAGGTTAACATACCGCAGATACAGTATTTATACTTCGTGTATGTTCAAGTGAATCGACAAATTATTAAAATGGCGTTTGTTGTTTTCCCGCATCCATGATTAAAATCATGATGTCAAACATTTTGATGTTAGATTATTCCTCACGCGCCATGACATTTGAAAGTACCTAGACACATCTAGAAACGTCGTTTCGAATTTGATTTGAAACGTCGTTTCGACATTTCTTCCCCATTTTTAGTCGACGTTACTGCTTTGTAACGGGGACTTAAAATGTTGCTTGTTTTTTAAACAAATGTTATCGCCGTTTCAAATCGGCGCCCAGAGAGCGACAAAAATGGTTTCTTGGGTCTTCTTGACCTCGAACATAAACCTACTTCTTTACGTTTGATGACATACAAAAAAAAATCTATGGTTGGTATATTCGTAAATATTTTTCCTATAAAATCTTTAAATATATAAAACTAAGTATGTGTCGAATAGGAAAAAAAAATCACAAATGTGAAGAAGGGAAAGAAACGTCTAAGGATAGCTTAGTCGAGCGTCCCATGCTTTCTGCACAGGACGCGAGGTGAGGGGTTAGAAAGATATTTTATATCCACCCTATTCTGTATTTCTTTTTGGTCGAGCACGTTTTTATGTAACTTTTTATGTACTCATTATTTTGTAAACTATTGTATACAGCAAGCATGTCAAACTCAAATCCTAACACGGGCCAAATAAAAAATTAAAAGTTTATGTGGGCCACAAAAATAAATGTTTATACAGTAAACTTGGTTTATTTTGAAAAGTATAAAAAAAGGTAAAATTAATAAAGAGTATTTTTTTTTGTACCGTTATGTTTTGTACTGCTAGTGGGCCGCAAAGTTATACGTTGTGGGCCGCATGCGGCCCGCGGGTCTCAAGTTTGACATGCTTGGTGTACAGGTTCTACTTAGTGTTTCATTTATACATTGATGCATTTATGTATCAATCTAGGTACAGTAATTTTATATACATAATACTACTATGGATATAATATCTACTTGGAAATGTGGAACGAATGAATAAGGAAAGGATGAAAAAGAGGATATATTATGTACTTGTCTGTACATATATATGTAACACCCAGACCAGACCTTGGGTCTGGCCCAAAACACTTTGAAAAAGGTCATTCTTCATTCTGCTCTGGGCGGGAATTGAACCCGGTACCTCGTGACTCAAAGGCAAGAATGTTACCTCCGCGTCACGCCGGCCGCTATTTTTTCTCAGCCTATCCCACATGGGACACGGCGTGAGGGTATAATATAGTATATTATTATCAGAGATGTGACGTAGGTATAGACCATTAAAGGTCACGTGGTCTTGTCTATGGATTTGCTTTTGCTTGGGGGGCAAACAGTCAGATTGCGCAAATCATCCTTGTAGGATATTATGCCATAAGAGAAAAAAAAGAAAGTCAGACGATAAAATAGTAACAAAATCGATACTGACAGTTTTTTTGATTATTAGGTATTCTTTAAGCGTTCCACCTAATATTACACCTAGGGGATTCGATCCCGGGATCCCGAATCCCGGGATCCCGGTCGTATTTTAGTCCCGAAATTTTCGGGATTAAATTTAAGAAATCCCGGGATTTTCGGGATTAATACAATTATACAATAAGTCAAATATTTGGGACTCAAGCACATCAATGAATCACTGACAGCCGAAGCTTGTGTTAGTATCTAAAAAGAGCGTTATTCTGAGTTGGATATCTCACTAGAAAACGATATTGTGGCAATATTTAATGATGGTCCAAATTACAGTTGGAAAACTTGTTAATGCAAAGCACCTAGTTTGTTTTGCACACGGTATTCACTTAGCCGTTTGTGATTTATTGTATAAAAAATACCTGCAAATGAACCTATCAGTGATGATATTTTATTTGTTTATTTATTTAATACATAAACGGCTATCGCCTTTATTGATGATTTGGATGGTGATAATGAAGAACTGGACTCAGGATTAGTCATTAAAATCGGTAATGGTGAGTTTGACCAATGACCGGAATATTAATGAAGTCGTAAAGAAAGTTCGTAGTGGTTCTTATTTTTAAAAGAGCATCTTTGAAGAATGATACTATGCTTCAAAACTATATTGAAAAGGAACATGGAAGAGAACTTAATTTATTGTTTAACTGCAAATCGCGTTGGAATAGTCTTTTAACAATGCTTGAGCGATTTGATATTTTAAAAAATAGCATCAAAAAATCAATCATTAACCTAATTGGAATAAATAATTCATAAAGTTAGTCTCTGGTCAATTTGATTTAGAAATACGAGTTTAAACATTGATCCCTGTAGTATGTATTTTTTTGTTATGGGTTTAGCTAAATAAGTCTAAGTTGATTTTTTTTATTCCAAAATAGTAGGTACATACAAACAAACATAAATAAACACATTATAGAATATATTGCCCCACTAAACAAAAACTGTTCTGGGTTAAAACCAGAGATGTGCAAAATACTTTCAAAAAAGTATTTAAACACAAAATACAAATACTTTTGAATTTTTGTATTTCAAATACAAAATACTAAATACTTTTTCAAAATGATATTTAAGTACAAAATACGTATTTTGAAATACTTATTTAAAATACCTTTTACAAATAGTCGAACAAGGTGTAAGACAGGGGTATTCAATATTTCCAGCACTCTTTAACTATTATATACAGCGAGCCATTGATGAATAGATAGAAGAAATGAATAACTGGACAAGAGTATAGATAAATGAAGAAAGGGTTGACATGATTCGATATAGTATTGCTTGCAGATAATGAAGATGAGTTGAATAAAGTCTTTGGAAGAACTCTCAAAATACAACATAAAAAATAAATAAAGACAATACAAAATGTATGGTCGTTCGAAGAGATGAGGCGACTGCGAAAATAGTCATAAATGTAGTGAGTATCAAGCAGGTTAGAGAATTACTGAACTTGGGCTGCAGAATAAATCGGGATGGATAGGTACTCCGAATCTTAAATCGTACGGACTACTGTAACATCATATTATATGTACAGGACTGCTCCAGACCTTTCTCGATCGTTTTCAGATGGTTTTTGTTGCCTCTGAATCATTTACAGAGAGAATCAGAGCTGCCACATCACTTCACTAATAAGAAGTCTACGCTAGCTGAGAGTCTCAGAGAGAGTGGAGTTTAAACTGTGTCTCACTGTCCACAAGGTAGCACACCACCCACTGACCTATTCCGCTGACAAAAATTTGAGTCGAAGATTGTGCTCAGCTTCTAAGGCCGTGAACAAACTCGTAGAGTTCAATATTGCAAATACCTCTAAATTTACAGAAAGGAGAACCAGAGTCTCAGCGTCAATTGCCTGGAACAGATTGCCTGCAGAAAAAGTTGAAAACGCTGCAGCTCAGAAGAAATCACAGCGCCCTTGGAATAGTCATGGATCATTCAACGGCGTCATGTATAATTAGTTCAATCATCATTATTATGTGTGTATATCTCAAATATGGAGTACTCTAATGGAAACGTTGTATTCGTAATTCAAAAAATTGACAAAAAAAACTTGCATACGCGCATATCAATTAATGGCAGAATTTTGTTTCAAACAAATAAAAAGCTATTTTGTGCAAAACACAAAATACTCAAATAAAGTATTTCAAATAAAATACAAAATACTTTTTACGAAAAGGTATTTGAAATACAAAATGAAAATACCTACGTATTTTGTATTTTGTACTTGTGTTTTAACTTTAAGTACTTTCATTTCAAATACTTCACATCTCTGGTTAAAACTATGAAATAAATAAATACAAATACAAGAATTCAATTTCAAAATATAAAAAAAGTTAAATTGTTACTTTTATAAATCATAAACAGAAGTGTCTTGTTTGTTTATTTTAGAAGAAGTTTGAAGTGTAATTTTGTTTAACCGACTTTTTGCAGATTCAAAACTTAAATTCATTGCCAGATAAGTAAAAAAAAGTGATTTTGACATGGCCTACTGACTTTTTGTTACCACTTTACACTATCAATACAATCCCGGGACTAGTCCCGGGATTCCGGGATCAACTATAGATAATCCCGAAATCCCGGGATTAGAAAAAAGGGTCAGGATCGAATCCCCTAATTACACCGTAATCGTCTGTTGTGTTGGGATGCCTGATGCCCCTCAATGATTTTTCTGTGACGTCATCCTTTAATGGTCTATTTCAAATAAAAGTATTTAAAATACAAATACAAAATACGTATTTGTATTTTGTATTTCAAAAACCTTTTTGTAAAAAGTATTTTGTATTTTATTTGAAATACTTTTTTTGAGTATTTTGTATTTTACACAAAATACTTTTACAAAATACCTTTCTATTGTTTGAAACAAAATTCTGCCATTAATTGATATGCGCGTACGCAAGCTTTTTTTGCCAATTTGTTGAATTACAAATACAACGTTTCCATTAGAGTACTCCATGTTTGAGATATACACACATAATAATGATGATTGAACAAATTATACATGACGCCGTTTAACGATCCATGACCATTTCAAGGGCGCTGTGATTTCTCCTGAATGGTAGCATTTTCACTTTTGTCTGAAGGCAATCTATTCCAGGCAGATGACGCTGCGACTTTGTTTCTTCTTTCTGTAAATTTAGAGGTATTTGCCCTTTTGAGTTCAACGAGTTTAAGAAGCTGAGCA
Source organism: Athripsodes cinereus (assembly GCA_947579605.1). NCBI lineage: Eukaryota > Metazoa > Arthropoda > Insecta > Trichoptera > Leptoceridae > Athripsodes > Athripsodes cinereus. Next base: position 12,554,156 of record OX388313.1, on the reverse strand, counting down.
CAGCCTTCGCCACACATTTTCGTCAGCGGAACAGCTCAGTGGGTAGTGTGCTGCCTTGTGGACAGTGAGACACAGTTTAAACACCAGTATCTCTAGGACTCTCAGTTAGTGTAGATTTCTTAGTAGTGAAGTTATGTGGCAGCTCTTATTCTCTCTGTAAATGATCCGGAGGCAACACTAAAAACCATCTGAAGACGATAAGGAAGAGTCTGGAGCAGTCCTGTATACTGTATGTATGATGTTACAGTAGTCCATACGATTTCAGATTTGGATTATCCATTCTGATTTATTTTGCAGCCCAAGTCAGGAATTCTCTTACGTGCTTGATGATACTCAATCCATTTATGACAATTTTAGGCTTATCTCTTCTAACAACCGTACATTTTGTCATGACTTAATTAATTTTTTTTTTCTATTTTGACAGTTCTTCCTAAGGCTCATCCTCATTGTCTGCAAGCAATGATATATCGAATCATGTCAACCCTTTCTCCATTTATGTATACTCTTGTCCAGTTTTTCATTCATCAATAGCATTCATCAATTGTCTGCAAGCAATGCTATATCGAATCATGTCAACCCTTTCTCCATTTATGTATACTCTTGTCCAGTTTTTCATTCATCAATGGCATTCATCAATTGTCTGCAAGCAATGCTATATCGAATCATGTCAACCCTTTCTCCATTTATGTATACTTTTGTCCAGTTTTTAATTTCTCTTTCATTCATCAATGGTTTAAATATTAAATAGTCTTACACCTTGTTCGACTATTTGTAAAAAGTATTTTAAAAAAGTATTTTGAAAATACGTATTTTGTATTTAAATACCATTTTGAAAAAGTATTTAGTATTTTGTATTTGAAATACAAAAATTCAAAAGTATTTGTATTTTGTATTTAAATACTTTTTTGAAAGTATTTTGCACATCTCTGATTATTATCTACATAATTATTATGAATAGGTAATACCTACACAAAAATAAAGAAAAGCTCTAATGGGTTATAAACAAATGCTCGACATAAAGACTGCAAAATAAAGATTGCCCTAAAAGCAGGTATAAAAAATCTTAACGTTTTCATAATAAATATTGTTCTTCAATGATTTTGTATTCACTTAATGAGTAAAACTCCATTATTAAATAAAAAAAAAAATATTAATAGTAAAAATACTTTAGAGTTTTAAATAAATTTAAAACTCTAAAGTATTTTTACTTTTAATATTTTTTTTTTAATTGTTCTTCAAGTTATTACATACTGGCTGTATACCCGGCTTACTACGGGAAATGAATACCAAATTGGCAGTTTCGGTAGTTTTAGTATTTTGTCATGGCCACACTAAAGATATTTACATAATATTCTAATAATATACCCTTATATATTGGTCACTAAAAAAAATATGTATAACGTTTTTAGCCTAAAAAATACCCAGCAGATAACATAACATAACATGTATAGACAATTCACACAGACCGAGCTAGTCCCAAATTAAGATATGAATCTTGTATTATGGGTACTAATACGACGATACACATATATACAATGCACTACACACATATACATGTAACATAGATAAAACTAAACATTATTTTTCCTCAGTCTTATCATATTATTGCTTCTATTGAGGACATACAAACATACATCCATAATGACATAAACTAACAGACTAAAATGACAAAGAGTATATACTTGTCTGAAAGAAGGGGTGTGAAGAATCACGGGTGTCCGAGAACTACATGGCTTGACCATGAAGATCAAATTCTCAAGGACGGTCGTGTATTGAGTAAGAGAAATTGACGTGCGTGCATGAGAAATTGTATGAATGTAGAAGAAAGAAGTATGTAAGGACAGATCTATATGGCGTTCCGTTCTCTCTGCCTACCCCACTTGGGATGCGGCGTGAGAGAATAGATAGAAATTGTACCAACATTAAATTCTATTTTGTTTTTTTATTATCATTTATTATTGTTCGAAAAGTTTCCCAATCGAACAAATGAGTGATGAAAAGATGCTGAAAAAGGATATTCTGCTTACCCTACTTGGGATGCGCCGTATAGTTTCTCCTATTTTTACTAAACCATCACAGTCTATCCCACAAGTGGGAAAGTATAATGATATACATATTTATATAACCCGTGGAATCTCCGGTAGGGAATAAATCTGTCAATCTTCTATCCATTAATTTTCAGGCTTGTTATGCGTCTTTCAGCTACTGAAATACGCATAACTTTCATGCAATGTTCATGAAAAAAAAAACATAATATAGATCGATTTTTTATCTAGACACCTACTTTTAGACATTTTTTAAAAGTATTACCAGTTTTTTAGAAAAAAATCAGAAATAAAGCTTAGTTAACACTTGTAGCGATCAAATCTCAAGTTCTCTTTATCTATTAGCTTAGTCGAGCGTTCCATCCTTTCTGCACAGGACTTGAGGTGAGGGGTTAGACAGATATTCTATCTTATCTATCTATACCCTCACGCCGTGTCTCAGGAGGGGTAGGCAGAGAGAACGGAACGCCATATAGATCTATCCTTACAAACTTCTCTCGCTTCCTCCTCATTCTCATACATTTTCGCCGATTTCTCTTACTCAACACGCGGCCGTCCTTTAGGATTTGATCCACGTGCTCAAGCCACGTGATTCTTGGCCGTCCGCGCCTCCTCACACCTCATCTTGGCATCTTGGTTCTCTGCCAAGATATTTTATACCCACTTTTTTCTGTAATTTTTTAGTCGAGCACGTTTTTATGTTTCTTTTTATGTACTTATTATTTTCTAAAGTATTGTGTATAGGTACTTAGTGTTACATTTATGCATTTATGTATCAACCTAGGTACAATAAGTATACACAATAATATCAACTTGGACATGTGGAACGAATGAATTAGGAAATGATGACAAAGAGGATATACTTGTCTAAAAGAAGGCGTCCCGGGAGGTCTCGGGTTCGATTCCCGGCCAGAGCAAAATGAAGAGTGACCTTTTTTCAAATTGTCCTGGGTCTGGGTGTTACATGTGTATGTGTTCAGTGCATTGTATATATGTGTATCGTCGTGTTAGTACCCAAAATACAAGATTCATATCCTAGTTTGGGACTAGTTCGGTTTCTGTGAATTGTCTATACGTGTTGTGTTATAAAAAAAAATGCACTAAACACATTGAGTTGTATAACTGATATTTTTATGATACTGTTTTATTCTGTAATATTGTAACCAAGTAATTTTTGTAATATTGAAGAATAAAAATAAGATTAATAAATGTAACACCCAGAACACTTTGAAAAAGGTAATTCTTCATTTTGCTCTGGCTGCAAATCGAACAAGGGACCTCGTGACTCAAAGGCAAGAGCATTATCTCCGTGCCAGCCGCCAGAGAGATTATAATGTTGGTGTCTTTATACAGTATTTTGAAGTACAACCATTCGATAATAGCATTGTTGTATATTATATCTATTGTTATTACCTGCTGACTCGGTTGTAAAATAGTGCGGTATGTGAAGAGTGTGGTATGGTGCAAGCGAGAAAGAAGCAAATGTATTCAAAATAATCATAATATACGAACTACGTAGTATTCTTACTGAATTCTTATAAGAAATTAATTCGAAAGATTTTAATTCGTATCTAGGAAACAACAGCGGGGAAAGGGAAGATGCAGATCGCGCGAAGGGAGAAATCTACCGTAGAACGCATTTTCGAAATCTTACGGCGCTACACCCTCCCCTTAACTAACTTTTTATTTTATTTTTGCAAATTTTGCAAAAATAAAATAAAACCGGCAAGAAAATAATCTAACTGGAATATAAACTTTAGGTAGATTGTATTCAAATAAAATATTTTTGCTGGTTTTGTATTATTTTAGTGCTTGTTAAACAACGAAAAAGAAAAAAAAACGGTTAAAGGTGTTGCCGGTGTCGAAAACTTGGTGCCCAAAAATAATTATACATATGGCAACAATTTCGTGAATATTATTATTTAGTTTTCTATGAAAAATTTAAGTCACATTTGACAACAGTGGGGCCCAGTGGGACGATTCATTATTTTCGAGACCGTTCCCCGACATTAGCGATATCTGGCGGCCGTGGATAGAACTGATTTTGATTGTTATTCTATGACTCAAAACAAAGTTGAACTGTCAAAACAAATTGAAACCATTGAAACTTGCATGCGACGTTTGAAGAAGTGCCCGGTATAAAACTTGCAAATAATCGTGTATTTTTATATAATCGAGATATCAGTGTATCTGGAGATAGCGCAAAAAAAAGTTTCTCATGAAAACCTGTCGTTTCCGGCAAAAATAAAATCTAGTTCTAATTATAGCACACGACTTACTATTCTTTCTTACTTAATGTGAGGTACCGCTAATTTCATTATATTATAATATCTTTTCAGAATCAAAAGTGAGTTATAGTGTCAATAATTTTTCAGAATTTATTGTTATCATATACAAGTCACTTTGTCGTGTTAATCTATTTAACAAAATGACTTCTTTGGCAGATGGTGGTCATATGAATATTACAATGTAGGTGACTTGACCCAAGGATTAAATATATATAGGAAGGCACATTAAGGGTTACACCCTCCCACACCCATGAATGTCAGTTCCTGTGTCATCCATACTCTTCTAGCAAATTCTTTCTAAAGGCTCATGGTTCGCCTGAAGGACTCCCCCTGACGTAATCCTTCCTGAAATATAGGAAGGCAGTGGGACATCATCGGAATTGAGAAAATGCTAATGGTCTTTTCTCAATTTTCAACTCTTACTAATACTTATTGTTGTTCCTTAAATGTTCCAGAGCAAGTTTAAAACAAATAAATTACAAACAAAAACAGTTTTAAAGCAAACAAGGCGACTGCACCAAAAACATAGATGCTTGTCAAAATTCTTCACAAATATCTATACACCAATCACTTACAAGTGTAGTATATTGTAGCGCGCATAGGGAGTTCAAAGTAGCACCTATGTAAAGTTTCAAATCAAATATTTATTTAAATTGTCTTAAGCAGTATTCAATTTTGTGAAACATCTTTAACCATTTTTATTTGATGATAGATGTAGAAAAAAATTGTTTATATTTTCTTTTGTCCATAACACTAATTAAATGATTATTCTTAATAAATAAATATCAATAGCATTGAAGTGTTTTTATGATAAATCTCCACCACCAACAGTCACCTCTAAAGATTATTTTAAAATATATATAACTACAATACTCTGTAAAATGACTGACTATTAAATTTGTCTAATTCATTGTATAAGCATTCTTATGGGTACTATTCTATCAATGACTAGGAGCATTAAATTAATCAAACTGTAAAGTATATCACTATCTTCTCAAAGAGCTCATGGTGATCGTAAATAAATCATCATTGATGCCTTGTCTTACCCCAATGTATAAGTACTTACTTTGTTTTCTATTTTGTGTATAGAATTGTAGCTATGTCAGACAGTTAGGCAGAGTTATATAAAATTGTATTAAGGTCATACACTTTTTTCAGCTAAATACACATTTGCTAATTCATTTATTGATTACACTGGCAGTATCTGAATAACTTTAAACAATATGGTAATGTATAGTAATTTAATAATTCCATTGTAGCCTGGCGGTAGAGTCTCCTGGGGTAGAAATTTTAAGGTGAAGTAAAATTATAAAATGTTCCATATATGGAGTAAATTGTTGTATGGCCCGGTAAAAAATCTCAATTCTGAAATTTGGCCCAGCTGCTGAAAAGGTTGGCCACCTATGGTGTATGAGATTGTATTTTGGTTTATAACAAAAACCTAGATATATCTAATCTAAAAAAATCTAATATTTTTTTAATTTTATTAACTTATAACATCCTTAAATAATTTAATCACACATCTGAAGTAAAAACAGTTTATTACATATCTTAACAGTCTGTACGGGATATTCTCACTCAATTTTTAAGAGAAAACGCCAAACCAAACAATATCTAGGTTAATAATAGGTCATACTAGATATAATAATGTACAAATTGGAAGAAAAAAAAACATTATAATCATATGAGCATTTATTTTAAACAGTAAATAGCTTATAAAAAATTTACATAAAATTATACTATGACAATTTAAAAATATAACTATTCAAAATATAACAATTTAAAAATATAGGTAACTATTAAAAACCAGTGCCCCGTACCACCATTATACTTTCCAACTCTGCATTTTGCACTATGCAATTCATCGGCTTGTTTCCGTTCCACCATTACATCTTTTTGCAAAGTAGGAATTGCAAAGCGCAAAGTGAAAAGAAGACGCCATTCGCAAAGTAAATAGGCAGTTCTGTTCCACCATTACTACTTTTCATAAAAAACTTTGCCAACATAGCAAACGAATATTTTGACATTTCAAATATGCGATTCGTCGTGTTGTGAAAGTAGACGTTGGTTTATATTATAGGTGTTTTAAGTAAATTTGTTATACAATGTGGTGAAAAATATTATTACAAAGGGATGTGGAAGACGGAGTTGTGAGATTTTATAAAAAAAGGATTAATTTCCAAGATATTTTGCCCATGCAGTTCCTGGAATATTTTAGAATAAGTAGCACTCAGTGTGAATATGTTTTGGGAAGTACACGAATTTGGAATGTATACGTCTTATTTGTCTTAATAATTTTAATTATGACTGGAAATTGTTATGGAGATTATTTTGTGATAAAAGTATTGAGTTGCCCATACAACCATTTTGGTATCAGTTAGAGAACATTCACTACACTCGTTTTCCTACACCGGGATCAAATTGGTATCAGGGCGCACACTTTTTGTTAAACGGTTCTTAAAAATGGGGAAGGTTAGTCACAGCTACATTCCATATTCACTAGCGCGCGCGCGCGCATCTCAACAGATATCGTGAACACGGAGAAATCCGAACGACAAACGAAAATAAAAGACGACATGTTTCGTTGTAGCTGCGTTCTATCTGTGGTGCATCGTTGTTCATTGTTTTGTCGTAAAATTATTAATGGCATTGATTGCGAAAGCGTTGTAATAAGTGATAAAGTATTTCGGAGATCATCGTCATTATGAGTGCGAGATGTTGATTGACTGTGCAGTTTATAAAAATATTCACGAGAAACAAGAACGCCATTTGAATTCTGAAGGTAGGAGATATTGTTTTATAATTATAATATTTATGTAACTACAAAAATTAAAGAAATTGATACCACCAGCTAGCTGGCAAATGATATTGGTAAAATTAGGTTAAAATATTGACGAATCTATGCCAAATTTGTTATAATAATCAGATAAATTGCATTTTTGAAATGGCTTGGCATTTAGTATCATTGTTCCAATATGGCCCCACTCGTTTAATGGACCTTAAATGGTTGTCAAACTGTGCGGCAGTATCTGATATAATTATGTACGTAAATTAATTTTCTTTGAGTAAAAATATTTTTTAATATTTGGTATTTTGATGTTTTTAGATATATGCAATCTTGCAGACAAGACATGCACTGTGAAGGAAGTAGACACTTTTATCCAAAATAGTGTTATTAACCATACCCAACAAAGGTTGAAAATAAAGGCGTAAGTATTATTCATTACACATATACCTATAAGAAATGGAAGTTCTTGTGTTTTTTCTTGTGTGTACTGCTTTATTTAATTTGTTATATGAATGAGGATGTGCAAGAAGAATAAAACAAATAAATAAATAAAATTATTTGCAAAGATAAAAAGAGTTATTAAATGAATAATATTTTCTATTTATTTTCAGATTCAAACAAATAAGAAAATTGGGACAATAATAAGATATGCAAATTGAAATGGAAATGACCAATTGATTTAATTAAAACCATTTTTTGAAGACACCATTTGAAGATCATGAAGTGAAATTTGACCAATTTTTACAATATCTTGCATCTAATTAGACCAGTCTACCTGCAGGAATTTGCAACAGAAATTACATAATTTATTTCAAAATCATTCTTGTTTATGTACATTAAATTGTTTTACATATGTATGTGTTTGTTTTTTTTTTAATATACTTTCCATTCCATACCGATGTTGGAGTAAGAGTAAAAAAGATGGTAAATATTTAAAAAAAAAATATACATAATTCACATTGTTGATAAAACAGGTATGAATATTATATAATTTTTATTACTCATAGAAATGAGTTAACACTTAACTCTGTCAAGATCGAACATTTTAATTTCATCTTGTTCATACCCCTTCTGTGCAATGTTGAGCAACACTGGTATTGTTTTGACAACTGTCAACTTATTATACGACCAAGACCTTGAGATAACTTTTTCTATAACCGCTACTTCTTTGGGTACACTAAGTGTACTAAACATCATTCAGTGCCAATTTGGGTCCGACGCGTAGACATTATTCCTTTACATTGTGTTCTTAACATCACGCATTCTCAAATTAGTTGCAGTGCGTGGATATTGAGTGTACATTTTGTCATATAACCTTACACTATAGCGTTTAGAACACCTCGGGTGAACATCGTATGTACAATATGTGTATGGATTATTTTGTGGCTGATATTTTAGTCACGGCGACCGTATTTGGTTGTATGGGTGGTTATATGCCAGTCTTTCAGTGACCTTGGAAAAGAAGGGGAGAATTGAAATTGGACGAAAGGAAATTGGAATATAAGTGTGTATAAAAAAGTTTTTTTTTAAATATATCCACAGTGACTGTAGATATACTTAACATAAGTGTTTTATTTTAAGTTATCCTAAAAATGTTTATAATTATGTAAAAAATATAAAATATATCCTTTCCTTTATGCGCAAAGCTATGTCTCAATCATAAAATAGATCTCATGAATAGTATGTTATATGATAACATAATATCATGTAATAACTATAATCTCATCGACGTTCGTAACCTAGAAAATAATATCTAGAATTCATAATATTTTTTAATTTAGTCGACACTAAGTGAACTCTATCTGCTGTTACAAACATTAAATTATACGGCTTACTTGGCTGACAATGTTGGACTACTTTATAGTAAACATATTCCACTAATACTGAGACTCCCAACAACATCGGATGTGGCAAAATCACTACATTAGTAGTAAAAACATTGGTTAACACAATGTCAACAGAAAATTTAAAGGTATGTATTCAAGATCTTAGGTATTTTTTTTTAATAATAGATCAGTAGTAGATTTGCTATTACGATGCCCGTCTACCATTTGGGAGGTCTTGGGCTTGGTTCCCGGCAAATGTAAAAAATTTCACCAGTAATTTCTATATTAATTAAGATAACATCCATACATACGTACCATCACGTCGCTTCCCTTGCAGGGTAGGCAGAAAGGATCGAGCGCCACTTCCTTCTATCCTTACATACATCTTTCGCTTCCGTCACTGTCATACAATTCCTCATGCATGCTCTCCTGTTCAATGTGCTCAACACGTGACCGTCCTGTAGGATTTGATTTAAATGATCTTGCCATTTAATTCTCGGACGTCCACGTCTCCGAGCACCATTCCTCTCAGCCCAATGTATCTTCTTGGTCATTCTGTCCTCATTCATTCTTTCCACGTGCCCAAACCATCTTAACTTATTTACATTCATCCTTGTAACCACACCAACTTTCATTCCACATTCCTTTCGTATATCACTGTTACGCACACAATCTCTCAGACTTTTACCACACATCCTTCTCAACGATCTCATTTCTACTGCATTTATGCCACTTTCATCCTTCTTTAACCATGTCGGACAACAGAGGCTAACGCACTTGCCTTTGAGTTACGAGGTCCCGGGTTCGATTACCGGCCAGGGCAAAATGAAGAATGACCTTTTTCAAATTGTCCAGGGCCTGGGTGTTACATGTATATGTGTTCAGTGCATTGTATATATGTATATCGTCGCGTTAGTACCCATAATACAGCATTCATATCTTAGTTTGGGACTAGCTAGATCTGTGTGAATTGTCTATGCATGTTATGTTATGTTAATCATTCATGCCAATATTATGTCGCTATTTTTTTTTATCTATAAAAGTGTTATAAAATTAAATTTTTATAAAATCTTACCTATTAATAGTATTGGATTGCAATATTTTGTTTTTCATGTTTTGGTAATCTCATTTTTGACAAGTCTATTGAATGGTCATAATGTTCTCTTTGGAAATCCACAATAATTTTACCATCAGATTGTTGAGATAATTTTGTAATTACGTTTATAAATTTGATTTGAGTCTCTTTCATCGTGACCTGTAAATTTATAAGATAGTTACAGATTTGACCTCAATGGTTTTAAATTGGAATGTTTCAGTGGAAAATTCTCTCCCTCCATATTATATGGCTGTTAAGTAGATGTAATGCAAATACAGTTTTCTATGTATTTTTACTTGTTTTTTTACTTTCATAATATTCACAGGATCAGACAGTCAATTGTAGAACATGACAACAAAATGTGAATTCAATAAGCGGACCACCAAAAAGATCCTTAATTTACCTGGAAGTCTTAAAAAAACATCAAAGTTAAATGAATCATTATCAAACAACACTAATAACAGTACCAAATTGCTAACAATTTTCTTATTCGATTAACCAAAAGATCAATTAAAAGTACTAAATTATGATTAAAATGTATAAAAAAAACAAGATGAATAGATTCAAATGAATTTATAAAATAATTATAAATTAATAAAACAAGATTAAAAATCAAATAAAAATAATTAATCATGATTAAATGTATTTAAAACAAATGATATATTATGATGAATAGATTCAAATGAATGAATAAAATCAAGTCAAAGTAATAAATCTTGATGAAAATGTTTTTAACACATAAATTAAGATGAATACATTTAGATGAATGAATATAGTAAGATGAAAATCAATTAAAAGTTAAAAAAAAAATGATAAGGTGTATTTAAAATAAATAAATAAGATGAATACATTCAAGTGAATGAATAAACAGAATAAGTGAATAAAAAATTAATTAAACGTAATAGATTATGAATAAAACGTATATGTAAAGTAATGCAAAATTTATTTAATGGTTAAGGGTTTGAATATTTACCTGTTTTCTTGTTATTTTCACAGTCATACTACCTTCAATGAGATCCAATTTAGCAACTACAAAGTATTCAGCAAGAGCTTTCTGTACCAGAGGCCAACATTGTTTCAAATGTTTTTCATGATAACTATGAAATAATGTGGCGAATGCACTTTCATCCAATAGTCTATTGGGTTTATCTTCGGGTTTAAACTTAGAATCACTCATTTCTAATGTGAGAAATAAAATTACCGTAAAATAATAACTTCAATAACAAATCGAGATTGTACTACGCTTATACACCGTATTTGACAGATATTCTTGAAGGATGTTTGACATTTCGATACATGTATACAGGGCTGGGTTCACGATAGCATGAATATCGCTCGACGTCGAGTGACCTGAGCGACCATGAAGTTGCAGTGAGTGGCGAATGTCACCCCAGATATCGTGAACAACTTTGAGCGTTTTATGATCCAAATGTCATTGTAATGGCGCCATTTTCGCAAGATTCATTCGCGATCTGAAAAATCTGCACTAACTATTTTAATTTCTCTTCCATTTCACTTCTTTAACAAAAAAAATATGATTCTCTATGTTGAAAAATTGTATACGACAAGAATACACCATAATTACGATTAACTTCGCAATTGTTTTGACAGCCATCATCACTCAAACGTCAAGTTAACTGTCAGAGCGATAATCACCCTGCTATGAATTCGGTTGTTCGGTTGTACGCCCGACGACATCCTGAACGCGAAAGTGCGAGTCGTCGGGTGACTCGCTCCGGGCGCGTGAACGGCCGGAGCGTCGTCGAGTGATCACTCGACGACTCTATGAACGCTGCCCAGAGCTACTATATCTATGGGTTCCATCTATTTCTATGGGAACGGGTCTCGAAAATAATGAATCGTGCATGGCATTAACAGTATAAGTCAAAAAAAATCGATTTTTACTTTTTGATGGAATCTTGTAGTATATCTCAAACTACACATGTGTAATCGATAACAAAAGTCAAATTGTAATTATAAGACCTTAAAAACAATATTTGTACTTAATAGTATATCTTATTTATTTTCAAACTCGTATAGCATTAAAAGTATATGTCGACCTATACTCTTAGTGACCAATCATTATGGTTAGTTTTCAACATTGTGAGTGGCATCAACAGTATAAGTCAACATGTACTATGAGCCGCGTGAATGTTTTTTTTTCTTACTAATTCACTTATACTGTTGGTATCACGTGTTGTCTCTCTTATTCTTATGTTGGCTTTCTTCCTAGCCAGAAACTGCCAAGAAAAATTATTAGTTCAGGACAAAAAACACAAAATGCAAAGCTTTATCAAATGGGGCTTAAGGAATAGGACAAGGAGTTTGAAAATACTTTTGTTTCTTGAACCCAGGAGCAAGGAAGTATTTGTAGGTAACGGAACCCTATAATGTACCAGGTTGTTAATCAAAGTTGGGTAGAAGTTATTGATCGGGCATTCGAAAAAAAAATGATCAAGTTCCTCCTCCTTCAGGCGGTCGCATAGAGGAGAACCAATAACGTGGATTCAGTAGAGATGCGATCTGACAAAGCAATGAGCTAACGTCATTATACAGATCGTGGAGGTGTCAGCCTTACTCATTGAAATTTCCGAAAAACAAAAGTTTCGTGGACACATTGGGTTGGATTGAGGTATACTTTCTTCTTTTGAGTTGGCTGGTCTCTGACCACTCTGCCTGCCAGTACTGGATGAGATTTTGGCCGAATATCAAAGTGTAATCGGAGGCTGAGACAGTTTCCGATGGGTTAGGGAGGTTCGTTCCCAATTTGGCCAATAGATATACTGCCTCATTGCCCGGGATCCCACAGTTCGGGATCCAACCCAGTACCACCTCTCCACCCAAAATCTGAAGTTTATATAGGAGGTATCTAATATCTAAAGATAAAAGATCTCTGGTCGGGATAATGCTGGAGAGAGAACGGACTGGAGAGCGTTTTGAGAGTCGTTGAGGAGAGTTTTAACCCTGTAATGGCGTATGGTCAGAGCCCTTATAGCCTCTCTAATAACAAGACATTCCGCTGAGAAGACTGACGACTCGTCTCTGTGCCTGAACATTTTATTAGTGTTATATTAAAAAAAGAAGCCAGCCCCTGTACGTTCTTTGTCACTTTTCGAACTGTCTGTATAGATAGGTGCCAGTAGTGCCAATCGGAATCAAAAATCGATTTGAAAATATGAGGTGCGAATATGCCATTACTGACACCCAGGTTGAGAGCAACTTTCGGTTTAAAACTTAGTGTGGGAAATGACAAAGAGTATACAGTAAGAACTGTGTAGCTCTCCAACAAGGGAGTTTTAATTTTTCTATAGCTGGTAACAAGAGGTGGTGGATCTTTACCCCTCCATACTGGTAAATGAGTTACCAAGTATGAGAGGAGATGAAGTTTGAGAGACAGAGGGTAATCAATAAAACGCAGGATTCTGACTAAAAACCTGTAACACATAAGATGTCTGCGCAGTCCAAGTGGGGGATCTGCAGCCTCCACCTGTAATGCGTTGCTAGGGGAGGATTACCCATAATTAACGGAAGAGACTGAGACCGGATCCGGTCTCAACAAGTTTTCTTGGAGGTTGGGGTTATTAAAAAGGATCCAAAGTCCAAATGGCTGCAGATAAATGCTGTATAAAAGATTTTCTGAGTCGCGGGGTGGCAACCTCACCAGACCCTGGAGACGGCTCTCATGATGTTGAGGCCGGTCTGACATTTGTGGTGTATGAGTTCAATGAATAAGGTCCATCAAAGACCAGTGACCAATGTGACCTCCAGGAATCTTATTTCGTTAAAAGAATTAATCAACCGTTGGTCAAATCAAAATTTCAGGTAAACTAGACGGAGTTTTCCTGGAGAATACTATACTTTTGCACTTCTGGAAGGAAGCATTAAGGCCATGTTCCGACAACAACTCTGATTGCAAGGAAACCTGGAAGTTGTCCATGGATTTATCGGAGCAATATACGAACAAATCATCCGCAGATTTCAAAATTTGGACATCCGTAGATACTGACTGATAGACATCATGCGTGTACAAGTTGAATAGAATGGGTGAGAATACTGAGCCTTGCGGCAATCACCTGTGAATGGTTTTTCTAATAGGAGGGTGATTGCGGGTTTGGTTCACGTCCGGATTGCGGATTTGGTTCCCGATGGATTTATCGGAGCAATATACGAACAAATCATCCGCAGATTTCAAAATTTGGACATCCGTAGATACTGACTGATAGACATCATGCGTGTACAAGTTGAATAGAATGGGTGAGAACACTGAGCCTTGCGGCAATCACCTGTGAATGGTCTTTCTAATAGGAGGGTGATTGCGGGTTTGGTTCACGTCCGGATAGGGTAGAAGGAATGTCCAATTGATCAAGCTTTGCACATAGTATAAAAATAATAACACTATCGAAAGCACTATTGATGTCCAAGCAAACACCTTCCAAGAGCTTTCTCCTCGATAACGAAACGTGAACATCTGTGACCAAAATAGCTACGCTGTCCAGGACTCCCATTCTCTTCCTGAAATTGGATAACTAAGATGGCTGCTTCCTGTTACCTTCTATGAATCAATCTAGTCGATTTTTCACCATGTGTTCTGTATTTTTGGCTATTGCTGAGGAGAGTGCAATTGGTCGATATGATTGGCCCTGGTTTGGGTCAGTCTCTGCTTTCAAGATTGGAATAATGATCTGAATTTTCCTCGAGCAAGGTATATTGCCTATGATGAAAATATTTTTAATAATGTTAAGTAAATATTCTAGAGAAACTCTTTGTATAAGGCTATACGTTATTCCATCGATTCCTGGGGATGTATCTGTAACGCAGTTCAGGAACAGCTTTAGTTCCTTGCCATTAAACTTTTTGTCAATTTCTCCAAGAGGAAAGTGGGAATAGGATTGAGAAATTTCATTATGTTTTGGCACTGAAGGGGGGCAAGTCTGTCTGCGAATTTAAGGATCCATTTGTCTGAGGATGGATGAAGTTTAGGAGAGCTGCAACCCTGGAAGATGGTACCATCAGTTGGGAGACAAAATATGAAAATAGTTTCCTAAACACTCACAGTGGATAATGAGAAACCACCATGGAAACTTGCAATCTATACCATTACAAAGTACCTATGTTTTTTAGTCTTCCAAAGAAGTGTCTGTTTTTATGAAATTGGATGATTTTTAATATTATTTTTAGAGCTAGCCTATGAAAAAGTTGCATTTAGTAGTATACGTCACAAACAAAATACCAACACAACTGACATCAACAGTATATGTAAGAATCTAACAGTATATGTCACTGAAACCAGATACCAACACAACTGACATCAACAGTATATGTAAGAATCTAATAGTATACCTATGTCATTTTTATATCAGAATCTATGAGTACAAGTCAATTTAATCCTTTATTTAAGTTATTTTTAAACTTTTGTATATACAGTAACAAAATAATACACATTTTACATTGAAATTGTAAATTTCACGTCTTTGTATCAATATTTGACTTCAGAAGCTTATTTTAAAAACTTTAAAATGCTCTCCTGTAAAATGTTGAAATTTGACTTATACTGTTAATGCCATGCACGAGAGAATTATTATTATACTACATTTTTCATAAACAAAATAATTTAATATTTGTCTATGGAAATAGTTTACCATAGACAAATTTTATAATTTCTCTATGGAAAAGTTCACCATAGATAAATTTGATAATTTCTTTCTTTTTTCTATGTAATTACGGACAAATAGCCTTTGACGATTCCTTATTTTCTCCGGTCGTTCCCATAGAAATAGAATATACGACATCAGCGATGCTTGCCATACGGTTGGTATCGAAATGTCAAACATCCTTCAAGAATATCTGTCAAATACGGTGTATAATCGTGGTGTAATCTCAATTTGTTATTGAAGTTGTTATTTTACATAATATTCATAATTTATTACGTTTAATTAATTTTTAATTCTATTTAATTCACTTATTCTTGTTTATTCGTTCACTTCATCTTATTTATTTCTTTTAAATAAACTCTGACCGAACCGACCTGACTCCACTATTGATGATGTACTATATGGACCATCAATCTTAAAATCAGAAGTTCTTCATGCTATATCAGCATCTGTGAATAGGAAGGCTTGTGGACCAGACGAAATCCCTACTGAAATATTGAAACTCATCGATGACCAAAACATTGACTACCTGCTAAGGTTATTTAATACTATCTATGACACAGGGATTATTCCTCACGATTGGTTAATGTCAACATAAGTCACACTGCCCAAGAAGCAACACCCTAAAAAGTGTAATGAATATCGTCTAATTAGTTTTATGAGCCATGTACTAAAAGTGTTTTTGAAAATAATTCATGCAAGAATACGAACTAAATGTGAACAAGATCTTGATGATACACAGTTTGGTTTCAGAAATGCTTTTGGTACCAGAGAAGCGTTGTTTGCAATAAATGTTTTACTGCAAAAATGTAGAGATTAACGTAAAGAGGTGTTCGCATGTTTTATTGATTATGAGAACGCTTTTGATAGGGTGAGACACGCTGAACTGATGGAAATGCTGAAGGAGTGTAATATAGACAGCAAGGAACAGCATTTTATCAAAAAATTGTACTGGTTCCAAACAGCCGAAATTAGACTAGGAAGTGAGAAGACAGATTCTATTGCAATACAACGGGGTGTGCGTCAAGGATGCATATTATCCCCTTTGTTATTCAATCTCTACTCCGATAAAGTCTTTAAAAAGGCCCTTTAAAACTCTAGCAAAGGAGTCAAAGTTAATGGTGTTGTGATCAACAACATAAGGTATGCTGACGACACAGTCATCTTGGCAGAGAGCATACATGACTTCCAAGAGTTACTAAATAGTGTAGATGTAGCTGGAGAGGAATTGGGCCTATCTGTAAACGTCAGCAAAACTAAATGGATGTCCTTTGAACGGTTGGATTACTCCGGATCATGCCTTCAGTTAAAGGGCATAAATATTGAAAAGGTGGACAAATTCAAATACCTTGGCAGTATGATAACGCAATCTCTTGACCCGGATACTGAAGTTAAGTGCAGAATTGAGGCAGCCCGTGCTGCATTTAATAAAATGAGAGTGCTCTTCTGCAACAACAATCTTAATCTGAAACTTCGACAGAGACTCCCAAAGTCCTATGTATGGTCTGTATTGCTGTACAGTTCTGAAACCTGGACCCTAAAAATGAATACGATGAATCGCTTGGAGGCATTTGAAATGTGGCTTCATAGAAGAATGCTGCGTATTCATTGGACTGATAGGGTCACAAATGTAGAGGTGTTATAAGAAGAGCTGGAATGGACAGAGAACTCCTGTTGGATGTCAAAGTGCGCAAGATCTCATATCTGGGTCATATAATGCGTGGAATAAAGTACCACATTCTGCGTTTGATTATGACAGGCAAGATAGAGTGGCGTCGAGGGGCTGGCAAAAGGCAGACATCGTGACTGCGCAATATACGAGATTGGCCTGGAATGAGAGGTGCGGAGGAGTTATTCCAGACAGCGCAGGATCGAGACACCTATGTCAGAGTGATTGCCAACGTCGGGGGGACCTGACAGGGCACCTACAGAAGAAGAAGAAATACACTTTATCATTTTTTTTTTTACTTTTAATTGATTTTTAATCTTACTATATTCATTTATTCTTATTTTATTCATTCATTTAAATCTATTCATCTTAATTTATTGAGTTAAATACATCTTACTTTATTCATTCATTTGAATCTATTCATCATTCATTTTAAATACATTAATGTAAAAGATGATCATAGTTGTATTTATTATTTTAATCTTTCACTGTATACTGTTACAAGATATCATGGGGCATCCAGATATGAGATGGGGGAGGGGGTACAAATTATATTTATATAATGATTTATTCGTGTACATAGTTAAATCTCATGGCATAATTATGCATGTAAATAATATTGCAATCACTGGAAAAGATGCAACCCCTCGCCCCCATATGGCTTCTGTGATATCTTGTAACGGTACACAGTGAAAGATAATAAAAATACGTAATACTATGATCATCAATATTTATGTTGTCATAATGGATACTACTGGATAACCTATAGTAGAAATTGACCGAAAATCGTTAGTAATTTGGTACTGTTAGTAGTGTTGATTGATAATGATTCATTTAACTTTGATGTTTTTTTTTGAGACTTCCAGGTAAATTTAGGTCTTTGCTGGTCCACTTATTGAATTCACATTTTGTTGTCATGTTCTACAATTGACTGTCTGATCCTGTGAATATTATAAAAGTAAAAAGGCAAGTAAAAATACATAGAAAACTGTATTTACATTACATCTACTTAACAGCCATATAATATGGAGGGAGAGAATTTTCCATTGAAACATTCCAATCTAAAGCCATTGAGGTCAAACCTGTAACTATATCATAAATTTAGAAGTCACGATGGAAGAGCCTCAAATCAAATTTATAAACGTAATTACAAGAGCAATGGTCTGCTGATGGTAAAATTATTGTGGATTTCCAAAGAGAACATTATGGCCATTTAATAGATTTGTCAAAAATGAGATTACCAAAACATGAAAAATAAAATATTGCATCCAAACTCAACAGCGGATTTTTTTTTAATAGGTAAGATTTTATAAAACTTTTATAGATATAAAAAATTTGGATATAATATTGCCATGAATGATTAACATACCATAACATGCGTAGACAATTCACACAGATCGAGTTAGTCTCAAATTAAAATATGAATCTAGTATTATGGGTACCAATGTGACGATACACATATATACAATGCACTGAACACATACACATGTAACACCCAGACCCTGGACAATTTGAAAAAGGTCATTCTTCATTTTGCCCTGGCCAGGAATCGAACCCGGGACCTCGTGACTCAAAGGCAAGTGCGTTAGCCTCCGCGTCACACCGGTCGCCAATTAAAACACAACTAGTCTCAATTAAGGTAAGGACGGAGGGAGAGCTTGTCGCTTGGTTGGGGTCATGGTGGTCACGATTCTCAGCATTGAGAGACCGACTTGGAAGAAGAAGTCCCAATTAACACAGAATGAATTAACCTAGTCCCAAAGTAATAATACACGCAGCGTATCCACCCGGTGTCCCCCAGAGGCAACATCCTCAATCCTTTCCTTTAGAGTGTCTATTATCAGAGACTGATCGCTCTATGATGTCTATCTGAGCTATTTTGGATTCTAATGTTGATTCCATTGCTTTTGTTCTAGCATTCAAAGATGCTAAGGTATCTCCATTTTGTTCAATGGAGGTTTTGAAACTTTGAAATTCCTTCAGCATATTATTGTAATCCTCACGTAAAGCTGCAATCAACCTGATGATATCATGATTTGTAGGTTCCACGTCTGAAATCTTGAATACATACCTTTAAATTTTCTGTTGAGATTGTAATAACCAATGTTTTTACTACTGATGTAGTGATTTTGCCTCTTCTGATGTTGTTTGGAGTCTCAGTATTAATGGAATATATTTAACACGTTCACGGTTATGCCGGCTATAGCTGTCAAAATAAAATCACTTGTCCAGAAAATGACGGCTATACCCGTACAACGAAGTAATATTTTTGGTGCAATGACGGCTAAAGACACTTTATAATTCATGTAATCATATGGCGGTAGGAAGAAAGTGTCTCTATAATAAAATGTTTTGAGTAAAAATGTCCAAGTGTATAGCTCGTAATAAGGAGTTGTTTTCGGTTATGCTTGTAAGGTTCAGTTATGCATTTCCTTTAGCATTAATTGTTTTTAGTTTTTTGCATGTTTCAAATATTCATTTTATTTTGTTCATAATATTATCGTTTTTTTAAATAAATACGTACAGAAATAAAGTATAAAAATTATTTTATTGTGTCAGATTGCATTGCCGTCTATAGCTGTCATTTTATGTGTTAGATAATAAATTATACATTCCAATCAAATGACGGTAATTGCAGTCAGTTTTTCATTATCGGTAATACCCGTCATATCCCTAGTACGAAACAAATTTGGGCTGAAACGACAATGATGGCAATAGCCGTTAATTTTCCATCTGCTGGAAACTCATTTGAATGCATATTGAATACTAACTTTCAATAATAATTCGATCGGAATTCTAACTTGTACTTAGGTAGTTTGTTCACGAGAGATGGGAAGTGTGAAAGCGATATTGAAAGGAGAAAAGTTGCTGGCAATAAGGTAAATGGTGCAATCCGACCAATAATTGCAAATAGAAACATATCTACCACAGCTAAAAGGTTGGTGCACTCTGCTATCTTAGTGCCAACACTTATGTATGCAAGTGAGACGTGGACATGGTTAAAGAAGGATGAATGTGGCATTAATGCAGTTGAAATGAGATCGTTGAGAAGGATGTGTGGTAAAAGTCTGAGAGATCGTGTGCGTAACAGTGATATACGAAAGGAATGTGGAATGAAAGTGGGTGTAATAACAAGGATGAATGTAAATAAGTTAAGATGTTTTGGGCACGTGGAAAGAATGAATGAGGACAGAATGACTAAGAAGATATATTTGGCTGAGAGGAATGGTGCTCGGAGACGTGGACGTCCTAGGATTAAATGGCAAGATCATTTAAATCAAATCCTACAGGACGGTCACGTGTTGAGCACATTGAACAGGAGAGCATGCATGAGGAATTGTATGACAGTGACGGAAGCGAAAGATGTATGCAAGGATAGAAGGAAGTGGCGCTCGATCCTTTCTGCCTACCCCGCGAGGGAAGCGGCGTGATGGTATGTATGTATGTATGTAATTCTAAATTCTAAAAGAAATATATGTCCGCCAATGTGTTAATTGAAAGTAGTCCAACATTATCAGCCAAGAAAGCCATATAATTTGTTGTTTGTAACAGTAGATAGAGTTCACTTAGTGTCGATTACATTAAAAAATATTATGAATTCTAGATATTATTTTCTAGGTTACGAACATCGATGAGATTATAGTTATTACATGATATTATATTATCATATAACATACTATTCATGAGATCTATTTTATGATTGAGACATAGCTTTACGCATAAAGGAAAGGATATATTTTATATTATTAACATAATTATAAACATTTTTAGGATTTGCACAGTCAGTGACGGATAACATTGGACAAAACTCCCTCTGTAGGTATGAAGAAAGTACTACTGTATACCTCAGTAAAGCACCAATTCGCATACAGAAAACACCACTCCACCGAATCCGCCCTCACAAGACTGACATCTGACTTGATTGCGGGCGTTGCATCAGGAAACATCGGTCTGGTAACGGTCCTTGACATGAGCGCCGCCTTCGACACCGTAGAACATGAAATGCTCCTTCAATGTCTGGAGATCGAATACAATCTTAACGGCACCGTCTTAGAATGGCTACGCTCCTACCTGACCAATAGAAGGTGGTCTGTAAGAGTCGAATCTGGCTCAACTGATGAAGATATCGTAACTCAAGGAGTTCCACAAGGATCGGTTCTGGGTCCAGTACTTTTCATATTATACATAGGATGCATTGATCGCCTGCTGGAAGAGTGTGGCCTGCGAAACTATGCATACGCTGACGATCGTGTCCTCGTAGGCTTCTGTAGCCCGGATCAAAGAGACAACTTGGTAGCTACCACTGTCCAGTGTGTGGCAAAACTCTCGAACTTAATGGCCCAGAGACGTCTTAAATTGAATCCAACTAAGACGGAATTTATGTGGGTCGCCTCTCCTGGACGGCAACATCTCTTAGACACCAAACCGATCTCTGTCTCCGGCACTGATATAACACCATCGCGCACCATATCTGTTCTCGGCGTCCTACTGGATGGAGCACTCTCTATGGAGGCTCAAGTGTCAAAGACAGTGAGCACAGCTTTCTTTCATATTCGCCAACTGTACCTAGTATCAAGACACTTATCTGTAGACGCGGTTAAGAGTCTAGTCGCCGCCTTCGTCGTCTCCCGTCTAGACTATTGTAACATCATATGTACAGGACTGCCCCAGATCCTTCTGAATCGTCTCCAAATGGCCTTTAATGCTGCTGCCAGGACCATCTATAGAGAGAACAAGCGCTGCCACATCACACCACTGCTTAAGGAGCTACACTGGCTTAGAGTCCCAGAGAGAGTAGAGTTCAAGCTGTGCCTCACGGTCCACAAAGCCTTGAACGGCACAGCACCTCTATGCCTCGCTGAGCTATGTCCCCTCGACGAAACTCTGAGGCGACCACTGCGATCAGCTTCCACCGCTGTAAACAAACTTGTGGTGCCCAACAGGGCAAACACTTCCAAATTCGCAGAGAGGAGCTTTAGCGTTGCGGGGCCAACTGCCTGGAACCGATTACCAGCGGATTTAAGAAAGAACCAGCCCACTGCAACGTTCAGGAGTAAGCTGAAAACACTGCTTTTCAAGAAAAGTCATGGCGCCCTTGAGATGGTCACGGATCATTAAACGACGCCAAATATAAATTGTCTTTATTATTATTATTATTATTATTAGTAGGAAAGAGACCATTATCATCTTAATGATGTGGAGTAAGACAGCATAATATTATTATTAATGCAATTTTTTTATTTATTTATTTATAATTTCATACACGGCACAAGGCCATTAAACATAATCAAATTAAAAAAAATCACAAACAGTTTTTTTCAATCGCAATCACACTTTCTTATCACACACACATATACACACAACTATACAATGCAGATATATAACTATAGCACCCGCCAGTAAACAAACTTATTTTATTAATACTTATAAACAATGCACAGTAAAGTTTTTATTAGAAATGCATTGTTAAAAAGTGAATAAATAAAAAAATGAATAGTTAAATTTTTAAATTATCATAGTATAATTTTATGTTATATTTTTATAAGTTATTTACTGTTTAAAATAAATACTCATATGATTATAATGTTTTTTTTTCCAATTTGTACATTCTTATATCTAGTGTCATGTTACAAATGATATGCGCCGGCGCACCCAGCAGAGACCTGTAATCTCCGTAATACAGGAGAGGCGATGGTCCTGGC
The DNA here is from genome assembly GCA_947579605.1 of Athripsodes cinereus. NCBI lineage: Eukaryota > Metazoa > Arthropoda > Insecta > Trichoptera > Leptoceridae > Athripsodes > Athripsodes cinereus. The sequence goes on along the minus strand of OX388313.1, from coordinate 12,531,091 downwards.
TGGGACATGTTTTGAGAATGCCCAATGATATTTGGCCAAAAAGGGCACTGTTCTTCCGTCCGCAAGGGTTCCGTCGGCCCAGGCGTCCCTCTTCCAGAATTGGTCTCCCACTCTTCTGCGTAAGTTTTCGAGTGTCCTGTAAAAGGCAGGTGTTCGAAAAAATTAAGACATTTTACATCTTAAATTCAGCGATGAGGCTTGCCACCCATCCTGAATGTCTTAATTTTATATTGGCACGAAGAGGACAGTTTGCATGTGTCTTACATGCAGCTGATCTGCTGGCTACCCCACTTGTGGGATATGCCGTGATGGTATAGTAGTAGTAGTATTAAAAAAAAATTGTTTTCTATGATAATGAAATAAAATAATTAGATATCTGTGATTTTAGAATAAATAAAAATATGTTTTCTGTGATAATTTTTCGTAATACAGGAGAGACAATGGTCCTGGCTGGGACATGTTTTGAGAATGCCCAATGATATTTGGCCAAAAAGAGCACTGTTCTTCCGTCCGCAAGGGTTCCGTCGGCCCAGGCGTCCCTCTTCCACAATACACCGTTCCTATGACAACGATATCAGAGCGCAGGGAATGTCGTGGAAAGAGGTGACGCAATTGGCGCAGAGACGCTCTGAAATGAGGAGGCTGGATTCTGCCTTGTGCTCCCGAGAGGAGCGTTGAGGGCGAGATGATGATATCTGGTATGACCTATTATTAACCTAGATGTTGTTTGGCGTTTTCTCTTAAAAATTGAGTGAGATTATCCCGATGGACTCTTAAGATATGTAATAAACTGTTTTTACTTCAGATGTGTGATTAAATTAGTTAAGAATGTTTTAAGTTAATGAAATTAGACTCTGAGAGGGATGGATGTTGGTGTTGAATTGAATGGAATTCGGGTGAATGCATTGATGTATGCAGTCGATTTAGTCTTAATGGCTGAGAATGAAAGTGATTTACAAGATATTGTTTCGTGTGTGTATGATAGCTGTAGTGCAAATGGGTTAAAAATTAATGTCGCGAAGATGAAAGTAATGGTGTTTGAAAGAGAGAGTGAAAGAACGGTATGTGAAATAAAGGTTGACGATGAATGTTTAGAGCAAGTGAATGAGTATGTGTATTTGGGAAGTATGTTTGCAAGGAATGGAAGATACGACAAGGACATATCATACAGTATGAATATGGGCCTGTAACCCGAAACATATGTAACTGGTGAATAAAGAAATTTAAAACTCTAAAGTATTTTTACTTGTAAAATTTTTTAATCTAAAAGCTTGTGTCGTGAAATGGGGTATTGCTGGCACCTGGGATCGAATTACGCACCTCTTGTGCATGAGGCCGAGACTCTACCTCCAGGCTACAATGGAATTATTTTATTACTATACATTACCAAATTGTTTAAAGTTATTCAGATATTGTCAGTGGAATCAATAAATGAATTAGCAAATATGTAGCTGAAAAAAGTGTCTGACCTGAATACAATTTTATATAACTCTGCCTAACTGTCTGACATAGCTACAATTCTATACATAAAATAGAAAACATAGTAAGTACTAATACAATTGGGGTAAGACAAGGCCTCAATGATGATTTATTTACGATCATCGTGAGCTCTTTGAGAAGATAGTGATATATTTTAGTTTGATTAATTTAATGCTCCTAGTCATTGATGGAATAGTACCCATAAGAATGCTTAGACAATGAATTAGGCAAATTTAATGGTCATTCATTTTACAGAATATTGTAGTATTGTATATATTTCAAAATAATCTTAAGAGGTCGACTTTTGGTGGTGGAGATTTATCATAAAAACACTTCAATGCTATTGATATTTATTTATTAAGATTAATCATTTAAATAGTGTTATGGAAAAAAGAAAATATAAACAATTTTTTTTCTACATCAAATAAAAATTAATACAGAGGTTTCACAAAATTGAATATTGCTTAAGACGATTTAAATAAACAAATATTATATTTGAAATGTTACATAGGTGCTACTTTGAACTCTCTATGCGCGCTACAATATACTACACTTGTAAGTGATTGGTGTATAGCTATTTATAAAGAATTTTGACAAGCATCTATGTTTTTGGTGCAGTTGCCTTGTTTCCTTTAAAACTGTTTTTGTTTGTAATTTATTTGTTTTAAACTTGCTCTGGAACATTAAATTAATATTAGTAAGAGTTGAAAATTGATAAAAGACCATTAGCATTTTTCTCAATTCTGATGATGTCCCACTGCCTTCCTATATTTCAGGAAGGATTTTGTCAGGGGGAGTCCTTCAGGCGAACCTTGAGCCCTTCCTTAGAAACAATTTTCTTGAAGAGTATGGATGACATAGGAACTGACATTCATGGGTGAGGGAGGGTGCAACCCTTATTGTGCTTCCTATATATGTTTAATCCTTGGGTCAAGTCACCTACATTGTAATATTCATATGACCACCTTCCTCCAAAGTAGTCATTTTGTTAAATAGATTAACACGACAAAGTGACTTGTATTTCATAAAAAATTAAAACCATAACAATTCTGTAAAATTATTGACACTATAACTCACTTTTGATTCTGAAAAGATATTATAATATAATGAAATTAGCGGTACCTCACATTAGGTAAGAAAAAATAGTAAGTCGTGTGCTATAATTAAAACTAGATTTTATTTTTGCCGGAAACGACAGGTTTTCATGAGAAACTTTTTCTCCAGATATACTGATATCGCAATTATATAGAAATATACGATTATTTGCACGTTTTATACCGGGCACACTTTCAAGTATCGCCTACGAGTTTCATTTTGTTTTGACAGTTCAACTTTGTTTTGACAGTCATAGAATAACAATCCAAATCAGTTCTACCCACGGCCGCTAGGTATCGCTGATGTCGTATATTATTTTAGATTACATCTATTCTATTTCTATGGGAACGACAGGAGAAAATAAGGAATCGTATAGCCTTTGCCATATTTTTTAGAGAGTGGCTCCGTAGCCGGCACCGGCTACCAACTTCGTAACCGGCAAAATGCACTGTTTCCGGTTGAGAAATTTGACAGGTCTGATTTGACAATCAATTGTCATTTTTGTTAAAGCGTCTTTCCGGTTTCTCAAATTCAAATCAAGCTAAGCATGACGCCAGCAGCCATTTTTAAAAGTGACAAAACTTGCGACTATATTTCTAGATTTATTGAATTAGAATGTGAAAAAATTATTGCTTACAGTTACATGATTTTGTACATCTTTGTGTTGCTATCAGGTTGAACATAAAATGTGGGGCACAACTGCTATTACACCCATAATTAGAAATACTGAGCAATAATGCATGGCATCTTTATGCAGAAATTTTGGGTATTTAAAATTGCATAAGAATAATAGTCTACGATTGGGGTTATTTCAGAGAAATTGTAAAAAAAATAGATTCATGTATAGTTCGTCGGTAGCCTGGGGGTAGAGTCTCGGCCTCGTGAAAAAGTGGTTCGATTCCAGGTGCCGGCAAACTCCCCTTTCACGACACAAGCTTTTAGTAGCTTACTGAGAAAGTTGTATTTGGGTTTATAACAAAACCCAAATGCATCTTCTTTATATATATATGTATACATAAACGGTGGATTACTCGTTTCGGAGCTACTATAAGGGTAGAAATCATAGATTTATTATTATTATTTGGATGATTTGTAAAGCACCGTTTTGTGAAAAAAAATCCACCTCAAGGGCGCTCTTTGCTAATTAAGTTGTGCTTGGATTATTCCGTGTGTAATCACGAAGTACACCTCGGGGGAAATCAAAATGAAGAACACGGTTCTGACATACTCCCCTTCATGACACAAGTTTTTCTAACTTACTGTGAGGTGTACTGAGACGTATTTGGGTTTATTTCTATAAGCCTAGATTATTATTTTTTATAGAAGGCACACACTGAAATGTATAGGTACCTAGGTATAATATGTACATATGTATTTATAATAATCTTCCACAGCGCTGACAAAGAGAAGCTCCATGCATGTCTCATCAATCGTAGTCCTAGGACGTAGAAATAAAAATAGCTGTACTTAATATTGTGTATTTGTTACGTAATATTAGAAGTAAAAATGCTGTGGAGATGAGAGGAGGATGGTTGGTAAAACGTTGCGTGATAAGATTGAGGAATGAGGATATTAGAAGAACGAGTGGATGCAAAGGAGTGTTGTGGATAGAATGAGATGGTTTGGTCATGTGGAATGAATGGAAGGGTAAAGAATGACAAAGAGGATATCGTCGTTGCATATTCAAAATGTTGTTTGGACTTTTTATTGGCATGTGAAATTGTTCTTTAAGTATTGAGTTTTAATATTATAAAATTAGAATCACTTTATAAAATGATAATGATGTCATTATAAGCAGTTTATTCTAGAAATGTCAAAACATTTGTGAATTCACATATCCCTTTTTGAATGCAACGACGATAAACTTGTCTGAAAGGAGGGGTGTGAGGAAGCGCAGGCGTCCGAGAACTACATAGCTTGAACATGTAGATCAAATTCTCAAGGATGGCTGTGTTTTGAGTATGAAATCGGATTGGCTTAGGCTGGTTCAGAGTGATCACTTTTTGCCTAGGACAACATTCACCAATTTCTGTTGTCAAATGTGCTAATGTTTTGAAAGTTGTATATATACTATGTGTGTGTTAATATTTCACATGTACCTTAGTAATTTTGTATTTTACCATCTGTTGAAATTATCTGCAACCTTTTTGGCCTCTATCCTTGTCTTGTGTTGAGAAACGTTCTCTTGAACTACGTGTCTCATTCACCAGATAGCACTCGGATTATTCCTTATCCACATTATTTTGGTTCTTGTACCATGGATTATTTACAAATTTTTGATTATGTCCAAATTTTCTTTGCACTAATCCTGGATTTTACAAGCACGGAGCTAGTGTGTATACACTCGTAATACATGCTTGTAAAATCCAGGCTTCGTGCAAAGAAATTTGTACATAATCAAATATTTATAAAATAAATAAAGTTTGTGAGAAGGGTGAAGTTAAGAAAGGTGTATGTTTGAGGAGATGGATAACTTAGTGGAAGGTCATTTTGTCAGAAGACTTTTATAAAATAATGTTAGCTTATGGATATTATTTTGTCTTTCAATAATCAAAGTTTCCGTCAGGTTTAACAAGTACTGTATGCCAAACACTAGTCCTGAAATATAAAAATAATAGCTAACTACAGACCATTTTTTTATTTTCTTTCTCTTCACTTAAAAGCCACAAATATAGCATACATAGAGGTGAGTTACTTATCATTATCGAGACCTTTCAACAAGACTATTCAGTTAAATTCCGAAGAAACAGAGTGGATGGCATAAATATTATGGTTAGGAGTTTCATTTGCTTCATTCTACCTCTGTCGTGGATTAATACTGGCAACTGGATATAAGTTGTCATAATATTTACAGCCTATATCTGTATAGTTGTGGAAGAGGTTTGATGATCTGTATGTATGCATGAAAAACAAATATTCAGAGAAAAATCCTTTAACGTTGTCCTAATTGACAACTCTGAGTTGTACTAGTCTGCAATTAATCTCTAGAATAGAGTTATTATTAACGTGATGACAAATTATAAGAAATTTCCAGAGTAATTTGTGAATTTTATTTAATCCATTATTTTTTTAAATAATACATAAAGCGATTGTTCATTATTTTCCGGGGGGGAAGGGGCTCTGCCCTCCTGCGAGTCACCTAACATGAGCTATGCCCCGGATGTGGTGAGGTTCTTTCTTACGATGATGAAGTGTTATTTTAGTTTATTCCCCCTTAGATATATTTAATACATCATAACGGTTACAATAATATTAGGTAGGTACTTAGTTAAAAAAAATTCAATGCCAAATTTCTTCCAGGTAACTATCAAAGAACCATGTAAGGGTGCTTTAAGATCTCTTATCACAGAATATACTCACATATTGCCCTATACTGAAGTTACCTAAATATTACATTGTAGAACTCCATAATTATGTAAATAATGCTGGCAGGGGCAAAACATAAAAAATTAAGACAAGGTGTGGAGCTCAGCTCAGTAAACAATCATCCAGGATATGTGGGTCATGCTCAGAATACGTTGAACTTACATCACTTCAGACACTAGGAAATTATGCAGACCTACCCAAATACAACGCGGACATCGAGAAGCCATAAGGGACTTTGGGAGGTTAGCGTGCTCTACTGAGCAAGGTACACATATACTCTCTTTACCGGGATCAGGTATATGGAAGAAGACTGCTTAGCCCTATAATTATAATCTCTGCCAAACTGTAGAAGAAGACGACACTCCGTTCCAAAAAGGCTTCAAGTTGACAGAAACAAAATTTAATCTTTGAGTCTTTGACAGCAGCACAAAACTTTTTTTTTTATTATTGACGATCTAGTCTACTGTTTCTAGCTAGCACTATGCAAGTTTACCATAATGGTAAAAATCTATGCCCAGCTATTTCAATTTATTTTCAAGGCAAACAATAAATTAAAATATCAATATTAAATTTTAGAAGAGAATAATTATCAAAAAGCTGATCGTATTAATTATAAAGGAATATCCACCTAGTACTAAAATGTGCTAGGATAAAAAGTTATAGGTACCTGAAATAAATTTTCGATGTTTTTGGCATTCACTATGTGATAATCACGCGACATGATTAGAAAATGAGTTTAATTCACAATGTATTTAAATTATCACTTGATATTTATATGTAGATCTGCGACCGGTTTCGATACGCTAGTACCAGCAGCAGAATATAAACTTTAAAGTTTATATTCTGCTCGTGAATGGTACTAGCGTATCGAAACCGGTCGCAGATCTACATATAAATATCAAGTGATAATTTAAATACATTGTGAATTAAACTCATTTTCTAATCACCTGAATCTTTTTAATCGATCCTATGTAAATACAAATACTTACGTATAGATAAATAAAGATTATGTAGGAAATAATACATAATTATACCTGCATAGTACTAGATTAATGATTCTTGTGATGACATTTCATTAATAAAAGATTTTAGAAATTTTTATTTGCTTTTTATAATGGTCCTTTATAAAAAAAAATATTTGATTATAGACAATGCCATGCGGAAAGTCGACCATTAAGTCAGAAGCAAGTTAATATGTGTACCATCCATTACCAAGTAGATAAATTGATTTTAGAATCATTACTTTTATCGTTTCGAACGTTCACAATAAATTTGTCAACTTATACATTTTTGTTTTGCTTTTTTTTTGTCGTCAGTCTGTTTTTGAACATGGCTAGCCATTATCGTCACAGATCGTTTTGGTTCTTATATTTCAAAATTATATTAATATGTCATTGTGTAATATGGTTATTAAGCTAATGTTTTATAATAAGTACCTTTTGAATGTTAAAACGGATTTCATGGATGAATTTTAATGTATATAAGGATTGGTGTAGACTAAATGCGACTCAGTCGACGTCAACTAGCAGTTGTTATTCTGATATTACAATAATTTATTATTGATTAAATATTTGACACCGTATAAAATATTTTACTAAATGTTCTGGATTTTACGTAACACTAAACATTTCAGTACTATATCCGGGATAAATGATTATGTAATATTATAATTTGACATAGATATGTACTTACAGCTACTATATTCACAATTTTGAGTACCTATCGCATGTTTCTAATTAACTTTTATTCGACAATATTAGTGTTTCAACAGATTTTCCATTTCTTAAGATCAAAATAATGTGACCTCTAACTAAGTAATTTTAATTAACCTTCACTAAAAATAACACTCCGGTATTACTTATCCTAGACATTATTTATATAGGTCCCTAAAGTAATGTATGAGCATAAATCGAAAGAATTAATGCTTGTTTATAACAAAATTGTTATGCGTATGAGGTAAAAAAGATCACAATCACTAGAGAATGGGTGCATTGCCTTAAAAAAAGAAGATGTAATACGTAAAATAAATTAAAATACACCCATTAACTCTTTAGAAAATAAATTTATTGTCTATGGTTTTCATAAACTAAATGTATTGTCTATGTCATAAAATATATATTTATTATTGTCTATGACCACTGCCGGTTACGAAGTTGGTAGCCGGTGCCGGCTACCGAGGCAGCCCCTATTTTTTAGCGATGACGCAAACTGTCAGTGT